>CM052892.1:74819801-74980997 GCA_028534135.1 Potos flavus | reverse complement strand
ATGGTGGTGCATGTCATATCGGTAGCGTATGGTGGTGCATGTCATATCGGTAGCGTATGGTGGTGTATATTATATCGGTAGCGTATGGTGGTGTATGTCATATCGGTAGCGTATGGTGGTGCATGTCATATCGGTAGCGTATGGTGGTGCATGTTATACTGGTAGTGTATGGTGGTGCATGTTATACTGGTAGTGTATGGTGGTGTATATTATATTGGTAGTGTATGGTGGTGTATGTCATAATGGTAGTATATGGTGGCAAGGCATATATTAATATATATTTACTCTTCTAATCCTCCTTAACAACCCTACCAGTTAGGTACTACTACTGTCCCCATTTTAGGGAACAGGACACTGAGGCACAGAGACTTTAAAGACCTTGCCCTGTGTCACACAGCCAGTGAGTTGGGGAGGCAGGACTCAGATCCTGATGTGTATTATTATTTCTGTCTCCGTAAAACCCTGCATTTGTGTTAGGTTGGACCGTAGTGAAATTGCTTTTATTTGATATGTTTTATCTCCAAAGAAAGCCATCTTCTGTGGTCCAACCTAGAAGCAGGGATCACCTCTTCTGTAATGAACAGTTGGTTTGGTGTCCATCTGTGTAGCCAGAATGAGGGCTCCATGGGGACGGAAACTCTGTCCATCTGTCTCCAGGGACTCCCTGGCTTGTGGTTGGCCTTTGGTGAGTATCAGTTGAATGAACAGTAACAGCCAAAGAAACTTCGATTAGTTCTCCCTAACTCCCTCCCATGTATATGCCATTTCTGTCCCCTCTCCATATCTGTATCATTTCTAGAGGAACCAATGGGTAAACGCAAATTCTTCTGAGGGATGCAGCCTCAGCAGGGTAATTGCAACACAATCAACTATTTGACTTCAAGAGAACCCTTTTAACTAATGAAGATGTTAATTAAAAACATGCCCCTGCTAGGATGACCTCTCAGTTCAGAAACTCAGAAATGCAATACATTTGTACTCCCCACCAGCACGCAGCGATCTTGGCTGGAATGTACGTAGTACTCAGAAGGCCATCTACTCAGATCCTTGTTTGAGCAGTAAACACATTTTTAAAAAACATCATGCAGCCTCTAAAAATAAGCGGTATTTCAAAACGAAAACCAGCACACAAGTAGTTGGCACATCTGGTAGACAGAAAAGCTGTATGGTTTGTTTTCAGAGAATGACAAGCCAAGGAACATTCAAACTTGGCCAGTTGAAAACTTTTCTTCTATCTGTGGTGACACCTGGTTTTAAAAAAGTTGGCTCGAGCCTCGAAGCAGAGAGAATATTGGAAGCGGGTAGAGAATTAAATAGCATCATTTACTATCTTGTTTTGTGCAAAGAATTATAAGGAACCGTTTTCTTCTTCAGGAAAGAGAGTGGAACAAAAAAGCAGTGAAGGCATGAGCAGAGATAGTAAGAGTCATGACAATAACATCTGATGTCCGTTGAGTACCTAGTATGTGCTAGAAGGTGTGCTCTAGAGTCCTTCGCGTGTCTAATCAATATGAGATGCACAACAATCTTAAGAGGCCTTGTTACTTTTTTTCCCATTTTATAGGTGGGAAGGCATATGGATGCTTCCGAAATTGCCTGGGTCACAGGACCAGCATGGGTGCAGGGGGGTGACCCCAAGGCAGGCTGTCTCCAGGGCCCCCAGCCGAGACCCCAGAGCACAGCGTGGATCCAAGCAGCCTGGTGGTAGTCGTTGCATTTGGCACTGTGAAAACAACATTAGAGTTGGATGGTTGCATTGAGCACCACTGGGTCTTGGTCAAGCTATTATTTGCCTCCACTTTGAAACAGATGATGCCATTTTCCAGAACATTCTCACAGCTGTGCCACAAGCATTGCTTGTTTCCTATAAATTTACTGTTCACCCTCATGCTTCAAGGGTGCCATTTATGATATCTTTCAGAAGCTGTCATTCCTCTATGGTTCCAGGAGGTTCACAATGGCCCGTGAATTTGGGAGTAGGAGGTGGAGTAGCCAAAGCGATGGGGATACTGGGAAAGGGAGGATCAGTGTCTCTGTATTACAGAGTGGGAAGATCATCAGAATGTGTGAATCCAGGCTAGACAGTTACAAAGGCAGCGTTGACCAACGTACAATTCTTGCCCAGGAAGATGGGTTTGTAACGATGATCCCCATGGGGCTTCATCTTCAGTTCTGACCTAGTTCGCGGTACTGTGGAGAAGCATCAAGGGATTGACTTAGTTGGAGTTTGTTTTTGAAAACCGGCGCTGTTTTAAAAAAACAAACCAGGAGGGTTTCAGTGGAAATAATGTGTGAGTATTTAATATTCATGTACAACTGTCTTTTATTTTCATTCATTCATTAAAATTTTTGTTCATTGAGGTATAATTGACATGTAACATTCTATTAGTTTCAGGTGTGCAACATAGTGATTCCCTCTTTACAGGCACTGTGAAATGATCAGCATAGAAAGGCCACTGACCACCCATCTCCACACATAATTACGCACATGGTTTTCCTTTTCTTTCTCGTGATGAGGACTTTTCAGATTTACTTCCTTAACAACTTGCAATATGCAAAACGGTGTTATTAACTAGTCACCGTGCTGTCCATTACACACCCAGGAGTTACGTATTTTATAACTGGGAACTGTAGGTCCCCTTCACTGCCCCTCTCCCTGGAGCCACTAATCTGTTCTCTGTATCCACATTCATTCATTCTGAAGTTCATTGACAGACTTTGGTGTGTACGTGGTACAGGGCCTGGGCTAGGTGCCAAGGAAGCAGAGCTGCCTCAGACAAGGTCTTTGTCTTCAAATGCAATCAAGTATAAAAGAGGAGGATGTGGCAGGCATGTCAACGTGAGAGTTCCCTAAAGGTGCTGAGGCAGATGTGTTATGAGAGATGGGGGGGCACAAAAAGAAGACTTGGTCACATCCGCCCACCTGGCAGTGGGGGAGGGGCAGGTGGAGAGGAGGTGACCTTTGAGTCGAGAGCGTGAAGATGAAGAGGTGCTCAGTAGGTAGACAAGTTAGGGGAAGGGTGAGCCAGGCAGAGAGGAGAGCATGAACAAGACGAGGGTTAAGTGAAAAGTTTCAGCAATCATATTTGTATTTATTGATTCTAAGGTATGCATATTTCTACATCAAAATATCTCTGAAATCTTGATACCATGCGCTAGGTTCATTGGCAGAGCGTGTTCTTACCGGCACATAAAATAATACCATGCCTTACAATATATGGCACCCTAGCTTCGAGGAAAGAAAGTATCAGTATGCTTTGTCATCAAGTGGTATTTCTTGATCGTGCTGTTCCACCTGTTAGCATGTATTTGTTTTAAAGGTAGATATTAGTACCTTTTTATTGGGAAGGAATCAGGCATTAAATGACAGATGAGTAGATGATATTGAATTTGACAAACTACCTGACATCTGATGTTGCTTTTCATAGTGTGGTTGGTAGTGATGGAACCAGGGGAGGCAATTCAAGTGTCTTACATATCGGACTAGACTCCAAACCATCACGTCGCCTCTTTCCGAGGTACAAAAAAGGAGTTTGAAAAGCAAATGACAGGTAGCTTGTTGGAATTTATAAAGATACTAAATTTATGATCATTGCATAAAAATGTACCCACTACTTTTGGTGTGAAGATGGGAGACCTGAAGGTAC
Source organism: Potos flavus (assembly GCA_028534135.1). NCBI lineage: Eukaryota > Metazoa > Chordata > Mammalia > Carnivora > Procyonidae > Potos > Potos flavus. The sequence continues at coordinate 74,977,350 of CM052892.1, read as the reverse complement.
AGTGTTCTGTGAGTTATGAAAGCAGAGAGACTATGATTGTTCTCTCAAGGCACAAGAAGATGCATCAGATTGAAGGGGTGGAGAGAGGGGGCAAGGGGAAGGTTCTGGAAAAAAATGTGTCTGAAAAAAAAATCGGAGAGAAATTTCTGTTGGAACTAATGATCTTGGCAAGTACCCAAGGAAGAAACTAAGCATCCAGTACCTAAACTTAAACACATAGGCACCATGAAAATACACCCTCATGGAATCCATTTCTGTGCTGTCATTGAATCCTTGTGTGGCCTTGGGCAAGTGAATTACCACTGGGATTTCCCAGAGGGCACGACTAGAAAAGCGGGTGCCTGCCAGCTAAAATCACTGCAAATCTCTCAGCATTTTTGAGATGTGGTTTCATTGATGAGAGCATGGTGATTGCTCTAAGGTCTTGTTTATGCTTCAGTTCTGTGGCTCTTGGAAGAGAGTGTTACAAAAGATGACAAAGTCATTTTTTTGGTTATTGATTTAATTTTGGAAAAACAAAATAGGAAATTATGTCCCCTAGGGCTAAGGAAAGTTACTGTGATGATTTTCCACTTACTTTGATCCCAAATATATCAATGAGAAATATGGGGAACTTGGTGAGAAAATTTTAGAGTCTAATTTGTTAAAATCTGACATCTTATTTATTTTTATTTGAAATGGGAACACAGAGTACAGTCACTGAGACTTGACCAGGTAGTTTGCAAAAAATGTTTGAGAAAGGACATCCATGTGAAAAGAATGTCTAGAATGATTCAACCAGTATTATTATTTTTTTTTTATAAATGAGTCATGGCTGTGTTTGACTTTCTCTTCTATGCTTTTCACTTCTCTGTAATGACACAGATTTTTGTGGGTTTCTTTTTTTTTTCTTCCTCCTTTGGGTATATACCACATTTACTACATTTGAAGATTGTTACTAATGAAATGATAAATCTATGTTGAATTTGGTTGCCATGCTGCTTTTCGAATGAGTGTTTCATTTATGGCTCTTTCATCCTGGTTTTTTTTTAATTGGATCTATGTCCAATGACAATATATTGGGATGAAGAGGAGAAATCAAGATTGGAGAGACACAGCCAGACTATATCCCTTTAAAGAGACTTTTTGGAAGGCAAGAGTTGGAAGGAAGTAAACCAGTTAAATAAGTGTTGTTTGGCCGTGTCAACTTTCCTTGCTGGGCAATTCAAGGTATTAGGTATTCTAGAAGAAACTTCTAGATGTAAGTAATCCCATCTACTTAGCACCTTGACCCTTTAGGTAGGGAGATGATAAAATAGGATTCTTAATAACTGGGCACTTATACATAGAAGGAGCAAAATGTAAGCACATTTTGTATGAGTGGTGATTATTGAAGGGTTTTTATTGTAGCAATGGCTTTTTCATTGGAAATACAGAAAGCTTTGGGTATCACTAATACTAAAAATGAACAAAAAGGTGATCCAGGGACTGTCTTGAAAGAGAAGTCCTGATAGGAGTGGGCACATGTGTGTATTTACTGATTTCTGATGTAAGGGACATGAAAGCTAACCTGATTCATTTGTTTTTAGGGGCTCTTGGCTTTGGGCCTCAGTGCAAGTCCATTGGAAAAGGCAGCTGCAACAATCTAGTGGTCACCAGCAGTCCCATGATGGTTCAGCGACTGGGACCCAATTCACCTCCAGCAAGCGAGGTCTCCACAGCATGCAACCAGATCAGTCCTAGCTTACAGAGGGCAATGAATGCCGCCAGCCTGCATATACCTCCTTCAGATACCAGGTCTCATGTTACTTTTTTTTTTCTCCCTTCTTATGGTATAATCACACCCCACGTGTGTTTTCCCTTCCCTTCCTGAACACGTGCACACACAGCACACAGCACGCACACACACGTACACACACATATACGCGCTCCAGCAACTCTTTCAGTTTCAGCTATGTAGGGGAATGTGTATAAAAAGGAAGCATGTGTCATAATATCCTCTTAATTGGGAAGAATGGCTTCCTACCAGCTGTTTTGTAGGGTGAGTGTAGTCACTGCCCATTTTGAGACTTTTGGGCCTTCACGACAAAAGCCCAGTGTGTAAACGTGGCAGTTTGGTGAGGCTGGAGAATTGCGATGTGCCACGTACATCTCTTACCTGCTCGTTTTCTAGGGTTTGTGTGGCAGTGTCCCCAGGCTGCTTTACCATCTGTTTTGTCTGTCCATCCATCCACCCGAATATCTATTAAGTACCTACTGTCTGCACAATACAATAGTTGAAGTTTAGGGAGATGGTAGAAAAGGTAAAGGGAGAAGTCATGGATTTCGAGACTTCATGATGTGTCTGGGAAGACACTTTCATGCATGAATTACATAGCATCTCAACATAATGTCTGATTAGGTGCCAGAGTAAGGGAGTCCAGTGAATGCTGTGTGTCATTCCGTATGGGAGAGAATTACATAGGAAAGGGAAATCACCCCTTCAGACACATTTTTATATCTCTCAAGGTTGATATTATAGTGGACATAAAACCCAAATACTGTGCAATGTGTATGGTCCATTTCTATGTTTGAAATGGATTATTTCATCCCCTTGTAAGTAGCCTTCTTGGAAAAACACGATCCAGAGTTTTTACCTCTTAGTCGTGGCTCTGCTGTAGCTGCGATTTTTGCAAAGGAATCGGACTCTATGGGCCCTCTGCTTCCTCTTCTCGGAGGCTGGAATCTACTGACGTGTCTCACAGCCGTGGGGTCCCCTGTCTTCTCTCACCCTTTCTCCTCTTCCTCCTGCATACTTTCCCCTCCCGTATCTCTGCCCTGTCCTTCCAGCCATTACTTGAGACTCAGAAATCATAGTTCCTGGATCTTTTTTTTTTTTTTTTTTAATGCCAGTTTTTTTTATGAGATGGAAACTTGTTTTTCACCTGAGAATTTTTATGATGGAAGCCGCTGCTGTCATTTTCCCATTGATGATTATGCCTTGAGGGACTCCTCAGACTTGCTGAGTGTTGCATGTAAAATTAACTGTACTCGGGGGGTAGGTGTCATTGGAAAGCCTTCAGCTTCCTGTCTGTGGCAAGTCCAGCCCATGCCTTGAAGGCAGAGAGTCATAATTAATGGAGAAAGTGGCGGTAGGCAGGGCGTGCGCTGCCCCAGCCGCGTGCCTTATGCAGTTCCTTTCATGGGTCGGCCGGAGAAGGGTCATTATCTCAAGTGTTTTCTGGCATATTTGATTCCTTAGCATAATTTTATATCCTTAAAGGACAGCATCTTAAAGATGCATTGGCATGTGTTTTTGACTGTGTATTCTGTGAGTCCTCCTATGGAAAGAATTCTTTGGCAGGATGAGCAAAGAAACAAGAGTTGGGAGGTCAGGTGGCTTGGTGAAGTATGGAAATTACTTTTAGCAATCTGGGAAGGCTGCATTTATTTGTGATCCTTAAATTGGTCTGTGTGTTCCATCAGGGGAAAGAATGGTAGGAGGCAACAATTCAACCTGAGGGCATTTTGCTGTCTAAAGATAAAGAGAAGATGGAGAGAGAATCATCTCTGTGTGTTGTCCACTGGAGACACGCCAGAGGGAAGTGGGTTGGGAGGGGGCATGTGCTATACACAGTGAGTGATGGCTGTCTTCTAGAAAGCTGTAAAATTTATTGTTTTTTCCTGATTATCTATGTACTTGTTATTCATTGTAGAAAATATGGACAGTATGGAAAAGCATGAGGTTGTGAATGATAGTCATCCTGAACCCTGCCACCCACAGGCAACCATGGGAGCAATTTTGATACACTCCTCTCTTGTTACACACAAACGCATTCATGATAAGCACAGGTTTTCCTTTCCACCAGACTGATCTATAATTACTGACATGGTGTTATAATTACCTTTTTTTTTTTTTAGTTAATAGAAACACTTTCTTCTGTAGTAAAAATCTTCAGCATAGTGTAATGGCTTCTTTCTGCCCAAGATTCAATTTTATTTAAAAAAACTCTAATTTTTATCAGTTTTATTATTACTGGGCATTCAGTTGGTTCCCTTTGTTTCAATATTATAAGTACTGCTTTATTGGATCAATTCTGTAAATCTTCTGTTGCATATCTGTGGTTATGAGATTAAATTCTTAGAAGTAAAATCTGCTGAGTTAATGGAGATGTCCAGTTTTGTGGCTTTTGCTCTGTATTCCCAAATTGCACTGCGGTAAAGGTGTACCCATTGATACACTCACCAGTCACCCGACAGTTCCTGTTTCCTTACTAAACACAAGGTATTATTATTTTGATACCTTTTGGCGATTTGATGTACAAATTGTTACTTTATCTTAATTTGAATTTTCTTAATTATTGATAATATTGAGTAGTCTCCATAGATTTACCATTTGTATTTCTTCTTTTGACTTCCTTTGAGTGTCTTCTAGAGTGCTCATTTTGGAAGAAGCACCCTTCTGTAGCTTCACTGGGTTCTGTTTAATGCAGTGATGCACACTGTGCCCTAATGCTGTAGGTTTGCCTTTATTAACTTCCCAGCCATTTCTGACTAGCCCCACTTAGCGATACATGCAGACTACACCTTGTCTTCTTGAAGATCCAGAAGCCATTCTGGATTTAGGCATTGCCAAAAATCTGTAATGCAGAGGCCAATGTATGTATTAACCCTCTAATGACAAGTACTGACACGATAACGTCACACAGTATGTCATGTGCCCATACGGTACGTCATGTACCCATACGGTAAAAGTTAGGCAACAGAAGAGATTGGGCACCACTAGCATGGGTTTTGTATATGTTTGACTTTCCTGGTGCTTTCACATACATTGTGATTCTACCTCTTATGATCTAATATCCATAAGCCATCTGCAAGTATTACCTCTGTTTTACAGATGATGGACCCAAGGCACATGAAGTCTAAATGCTTTGCCTAGTGTCACTTGGCTTGTCATTTACAAGGTGCAGCCATCAATCTAATAATGTCATTCTGGATCTCAAAAGGCACCCCATTTTTCTCTCCTAAACCAGACATTCTTGGAGGTGATTTCTGGTGGTGGACTTTCTTAGGATTTCCTTTTGGGTTGAAGTATGTCCACAAAGCTCGGAGGAGGCCAAGGGGGCTGAGAATGGACTCTGGACCCTCTGGAAGTTCTAATGGTTTACAAAGCCATACTGTCTTCAGACGCAGTGCTACCTCTGTGGGATTTGCCCACACACAGAGACGAGAAGTCACAGATAGCCTAGGACTAGTCTTTTCTGTGACATGATAATATATCTTCTCTTGAGGATCAGTTTGAAGAATTCCATGTGATCTGTAAGTGAGTATTTCTTCTGAACTTGGCACTGAACCAAGCAATCCAGCTTGGTCATCATGCCCCTCGTGGCACCATGAGAGTCACTGAGCTCTTGCCTCACCAGTCACCTTAACCTGTTTCATGGACGGTGTAGGAGTTTTTCATATTGGTTGTATTTGGTTTGAGCTATATCTCTTTCCTTTGCTATAGATTCAAATTAACCAGTCACTAGAAATAACATCCTTGGGAGCAGATGAACATGCACAAATGGAGATGGTCTTGTCTGTTTGTCCATCTCTTTCCCAGAGGCCCGGCGTGTGCTGCAGCAGGGGCGGTAGGAGAGAGTCCCTGGGAACTTTTCAGTCATTCAGCACATTGTCCCAGAAAGAGAATAGAAAACATGGGTTCTACGCACAGCTTGTGTGACTTCAAGCCTCTTATACCTGGTGTGTTAATCAGGCAGAGCATTACAGACCACGTTTGGGGTGTGATGCGGGGAGAACAACAGAGGACCTGTGGGATCTAGCGAGGTGACAGCCTATCCAGGGCTGCTTCCTCTGTACTTCCGGGGTCTGCGTGTGTGTGTGTGTGTGTGTGTGTGTGTGTGTGTGTGTGTGATGTCAATGGGGGGAATTCACAGAACCTCAGTTCTATTCTCTGTAAAATACAAGTTATTTTAAAAATCCACTTTGCTCACCTCACAGGCTGTGTCAGATGCGATCATGTGTATGGAAAATGCTTTGTAAGCTATAAATGATGGCTATTTATCATTATATTGATTATTCACCTTTACTTAATCAACAAGTTTTGGAAACTTATTATATATCTCATACTCTGGTGGGTACCAGGGAGATAAAAACAATCCCTTCTGTTGAAGGGCTTTGAATTTCCCTGAGGAAGATCACACCCACAGATGCCAGCAGTGGGCCACATTTAAGGCGCTGTATAGACAGTGTACACCTGCTTTGGAAATAGGACTCTTCTGAGAGCCGGTGTATTTGGGGGATGTTTCAGGGATTAGAACTTTGAAAGATGGAAAGTTCTGGGTAATAAGACACAAGGGAGATTGCGGCTGGGCAAAGGCCATTTGTTGGAAGTTATGTTTGTATTAGGTGTTTGAGAGTTCTCTGTTCATATTATTGCCATCGTGAAGAGAAGATAGAATTCGCTTTCTGAAAGTATATGGTAACTGTCTTAGAAGACAGATATCTGAGGAGTTAAGGGACGTGTTGGTGTGGGGTTACTATCAGATTTAAATTAAGCCATAGTTAGGTGTAATTAGGGGAAAATAAGAAGTATCTCTCAACAATAGAACAGAGGAATATGTTGCACTGTAGGCTGCCCTTAAACTGAATAATATAATTTCACATGCAGAGTGTATGCAGGCGGGTAGAATACTTTCTGCCTGATATTTGCCGCTCAAGAATCTGAAATGCTCCAGTATGACAGTGGCCAGGCAAATGTACCATTTGGGAACGTTCTATAAACCTTCTCAACCTCAGGGTGTAAAGCAAAGTCAGTCGTCTTTGCCTCATATATGACACGACTACTGATTTGGCTTGGGTCAGAAAGCAATTCCTGAATCTCCCTGGGGAAGGAACCAAAAGGCCCTTGACATCCAGTCACCAGGAGCCTTCAGCTGAGCTCTGCGGGGAGGGCTGCCTGCTGCGGGTGTGCTGGGAAAATAATTGGAAGTGTCCACAGGGAATTAAAAAACAGATGGTTCAGAAACCACTTTGGGGCTTGCAAAAGGACTTCGGCCCTAATGTAAGAATGGGGACAGTGAAAAAAATCTGTGTCAAGAGCAACTGGACATAAATTCCTGCCGTGTTTGTCATTGGTAAACATTACTTCACTCGGTGGAAACATCACATCGGTAACGGTGTTATCTATCGCCTTATACTGTGCATTTGAGAGTTGGGATGTTTTCTTGCTGATAGCTCATGCTTGTAGGAAACAGTGTTCCTGGCTTTCATTTTGTGAGAAGGAGTAAGAGGAACAGATGGGACAAGAATGCTTCTGTTTTCCCTCCATTCCCTTGCAACAGGTTGCTGAATAACAGCTGGAGGGAGTAAATGGGTTCATTCCCGGGAAGATAGACATTCTGTTTAATATTTTTTGGTTAATTAATTAATTAATTTTTTTGATCAGAAAAAAAGATGTCTGTAGAAAGCCAGTGCAGGTACATATGCATAAACTGGGTTTTTCTGATCCATTCCATGTCTGAGTCGGGACATGTAGTGAGTGATAGCTAGCTTCTTTGTGACAAATTTACATCCAAGGGATATAGCTTTTCCTTTCAATGATTTTTAAGGCAGTGGCGTCATAGTAAAGCAAGGTGAGTCTTAAAGTGTCCAGACTACATCACAAGCCATTTTGATATTCAGGTAAATCTTGTGGCACATGGGACATGTTTTGTAAAGCGTACAGGGAACAGGAGACGATAAATCGCTGCAAAAGTGAACTCCTGAAAGGGGTCCAAAGCTGCTCTGATTCAGTGCAGGAACTCGTGGAAAACCCCAGACTAGCAAGTGTAATTAAACCCTGCAAGGCCCAACGTATTATGCCACATATGCCTTGATCTCAAGCTGTCATTCCCTTCTGTATCGTAGCTCTATTTCGTATGTATTTTTTCATTTCCTGGGGTGATTTGATGCTGTGACTGAGTGCTGACTGAGTTACTATCTTTTAAAGAAATCTTTAGAATTCCTTATCATCAGTGAAATGAAGTTGTGAATTTATTATTGGGTTCCCTGGATGACCCTTTGACTTGGAGGATATACTTTTTTTCAAATTAAGCATCACTTTACGTTTTACTTAACTGAATAGATTTTGCTCAAAGGCTGAGGCTCTGTTTAGACTTGTATTCCCTGCAATGCCTATTTGTAATATGCTATTTACAGTAAGTGCTTACTAAATACTTGCTTATTTGCTTTACCATGATGGGCGTCAATAATTATTCCACGGTCTCTAATTTTTCCGCCCTGACATTAAAAAAGATATTTAAAAATAAAGCAAGGACTATTTATTATCGTTAAAGTAATAAGATTATTTATAACAATAGGTCTTTTGTTTTATTATTCCAGTGAGCATTACTCCTATTGTCCTTCTTGGTAAAATGTTATTTACCTGGAACTAAAAGCCTTGGGTTTTATCTTAGCCAAAGAATGTGTGTTTAGCCGAGAATGTAATTAGGGGAAATACTTAAGGGATTGTCAATGCAGTGTTCTTTTAGCTCTTAAGCAATCCATATCCTGCTAAAATGTTTGTCTTTTTTTCTTTCTTTCCCCCCCCCCCCGGCTTCTGTTCCAGGTCCCTTATTTCTCGTGAGTCTTTGGCGTCCACGACTTTGAGTCTGACAGAAAGTCAGTCAGCCTTGAGCGTGAAGCAAGAGTGGTCTCATGGCTACAGGGCTCTCCCGTCGCTGTCCTCCAGCCACAGCTCCCAGAACGGCATTGATCTAGGGGACCTCCTTAGCCTTCCTCCCGGGACAGCCATGTCCAGCAGTAGCGTCTCTAACTCATTGCCGTCCTACCTTTTCAGCATGGAAAACAGCCACTCTCCTTACCCTAGTCCCCGGCACTCATCAGCCAGGTCCCACTCAGCCCGCTCCAAGAAGAGAGCGCTGTCCTTGTCCCCGCTGTCCGATGGCATTGGGATAGACTTCAATACCATCATCCGCACGTCGCCCACATCGTTGGTCGCCTACATCAATGGGTCGAGGGCTTCCCCGGCCAACATGTCCCCGCAGCCCGAGGTCTACGGGCACTTCCTGGGAGTGCGTGGCAGCTGCATCCCCCAGCCGTGCTCAGTGCCAAGCAGCCAGAAGGGCGTGCGGGTGGCCAGCGGTGGCCTGGCGCTCCCGGCCTATGGCGAGGACGGCGTCCTGGAGTACGAGCGCATGCAGCAGCTGGAGCACGGAGGCCTCCAGCCGGGGCTAGTCAACAACATGGTGGTGCAGCACGGCCTGCCCAACCCCGACGGCCAGCCGGGAGGCCTGCTGAAGACGGAGCGCCTGGACGATTTCCCGGGCGGCGCCCTGGACCTGCCCACTGCGCCCCCTCTGCCTCCTCTGCCACCACCTCCCCAGGGGCCACCGCCCCCCTACCATTCTCACCCCCATCTGCACCACCAGGAGCTGGTCGCCCGTGCCCAGCCGCTGGCCCTTCCCCAGGCTGCCCTGGAGGAGGACGGGGAGATGGAGGACGTTGGGGGCAAACACTGCTGTCGCTGGATCGACTGCAGCGCCCTGTACGACCAGCAGGAGGAACTTGTGAGGCACATCGAGAAGGTTCACATAGACCAGCGCAAAGGCGAAGACTTCACTTGCTTCTGGGCCGGCTGTCCTCGAAGGTACAAGCCATTCAACGCCCGGTATAAACTGCTCATCCACATGCGAGTCCACTCCGGGGAGAAGCCCAACAAGTGCACGGTGAGTCTCCCGCTAACGTTTGCAGGCTTCATTGAGGGGGTGTGGCATCTTGCAGGCGTGGCCACAAATCGGGACATTTTCTTCTTTTATGGGATTTGGATACTAGGGGGTCTAGGTATCCATGAAATTCGGCTTCTCTTTAGCCTGAGGACAGGAGAGATTTCTTTAATTTTGGTGGCGGGGTCCCGCTCCACTTCTCGACTCTCTTCTGGAAACGTACCTGATCCACACTGTCAGGGGAGGCTGATCTGCCACACTGTCCAGAATCTTGGAAAATCCGTGTGTGCCAGGCACCAACTTGAAGTTGCTGAAGTGCGCAGGGCCGAGGAACACACTGCAATCCCAGCAAGCGTGAGCTTTTTTCCAAAGCAAATATTCAGGGATTTTTCCTTCCCTCCAATAACTGGGCGAGTATTGGGGTTGGAGGAGGGGTAGTTCTGATATTTGGAAAGGAACTCACACTTAGCAACTTGGCTAGTAAAAATGTTGCTGCATACACCCACATGCCTGTACACCACACGCTCCGGGGTTGTGAGACCAGTTAGTGATTTATAGGCAGCATAAAAACGCCCAGGGGATCCCACAGGAGCAGGATCTCACAGGATCTCACCGAGTTTTAAGGAGAGAAAATTGGGTAGCAAAGTACAAGGATAATGCACCAAGAGGGGACTGCGCCTTGGGTATTGAAGGAAGTGGGCATGATGTCCCTTTCTGCCCTGCCTCCACCTTTCACAACATCGATCCTGGAACTTGTCTCTGTTTCTTGGCAAAATTTGCTATTTCTGAATAATAGGACTCTTAAATGATTTTGCAATCATTTCACACCTAACAGAAACCCTCAGGGTTTACAAGCAGGACATCACCCTTGGGATCACAGGGCAGCTTTGCACAATCTCCGACAGCTCACTTCGCTCTGGGAAGAAGACGAGCATGTGTTTTATATTGCTTTAGACGGACAGGAACATTTCTTTCAGAGTTAAAATCTGAGAATTGTAGGTACTCCCTGCATATTGAATATGCTACAGATCACTGAATGTGTGAAACATATAAATCATTTTGGAAAGGGACTTATTCAGGTGGTGGTCCCCCGGCCAGAGTCCCTTCTTACTCTAGTATGTCTTGATGGTAAAGGATCTGGGCCATGTTTATGTTTGACTGTAGATTGGCCAAGTTGTCTGATTTATGTAAAAGCAGACCAAACAGGTTGATAGCTGTAATGCGGGCATTGGAAGCACTTTTTCACTATCCAGTAGGTATTTCTGAAAGAGTTTTCAGAATTTCTGGTGGAATGAAATTGCATTTCTTGTCGTTACCTTGTGCCCCATGTTGTGATTTTTCTTACGGAAAACCAGAAGCTGATACATTGTGAGGATGCCAGGTTATATGACTGAAGAGAATAATTACATTTCAGGGGGCAAAACCTTCTTCTGTCAGTAGGGTTCTGCATTAAAAATGCCAGAAAGAGACAAGCAATTCAAGGCAATTCCATTTAGTCTGTTTGGAACACACCGGCCTCTTGCAGGCAGGAAAGACGTTCAGTCTCTGAGGGAAAACAGTCCAACCTTTTAGTTCTGACTAATCCTGGCTGAAAATAGTTTGCTGGATTTGGCTTTACTGAAATAAACATAAAGGCCTGAATTATCCAAAACATATTTTTTGCATTGCAAAATTAATTTTTGTGCAATAGGATTTCCCCATTTTCCCACTATTCCCAGACTTTGCAATGGCATATAACTTTATAAAGTTGACTTTTGCTAAAGTGCAGGATGACTATTAAAAATAGAAATATTTCAGTGAAAGAATACTGAGAGGTGAATATTTGCAGGCCTCTGCTTGGCGTTTCGTGGTATTATCCAGGATGGCTATGGGAGGTGATTTCTTTCTTTCCTAGTCTGCCTCCTTCCCACTTCTGGATGGAACCTGTAAAATTCAGATTGCTGGATATAACAGCATCCCAAATCTAGACCCCCAAGGCATTAAATGATACATGTTATAGTGTGAATGTATTTATACAAAACAGGGTTTCTTAGGAGCTAACTAATGCTGCAGTTCTAGTCTTGGGAGTGTATGTTTTTTGCAGGAAGATACCCATTTTCATAAAAAGCCTACATCGTGGGAGCATTATGTCTTCTAAAGCTGTCGTGTTGCCACATGGCATCTGCTTCATTTGTAGGGTTAGAGCTAAGAGGCGGTATGTAACTGTGCTGTGAGAGGTTAGCAGTCCTCCCAAGTCGTAGTCCGTGGGGAGAAGACACTGTACTTGATGTGGACGCACATCTGAAAAGATGCATTTTCTGCCTTTTGCAAAACCAATCTTTACACTCTTGGAATCCAGACACAAAGCATCGTTAAAACGGAAATATTTCATCTCCCGCTGCTTTGAAATCTGATGGTAGTTGATGCAAAGCTCAAGATCACTGCCAAGTAAAATGACCACATTCATCTTTTGGAGACACGAAGTGATCTTTGGGTTTCTGTGGCTGTGTCACATGCAGCAGAGGCTCGAGGCGGTTCAAATTATAGGACCCAGTCCACTTTTGTTTTACGTGTTTCACTGCTACTAATTTTCTATGAGCTGTCATTAGAGTTAGCCACCATTTTCACTCCCTTAGCTTATTGACCCAAGAGAGATGTGATGACCCAATTGTGTTTGGTGACCATGACTACAGGCAGCACAATGTGCTTCTGGAAGTCCTGGTGGAAGAAGGGTGTGTGAAAGGGCCTCTCAGCGACAGCCTGCGTACAGTACAAGACTAGCGCCGGGGTCCTCCTTCGACACCCTGTTCTGTCTCATGCAGGGAGAGCTCCTTCTCCTCATCTGCGCCTGTGACTCCTCAGCCTCACCCAGGACACTGGGATTTGGATCACTCAGGATTCTAGGTGTCAGAACCGGAGGAGGATTGCTAATTTATTATTTGGTTAACTTACTGGAAGAAGAGCGTGGTTTCTTTTCTCTTTCCCACCCAAACAACTCCACCCTTCTGTACATCTCATTCTTCTTCTTCTGCAGAGAGCCAAACCAGCTGCTCTCTTTCCAGGCCTGGCCCCGATGACAGAGATCTTCCCAGCCAGTGGCAAGGGCCTGGAGAAGTAAAGGCCTCGGCAGGCAGACAGACGGACCTCAGTTAAATCAGAAACTGGGATATGGCAGTATTCTGTTCAAAATACCTGAGTCCACTCACTGCCGTCTGCTAACTAAGGCAATTTTGAGATGCCGAATCCTTCTGTTCAGACCTTCCTGAGCTTAGACCAACCCCAACACTGATGAATCTCAGAGTTAACCAAAACTTTTGAGTACAACTATGCTGAATTCTATTACGTTTTTCTGAGATGATAAGGGTTCAAATACTGAAGTCAGAACAAGTCATGGAACCTCGGAGTTTGATTCTCAAACTCCTGTTTCATGGTCCTAAAAGGATAGCATGAAGTATAATCCCAGATTATTGCTATACACTAACCATCCCGCGCAGTATCCATAGTAATGGTTCCAGTAGAGCACACACGGAGAATGTTTTTACTGTAGGTCTCTTTTGCCATCAAGTTGAAGAGTGTGTAAAGCCTGGGTAGCATTCCCAGAAGGTGTGTTCTGCATGAGATCAGGCCCGCTGTGTCTGCCAGTACTTCTCAGGAGAAAGCCTATCTGATGGGAGAAGACTGAGCAGAGGGAGAGGGTTCCATTGCCAGCCTCAGAAACACGGATGGCTTGCCTTCGCGCACAATAGAAAGCAGTTGTGTTGGGAGGTTAGGGAGTGTTAACATAAGGGAATTAGGGGGAATGCGGGTCACCACTTAAATTTTGCTTATTTTTCCTGGATGAATTTTATCCAATAGCAAAAAGGAATTTTGCAAGACTTTTACCCACCCACAGATTTTCACGAAAATGTCACTGACCAAAGACAGCTTTGAATTTTGTATGAATTGACTCATTTCTCCACAGGCATTTTGCCTGGCAAAATCCAGAATATTTGCTTTGGCTAGAAGATTGGGCAGTTTGCTTTTTAAGTAACATTGGATTATGGAATACAAGAAAATAAATACAGAGCTGGGGCCACGTCCCCATTCCTCTTTTATGGCCTGATTTATGGGTTCATGGGCCAGCGTTAGCCATGGAAGACATTTCTTGAGGAAAAGTAAATTCATTGTAAACTGTGGAAGAGGTTTTTTTAAAATCACATCCTTTATTTTGTTATTTTGATAAGACTTGGCATTGATGTGGTGACCACAATTATATGACCAGAAGAGACCTTAGGAAAATATTATCTAAGTATAACTATTAGTTATCACTTCACAACCTTCAAATTGGCAACAATTAATAAATTCTCATAATGTCAAGTAGTAGTGAGGATATAGAGAGTGAGGAATGGTTTAACATTGCTGGTAAGAGAAATTGGTGTAACCACTTTGGAAAACAATTTGGGAACATCTAGTAAAGATGAAAATGAGCATATCCAGGGCGCCTGGGTGGCTCAGTGGGTTAAAGCCTGTGCCTTCGGCTCAGGTCATGATCTCAGAGTCCTGGGATCAAGTCCCTGCATCGGGCTCTCTGCTCAGCAGGGAGCCTGCTTTCCTCTCTCTCTGCCTGCCTCTCTGCCTTCTTGTGCTCTCTCTCCTCTCTGTCAGATAAATAAATAAAATCTTAAAAAAAAAAAAAGAAAATGAGCATATCCAACAAAACCCTGTCTATATGTCTATGCTAGGGAAATTCTTGTATATAGTAGTGGGGCCATATGCAAAAAGATGCTTACTGTACCTCTGTTTCTAAAAAAAAAGTAACTATTCTAACTGTCCATAGATGAGGTAAATTGATAAACTGTGGTTTATTCATAATGAAATAATATAAAGGAGTTTAAAATTAATGAACTAGGTAGGTATAAATCTATCTCTATAGATGGACAGATGGATGGATGGATAGATAGATATCAACTTGGCTACAACTCTAAAAACAATGTTGAATGGAAAAATTAAATTCAAAAAGGATATATACAGTGTAATACAATTTATATATATTCAGACACATACACACTAAGCAGTATTATATAGTTGTTGCAGATACATAATTCCTTGGTTAAACAGTAAACTTCTGTGGGCAGGATAAACAGTAACCTTTGAATAGTAGATACTTACTAGAGAGGAAAGAAGTAAGAAGCAATGGGATGGATATTTTGCCTAATCTTTTTTCCAGGAGTGAGAAAACTGAAACAAATATGGCAAAATATTAATTTCTTTTTAGCTTGATGGTAGTAATAGAGGTGTCATAGGTATCTTAAAATAGTTTCTGTGCTGCGCTGCCTGTTTGAAATATTTTATAACTGTAAGTATAGATTCTTACCTAAAAAATAAAAGAAAATGAATGAATATAACATTCCCCCTCCCTCTCATACATAACTTTTTTTTTTTTTTTTTGAGAGAGAGAGAGAACAAAGCCTAGAGAAATCAAGTGATTTTTCTTAGGCTAGGAAGTCGCTGGGCTCTTGCCTACTTAGTGCCTGCGAGACAACAGTTCTCAACCTTGGCTGACACTGGAATTGCCTGAAAAGCTTTATGAAGGACCCATACCTGCGTCCGGCCCCGAGTCTGTGATGTAATTGGTCTGGGGTGCGGCTTCCCCGGCGATTCTAATGCGAAGCCAAGGGCGAGAACCAGCGCTCTAAAAGCTTCCGTGTTCTGACCTTGAACTCTTAAGTAAGTGAAAGTCTCCTCTGTCCTTTCAGTTAAGGTGTGGGGAGGCAGTGTTTTGTAGTGAGTACATCTTCATTATCTCCAGTGTCCTGACGATGATTAGGGTAATTTCGTGTTCCCTTAGAATAAAATTCAGAGACAAGAAAGAAGATAATAGAGCGACTCTGGTGGTAGCAGAAGGCTTTCAGCCGAGGGTCCGCTTCATACTCCGAGTACTCTTTCTCTGCAGTTAATAGTCAGTTAAAGGTTGGAATGGGGCTGTGCTGAACGATGTGTGTCATCACACCTCACCGCCCTGAGTTAAAAGTGGAACTGACAAATCTGTCACGTTGTTCCCATTTTTCCAGGTAACGTAGAGTGTTCTGTCTTCCAAATATAATGCAACCTCTCTGCTTTTAATATAAAATGATCTTCAAAACATTTCTGCTACCAGGGATATTTCTGAAGAGTTGGTAAATTACCAAAATATTGAATTTTCTCTTTTATCAAATCTGCCTGATGTGATTAAATAAATAAAATTAACATTAATATCCTCTTTGTCTCTTGAGGCTGAAACACCACCAGCGAAACATCTGGTAAAGATCAGAGAGAGTGTAGCTTCCAAGTCCGATCCCATGAGGCATCATTCTGTCAAATAGTTAATGCAAGCTCAATGATTTAAAAATAAAAATACAACTAAATCGCAAGATTTTTTTCCCCCAATGATTTTACATAAGAAAGAGATCCTGGGATATTTATCTGTGTATATACATGTTCAACATGCTGTAGATATATATATGTCACCATAAATTACAAAGCCCTTAGTACAGGTAAACGCAGACTGCAGAAATTCTCATCAGATGGGGCATTGACCGCAGTCTATAAGGCGTCTGTCAAATCGAATTTCACATCCCAAAACACAGGTTAGAAGCCTTCCATTTGGTAGTGGTTTAATTTTATTTCCCTTTAGAAGGCATTTAATCCATTTTACCTGGAGAGCTGGCCTTTCACGAACTTTGTCCTGAAAATAAATTCGTAGCAGATTTGGGCAAATGTTTCAAAGCAAATCGTGGTTTCTGTTTCTTTGCCCTGCGATTCCAGGATTAATGAGAAACAATAGATAATGAGAGGAATCCTAAGAGGTTAAGTATTTGGAGGCTTTATCCTCATTCAGCAAAATCATTAACTACATGACAGTTAATGTTCCTTTTAGTTCGTATTTGTTTTGTGGTTTTTCTCTAATTCCATGCTCCGAAATAATGTTTTTAAAATTAGAAAGAATCATGTAAATCTTTGCATGAACAAGCTGATTAGGGGAATGTGTTTCAAACCTTTTGAAGTTTGCTCACATATAGATTTTAAAGGGTGTTTTTTTTCGTTTATTCAGACTGCGCCAGTGTAAAATTAGTTTGGCAATTTATTAGAAACGTCTTTGGTGACCTTTGGAATATTTCTTGATTACCTTTGGTCGTGTTGACATCTTTGAGTCCAGACAGAATTTGAGTGTGTAGAGTGAAAGACCAAACACATTTATTTTTCCAAAAAAGAAGTAGTCTGATTCTCTTTGATCTTTCAGAAGTGTTTTCTTCAAGCTCCAGGGAGAATGATGTGGAAAAGAGATGTTTATTTTTCTTTCCATGCAGATTTATTAGTTTTTACTATAATTACTGAGTTGGGGCTTCTAGACCATCAATAAGACAATGAATGTTACAACCCTAGGCAGCGGGTGTGTGGCTGGCAAGCACAGGGCCTGGGTGGGAAGGCTGGGCTCCCCATCTGCTCAGACTGTGGGCTGCCACATCCAGGGGAGAGATGGGCTGGTTTAATAGGTGTCATCACTCATATAGGAGGTTGGGGTGGATAGGAATTTGGTGAGAAAATGGAATGAGAACCTGTGTGTTCTTACTTTACAGTATTTCCTTTTATTTTCTTGGGCCATAGATACTAGACTTGAGTAGGGAGAATGACTAATCCTTTTGAGGGAAAATTTTGAAGAATTAAGGAATTATGAATTGTCTGGGGCACCTGGGTGGCTCAGTCAGTTAAATGTCTGCCTTCGGCTCAGGTCATGATCCCCGGGTGCGGGGATTGAGCCCCGCATCAGGCTCTCTGCTCAGCAGGGAGTCTGCTTCTCCCTCTCCCTCTGCTTCTCTTCCCCCCACCGCCATGCTCTCTTTCTCTCTCTCAAATAAATAAGTAAAATCTTTAAAAAATAAAAATAAAAAAACAGTTAATTTGCAATGTTGAGAAATTGGAAACTAAGATGACTGGCTCTGGGCAGACAGGGCAGTGGATATGAGTCATTATACCATGGTCCAAACTTGGGGTGATGGTATAATTAATTTGTTATTTAAGTAGAGACACCTTTGAGACTTTCAAAAGGGGTTCTATGTCGCTGGGCTATCCGTGTTTACCAGGCTGGTCCTGGGAAGGCCAAGGTGTATAGTTTGTCCTCCCCAAAGAGTGTATGCTCTGATGTGTCCACGCAGTCGATGCACGTTCATTCATTTATTTGGTCACTTGGAATAAGCCGTGTGCCATGCCCTGTCCTGGAAGCTGGGGGTTACAGAAATAAATGAGACATTTCCTTGAGGGGCTTACAGTCTTCTGGAGTTGATGTGTAAATAATTATTTACACAGGAGTGAAACAGGGGCTTTATAAGAGGTCTGTGCAGATTGTTATCATGTGAAAACAGGGGAAGAAGCTTCTAATATGTGTAGAGTCTGGGCAGGCTTCTTGGAGAGGTGACTGCATGTCGAAAGAAGACAGCAGTTCTTCCAGAGAAAGGGAAGGAGGCCGTTCAAGCGGAGGACCACAATATGTGCTGACACAGTGGTGTGAAAAGAGCTGGGGGAAAGAAAAATTCTCAGGTAGTTAGATGGTTCAACACTAGGCAGGAGAGAGAAGGGAGGCTAGGAATCTACCTTGGGCCGATAGCAAAGGACCTTTACTATCAAATAGGGATAGTGTTTTGAAAATTAGAATCCCACACTTAGCTAATTCCAAGGCAGATCAAGTTAATACAAAGACAGAATCTCAGGAGGCAGCGTCGCTGAGGTAGCAAGCACTGTGCTTTCATGCTTGCGAAATGAAACTGTGCCTTCCCCCAAACCATCTCATTGTCTCTTCAGGTTGATAGTTTAATACTTCCTCAGACTGTATCTCTCGGCCTCTACCACATGAAACACAAAGTTTTCTGAGGCCAGCTGATCAGCCAGGGAAACGCATAAATGGAGACAAGCATGAAAGCATTTTCTGTGGTGAACTTTAAAAGAAAAAGAACTCTAAATCTGGGAGAGCCTAGATCTAGACCAAAGCTATTGGATCTCTTATGTCGAATGATTAAGATATGGACAGAGGCCGCATACATTATCCTGTGTATGAGTAGCCGTCCATTAGTTAAATATTTCCTTTTTATAATCTGTAAAGAGAGTGGAGTACTGTTAAACAGAACTCGGGATGGGTGTTCATTGTGCTGAGCCTGTCAGCCCTTTCAAGATGTTCCCTTCACTGCTAAGATTTACTTTGGAATTGTTTTCTGCTCAGACTGAATCAATGCATAACAGAGCTAAATGTTTGAGATGGTTAGAGGAGTACATATTAAATCAGTTGTCACCAAAATGGCGTCCATTCCCAGAGGTGGTAGCTGGAACGCTGTAGGGCTGAGGGCCTCTCTAGGGTGGGGAAGGCAAGGGAAGGGGAGACTCATCTTTTGTTACTTGAGCCTCCTGCTCTAACAGCACTCACCTCCCCTGGGGATTGAGCCTTCCAAGGTTGAACCATTTGCTCGTGTGACCAGAGCGCACAGCCTAGAGCCAACCACAGTGGATTCAGGTGTCCAGAGCGTTCCAGATGGGGCATCTGATTGTTCTTGCTCTCAGAACTTATGAGGCAGGGTCTCAGGCTTCTCTCTCCAGAATAATTTCTTTTCTGTGTTATTCAAAAGCACTTTAACTTTTAAGTTGGGGTGTTGCTACTGGGCCCGGCAATCTTGGTCCTTTAATGAGAAATGCGGCTACTTCTAAACTCTTTCTCTTCTACTATTCCTTTCTCCCATTCCCAGTTTCTAGAGTGAAAAGATCAGATGGTGCTTTGTTAGCCAAGACAATAGACTTGGGTGTGGGGGATCAGTTTCAGTGAAGGAAAAATGGGGGTCCCCGCCTTAAGCAAACATGGAAATTTGTCTTGCATTGCAAGATTCTACTGTTTTCTCCTCTTCCCTCATAATTTCCATGTTGCCTCAAGGCCCCTCGCTTTGCTCCATATTTTTCTCTCCACCTTTTCAAGTCTTGCTTTGGGGAAAGAACTTCAGGAAAGATAAAATTATACATATAAATGGTGAATGGCTGAGAAAAGCCTCAGTGGGCTGGCTCTCCCAGGCGTAGCTACATTTTTACTAGAAAGGAAGCAGTAAACCTCTCTCTTAAAGGAAAACTCCTTCAGGGAAATGGGAGGGGGAAGAAAATAACTATGTTACCAACTCCGAGCTACTGGATTACTTTAATCCACACTGTAGGCCTCAGAGCAATGTGATTTATGGAGCTTGAGGTTCATACTCTTATTCTTTCTACTACATACTCAAAGAACATTATTCCCCTTTGAGTCTTGCCTGCAGTGCCCAGCTCAGTGATTAGAAGAAGATCTCAAATATGTATGCATACATCCTTGTCTATTATCTCTATGTGTGTGTGTGTATGTGTAGATACGTATATGTGGGTATATAGATATATATCTGTATATCCATATACTTGAAGTTAGGTGATGAATACATGGAGATTCATTATTCTATTGTTATTACTTATGTGATGATTTGAAATTCCTCAAAATAAAAAGCTAAAAATAAATAAAATATTTTTCGAGTTAACTTATAGGAAACAGAGAAGGCTGGGTTCTTTCCCTCTAACGTCTCAGAGAATGGTGCCAACCATTTTTTGCCCTGTGGGTAACCCATATTCCACTGACCTAAAAACAAATTCATTTTTTTTTCATTGCTCTTGAGGGCTCTGAAGTCACTCTGCTTGAGAATAAGATGAGAGATAACTCTTAGGCAATATCATGATATTTAAAAAGGCAAATGCTAACAAGGAAGCATGATTATAACATATGAAGATAACCTAACTTCTGCAACAGACAGTCTCAAATCTCAGTGGCTTGGTATGATTAAGGTTTCTGTCTTGCTTATGTTCTAATACAGCTTGTGATCACACAGTGACTCAGGATCTGTCAATCTAATGGCTCTGCTGTTGGAGTCTAGGGTGAAGGATAGGATGTTGAGGACTGTGCAGAAAGTTTTAGGAGCCGGGTCTGAAAGTGACACATTTTACTCTTGCCTGCATCCCGTTGGCCAGCACTCAGTCACATGACCACAGCTGAATGCAGGGGAACCTGGGAAGTGTGGTCCTTCTGTGTGGCATAGGAGGAAGTTAAACACAGAATATATATTTGCTAGGGGGGACCAGAAGTGCCCCTCCTGCTCACCACTGACTCATCCTTGTTATCTGTGTCCCCTGGTTCTCTGTGTCCCCATAAAGAAGACGCATTTCAGTTTTGATCTTTAAGCTTTCCATGAGGGGCAATCCTGTGTCATCAAAGTGGTTTTGTTAAAGGCCATTTCTTTTTTCTTATCAGTGTTGGCTCCTGTGACTTGCTTTTCAGCTCAGTAAATCTTTCTCAGCCCAACCATTTTTTAATTTACTCTCCAAGGATTCCATCGCCATATAGTCACCACTGCTGGGAAAACTCTTGTTATCTCGAGTGAATTACTCAGTTTTTCCCACCTTGTCCAAATTACATGTTCTTGGTGCATAATTCCCTACTTCTCATCATCTTTCTAAGTCATGAGGATGTGTGATGTCTTCATGTCCCACAGGCACTCACCCTTGAGGGAGATCTGCTCATTATCAAGGGCAAGGTCATAAATGAATCACCAAGAGATCCACCATTGTGAACAGAAATTTGGTGTGAAGGGCTATTTTACTAAGACCCTGAAACACAATATTCCCCATCTGTTCATAAAGCAGCTTATTTGATACACACAGTGTGGTCATAAATGCTCTTCTCTTTGAATGCTTGCTTTTGGTCATGAACTGGCCCGCGCTCAAGGAAAAAATGACAGTGTGCCTCTATGGACGCTTTTGGTCCATTTCCATAAATATATTCAAACAAAATGAAATTGCCTGGCTCTTTATAATATGTCCTTTAGTGTGTTTAAGCTTGCAGAATTACCCCCAAGGATGACAAGTTGTAAACATCATACAATACCACAGCCCAGGTTCAAGGCCTGTCTCAGTGTTCTGCCGACGTTCACCCTTCCTAGAAACGTTTAAAGTGTCTTAGGAAAGTGAAGCTAGGCAAACAAGCTTATCGGGAGCGACCATAAAAAAAAAAATCATTGATTCTAATTAGGAGGCGTCACCTATACAGAAACAAAGCTGCTTTTGTGTGGCGGAAAGCCTACCTGTTCTCTGAAACACATGGCGTGCTTTCCAGTGGCTTTAGATAATCAGGCTGGCCATGTTTCAGGGCCCTGACCTTTTGGCCCATCTCAAATGATTCAGCTGCACTTGTCGAAACTTGTTGAAGGTGTTGGTGGGAGGTGTGCCGGGATGCAAGTTGTTGCAAAGCTGTGACAGGGAGACAGGCGCTGTTTTTCTCTGAAAGCCCCAAACCGCAGCGTGAACTGAGGTGGGGAGTGTTTGGGTTCTCGGGGCAAGGAGGGAGCTTTTTGTCATCCTCTCTTGCTGTCCGCCGCCCGGCGCGTTCAGCCACCGCTGGTGAAGACTCGAGGCCGCTCGTGCTGTCCGGGTCAGCCCGAGCCTGCTCCACCATGGGCTCCGGGAAGGACGGCTCCCGGTGGTGACTCTGGCGTGAAGCTCCATCCGGGAATGGCGCCTCTCCGGTGGCACCGGTCCGGGAGGGAGCTGTATAATTTGAGCAAATCACGGAGAAATCACTCTAATTGCCTACTCCATTGAGGTAGTAAATCAAAATCAACAGCTGTGTCACTGTCACTTTCCTTGAACTCAGAATTTTAGGAAAAAAATGAATTTCACTAGACCACAGGGTCAGGAACATAGATCTTGGTAAATCAATGGGCATTTAGTTTAAAATTAGGAGTCCATATTGACCACTTGCAGTGTCAGTGATTTATTTTCAGGGAGGAGTTTCATAAAAGGCAGTTTTAGCTGCCTGATTGCGCTTTTCCTTCAAAGATTGGCTTGCTAATTACCATCAGCGAGTAATAGGGGATGACCAAAAAAAAAAAAAAAAACACACACACAAGAAAAAAGCCCATTGTGTTCTGCAGGAATGATGCTGCCAATTGTCTTGACAGGCGCCTGCTGCACTTGTCAAACAGCTGTGCCTGGGAATGAAATTTTGAAGCTGGATTCTCACTTAGCCAAGATTAGAACAGGCTTAACTGAAGGTGTCTACAGTGAGGGGACAGTAGAAAATTCTTTAAATATAGAATTCATGCATTTCTAAAAAACCTTATACTGACCATCTCTAAAACACTTTAATTTTGTTCTGTCCCTCTTTTTTTTTTTTTTTTTTAAGATTTTATTTATTTATTTGAGAGAGACAGCGAGAGAGGGAAAACAAGCAGGGGGAGTGGGAGAGGGAGAACCAGGCTCCCCGCTGAGCAGGGAGCCCGATACGGGGCTGGATCCCAGGACCCTGGCATCATGACCTGAGCTGAAGGCAGATGCTTATGAATGAGCCACCTAGGCGCCCCTCTGTCCCTCTTTTTTTATTCAGAGAGGTATTATATAAAATCCAATACTTGAATCTCGATTCTGTGCCATTGGCTTGATAAAGAAAAGCTGTGTTCATATGGAAAAAATGTTATTTTTATAATTGTTTCACTTAAAGATCTGTTAGATAAATTTAAGTATTTAGTTTATATTTACATTTTAATGCAGGGTTGTTCCTCTGCCTATAGGTGTGCATGTTCTCTGTGGTCTCTAAAAGTAATCCTCAGGTCTCAAACAGAAAGAAAGATCGCCAATGACTTTCTCTCTTTTCACTCATTCAACTATTTGCTGAGCAACTGTTTCATGCCAGCCACTCGTTTAGGCCCTGGGGACACAACAGTGAACAGATCAGACCCCAGACTCCCTGTCCTCTTGGGGCTTATGCTCTAGAGGGGAAGATAATAAGTAATGCAGATATCTGGGAGAAGAAAGTTTCAGGTAGAGAGAACAGCAAGTGCAAAGGCCCTGAGGCAGGAGGGTGAGCCTGATACATTCTAGAAACATCAAGGAATCAAGGGTGACTGGAGTGGAGTGAACAAGTTGGAGACAGAAGAGGAGGTGAGAGGAAAAAATGGGGACTGAATTGTTTAGGGCCTTGTAAGGCCACTGAGAGGATGGTTTTGAGTAGAAGAGGGGCACATCTGACATTTTTTTTTTAAAAGATTTTATTTATTTATTTGAGACAGAGGGAGAGTACAAGCAGGGAGGAGGGTCAGAGGGAGAGGGAGAAGCAGATTCCACGCTGAGTAGGGAGCCTGATGTGGGACTCGATCCCAGGACCCTGGGACCATGACCTGAGCCAAAGGCAGACGCTTCAGTGACTGAGCCATGCAGGTGTCCTGACTTATGTTTAATATGGTTACTGGATGCTGTGTGGGGAGCATAGCGAAGCGGAACAAGAAGTAGAAGCAGGTAGACCAGACTTGGGTGAGGAGGGTCACTGCAGCAGCGCTCTCTCTGGTCTTCCTGCTTATGTCCAGTGGTGGGGGCCGGCATCTGGCTACCAGGAAACAGCTGGGACTGGCAGGCTTTACCAAGAGATTGGAAATGGAGTGTGGGAGACAGAAGGGTCAGGGCTGACTCCAAGGCTTGGCTTGCATATCTGGAAGGCTTGGAATTGCCTTTAACTGAGATTGAGGTGGTTTGGGGAGGTTTGAGGAGGAAGCAGAGAGTTTGGTTTCAGAGTTGTTCATTTTAAGGAACCTGTGATGAGTCCCAAAAGGGCGAGTCTGGAGAGGAGAGAAGTCTAGACTGGTACAACTTGGGGTCACCTATGTACTGATAGCACTTAAGGTTATGAGATGGGCTGACCAGATTTAAAGTGAAATGAGAAGTGGAGTCATGGAAAAATTGATGCTTGTATTTCCAGGTTCCATGAGGAGTAGGTAAAAGGAATGGTGAACTCTTCTCTACCAAATACCTTGTATCTTCCTTACTCTGCTTTGTTATGTTGCCCTAACCACCTCCCATGTACCTACAAGAATTTTAAGGAGCCACTGAAAAGGACAGGGTTGAAGAGTGTGTTCCAAGTGGGCCTGCCATTGGCGCAGCTGCGTCTGTGTCTCCAGACCAGAAGAGGGGCAGACAGAAAACGTGGGGGTTATATAGTTCCAAGACAATAAGCAGACTTCTGCCATCATGGATCTATGCTTTTGAATTGAGGGGGTGTTAATGATAGGATGTATATATTTTAGTTCCTATAGCACGTAAGAGCCTGTGAGCAGAGACACCCTGAGGTACAGTAGTAAGTCACTTCTACCCCTAGGATGCCCGAGGTGACCGGGAGTCCGGGAACAGACTGGATGACTTCTTGGTCAGTGTGTGCTAAGGGGGTACAGAAAGCAATGGGTAGTATTTTTTCTACCTTTCCAACAGTGAGATGCTGAGACTCGGTCTTTTATTAAATTAATTTCTCAGCGAACTGATGGTATCTTGTGCTCCTGGATGTATCTCCTCGGGGCTCGGCTGACCTCTACTTCGAGAGCCTGCTCTCTGAATGTCTCTGTGAGTGTTGAGGAGGAGGAGTAGGAGGTGACTACTGGCTGGAGGCTCTCAGGCGTTTTACTCAAGTTCACATCCTAAATGTGTAAGTTGTGTGGAAGGCTCAGGGACCCTGTTTATGGCCGCCGAAGCCCAGTGAGCCGGTGAAAATAATTTTAATTTTAAGATGACACAGTTACATTTCTTCTTACTATAGAAGCAGCTTCATGAAAAACCTTTTGTGTACCATGTATTGGGCTTGTTTACTGTGAATTATGATAGCTGGGGAACAAAACCTTACATTTTAGCTTTTGGAAAATTTTATGATGTCCGTGTCGATGGCAATAAAACTTCGCTGGCTCCAGCGGGATACCTCTTTTGTTTTACTGAACTGTTAGGTCACGTCTGTATCCAGAGAAGGGATAGGGACTTTTCTCCTCTCTTTACATGTAATTTGCCCTCTTGTTACCGCCCATCTCCCCTCCATCTTTCTGGCACCTACTCATTTCCTTCGTTTTTTCTTTCTAGGCAGAGCTGTCGAGGGTGACGGCAAAGAGCAAATGGAGCTCGTGACAGTGCTTCAGAGCTCTGTGTGTGTATGTTTCCATCCAGTGACTGTGAAAGAAAGCATGTTCCGTGCTGGAATATTGGAGTTTGTATCTAGGGAGCTTCTGTCTGGTAGAGGGGCTTTAGCCAGCTGTCCCGTCCCACCGGTTAGCACAGGGCTTCCCATCTTCGTACTGTGGACACTTGGAAATGGGGGATTCTTTGGGGTTGAGGGGCTCTCTGGAGCTTTTCAGGAGGTTTAGCTGCATCCCTGGCCTCTACCCACCAGATACCAGTAGCATCCTCCCTCCACTCCTAATGGTGACAGAACGTCTCCAGGCATTTGCTCTGTGTCCTGGGAGGGCAAAACTGTCCCTGGTCGAGAACCACTGGGTTTAGGGGAACCTGAATTTCCCAGCCTTATTTATGCAGAGGCAGGGCAGTTATTTTGAGATTACAGCCAGTGCCTGAAACACAATTACGTGGCTTTTAAAAAAACCCCAAAACAAAACAAAAACAAAGGCTTGTCACTTGGCATTGCCAAGTGAAATCTTATACGAGCCTCTTCCTCTTCTCTGGCCTCATCCAGGACCCTGGCGATGACCTGGGCAATTCCAGATGGCTGGTTGATGAAGAAGCAATCCTTTGTATGTCCAAAATTATGATAGGAAGGCCTGTAAATGTTTCCAGGTACCTAGCTCATACTGGGATTTCCTTTTGTCATAGAAATTGTCATATAAATAGAGAGTTGGTTCCTAGTCCTAGAAGAATAGTTGTATCTAGAATTTATCCTCTTCTGATGGGGAAGCATCTAAAGTACGTAGAGTGTGATCTTCTCAGCCAGCCAGAAATTTAGCCTTAGGTGAGAATAATCCCTTCAATATTTAACTTCTCACCAATTTCAGTACTTCTAATGAAACCACACTGTGCTGAAAATATATGGAAATTTAGAGGTCCACATTTGCAGGTCACTGTGTCTGCCCTTGGCTGCTCTACCTCTTGATTTTAGAAGTGAAACTAATTTCACTCTTCCATTTAGAATAAATCATAGAAAGGATATACTTTTGGTACCCAAGATGGCAATAGATATGATGACTTATCAACAGGAAGGGGAGTTCTCTTCCCATCATGACCCAATTTTGATAAAAAAAAAAAAAGCCAAAAGAGGCTTGGGATTAGTAGATCTATGTCAAACCAGTAGTGCTTATATGATTAAACTTTTTTTGAAATCAGCTAATTAGAAACAGTTTAAAAATAAACAGCTTTCTGGATCTTCATCAGGAAGACAGTAGGTATAATTATCAGTAGTTACATTATTATCCTGGAAAAATATAAACACAAGACACCAATTGCTTAACCAACATGTTCCACTCAGGAGACAGTTTTAGAGTCAAGACTTGGTTTGATGATATTTTACACAGAAGGACTAGTGGCAATGATAATAGGATGATGACAAATGAAAGCAGCCTTATGTGGTTTGTGCAGAATAAGAAAAAGCCCACTATGTTCATGACAGAATAAAATTAAATAGGAACAGCTGTATTTGAATATTTACTTTTGGACCCCAAGAGAAAAAGAGTTTTCACTGCTTGAGACAGCCTGTAGGGAAACTGAACTCTATCCCAGAAGATTGTGTCTTCCATTTGCTAAGTCAGGTTTACAAAGCCCTGTCCCATGCATAATCTCACTGGATTCTCACTGTGATCCTCAGAGGTAGAAAAGGTGATTGTGGTTTTCATTTCCATTTAAAAAAGAGGAAACAGCTCACCTGACTTTATCTAAGGTTACACAGTCAGTGAGTACTGGATGGCGAGCCAGGACCCAAGTCTGTTGGCCTCCTAGGCCAGAGCTTTTCTCCATTCCACCATAGCCTTCCATGAGGTTACTGTGAGTTATGTCTGCTCCATTCTATACTCTGATTTCTTAGGGCCCCAAATCCTAGTTCCATCTCATAGGACTGCCATATTGCACAAGTCTGGGGGCACCATTCATTTTGCCTGCCCTGGGGTCTTGTATAGCTCGAGGTCTCTGGGGGGCAGCATGCACATAGGCCATAGAGAATGCCATCCAGTGGGCAGTTTCTGTTTGTGTGAGTTAAAGCTGTACAGTGATATACTGGGTGAGTAAAGTGGAAGGTTTTCAGGAATCAGAGCCCTGCATCCTCCCTCCCCCCAGTATTATACCATTTAAGCACCATAGAACTCTATAATTCTACTTGTGGTAATGGCCATGCGAGTCCTGCAAAATTAGAAGAAAGATACACCATGGATTTTATTCCTTTGGTTAAAATCAGCTAATTAGACACAGGATCATTTCATCTTTTAGTTAAGATCTGATTTTGTCTTTTGAATTTGGTTATTCTGGAAAAAGCACGTTTTCACTTAATACAAAACTGCATATCTCTGGTCCATGCTATTTTTATTTTTTTTTAATTTTTAAAATTTTTTTATTTTCCCCAAATACTCTGGTCCATGTTATTAAGAGGTATTGGAAGTGAGCTTTTAAAAAAACTTGTTTTTCCTAATTAGTCAGGTGCCTTTTATCCTATTTCATTGTAGACATCCTTTAAAATACATATACTGATATACTGTCTCACATTTTCTGGAAGTTATTTGTCCCCATTTCATGAGTGATCAGTTTTGAGGGACCGTAATGCAGGCAAGAGGATAAGTGTGTGAGTGGGAGAATGTGTGGTCTAGCAGGTCAGGCCTGGCAGATAGTGAGGCCAGGTAAGATGGGAAGGAAATGACTTGCCAGTGTAAACCTCATATGCTTACCCTACCTCACTTGTTCTGGTTTCTCTTGTAAGGGCGCTGATGTCTATTACTAATGTGTAACAGAGGGATGACTAAGTAAGAATAAGAATACCATTGATCCTCCCTTTCTATACCATTTTATACCTTTCCAAAACATTCCTCTATGGTATGTGTTACAAAATTCAGTATGGAAGGCAGAATGGGCAGGTCTCATTGTTTTTACTTTACAGGCTAGGAAACTGAGGCTCAGAGCAATTATGGGAGAGAATTGCCCAAGTCAATCAATTACACAACAGAGTCTTCTTTCTATTACTCTGTAAATCTTACCATTTTTTACCCAGAATAGTATTAGGGCTTAGAGGGTGAGAACACATTTTAAGCAATTTAAATTCTTTGTGGGATGAGGTGAGATGAAATGCAAACAACATTTTAAAACACAAAGTCACATATTTCTGATTATACTTAATAGGTAACTTAATGTGTCCTACAAAACAGAAACTGATAGAAATTAGGTCTGGAAGGGGCACAGAGAGGCAGGCCTCCTCTCAGAGTAGGACTTTGTTACGACTTGAATCATGTCCCCCCAAAAAGATAGGCTGCTGTCATCATCCCCAGTGCTCAGAATGTCACCTCGTTTGGAAATGGGGTCTTTCTAGAGGTCATCAGGTTACAATGAGGTCATCAGGGTGGGCCCTAATGTAGTGTGACTGGGATCCTTGTGAAAAGGGATAGTTAGACACAAAGGCAGACATGCATGAGGAAGAAGAGGTGAAGAGACAGACAGGGAGAAGTGCATGAGGAAGAAGAGGTGAAGA
Organism: Potos flavus; assembly: GCA_028534135.1. NCBI lineage: Eukaryota > Metazoa > Chordata > Mammalia > Carnivora > Procyonidae > Potos > Potos flavus. The sequence continues at coordinate 74,948,151 of CM052892.1, read as the reverse complement.
GACAGACAGGGAGAAGGCTGCGTGGAGTCTGAGGCAGAGAGTCGAGTGCCAGTGAACTGCCAGGAGCCTGGACAGAGCACAGAACTGACCCCCCTCGCCCCTCCTGGAAGGAAGCAAGCCTGCCCACATCCCAATTTCGGACTTTCAGCCTCCAGAACTATAAGATACTGAATTTCTGTCATTTTTAAGCCACACAGTTTGTAGTACTTTGTTCCAGCAGCCGGAGGAACGACTATAGACCACCCCCCATGCCCACCCCTGCCGCCCCGTGCCAGCCTCCAGCAAGGGGGACAGGAGCGCTACAGCTGCGGCTTTGCCTTCTGGGCGTCCTGACGACAGTGAGCCGCGCGGCAGGATTCTGGACTTGATCTTGAAGCACTGGGGAGCCTCTGGAATATGTTCAGAGGAGAAGGAGCTGATCGCACCTGTGTTTTAAATGCTCACTTTTGCTGCCATGTGGAGAATGGATTTAGGAAGCATGGTGGGAGCAAGACCCCGGGCCAGTTAGGAGGGTTTTATACTGGTCCAGTTTGATATTGGAGAGACAGGGAGGTCACAGCCTAGGTGAGAAGGCGCTGAGTTCATCCTTCATTCCTGAGGTTTCTGGCATGTTCATCGGTCTGGCCTCAGTTGTACATGTCTGTCTTAGCCTGTGGGCCAGCGCAGGGCAGAGCAGATGTCTCCTGGGGACACATCCTGGTCTGTCACACGTCAGGGCTCCGAACAACTTGGACTGTGTATCTGAGCCCATCTCATGGGAGTTCGGGGATTCTCACACTCTGCCCCAGACAGAGACATCCCTCACTCTGAGCTCGGCAAGCACGTTCCTGTCACGTCTCTCGGCAGTACTTGAGAGCGAACTTGGAAAGACGAATGAGTAAGCTTTGAAGGGAGATCAAATCACTCTCTGTGCTTGAATTAAGACCCCTGTAATTTTATGTCTCAACTTTTATCATTGTCTCTTACTATAAAGAGAAAGTAAAAAGGTGAAGAAGTATGCTGTTACGGCAAGGGATCGGACAGAATATTTCAGTCAGTTAGAAATTAGATTAAGTTTAGAGCCATCCTGATAGTTTTAAGGCAAAGTTGTACTATATACAGTTGGAAGGAAGAAATGCTGCAGAGACCTTAGTTCACATCCAATTAATCTCTCGGGGTAATTTGTTTACTGGCTTCTGCTGCCAAACCTATGAGTTGCTTTCTTCAGGGGTGAGGGTTAGTTGATGAAGCGATTTATTATGTTTCTGTTACACAGCATATCGATCTTGCTCACGGAAAATGTTAACGGTGTCCCTGGTATATCATTCGTCTTCCGCCGCCCCCATTCATTATTCCCATCCCCCATTAGTAATTCTCGTATCACAGAGGGACATCTCATTAGGAATATTCCAAGGTCAGTGAATGGCATGGCTCTGTGTGGTGCTGCAGGATTTTTAAAAGGTAGTCATTACTCAAAATTGCAAGAGGGAATTAGCATTTAAGTAAGAAAGTGTTACAAAGTGTTGAAAATGGATCTTGCTTCCTTAGCTTCAGTGAGAAATCGAATTCTGAGAGACAGAAATTTGTTTTTATTTTCATATCTCTCCACCGCACTGGCTCTTCCTTCTTTAATCATCCCGTGCCCTGCTGTGTAGTAGAATCTGTGGGCTTCTCAGTGTGATACTGAGACCCTGTTTTGAAAGAGTTACGAACTTTTTCTTATACACATGAAGTTGTAAGAATAATATAGCAAACATCCAAGTAGATCAGTGGAACAGAACAGAGCCCAGAAATGACCCACAAATACATGGAAATTTAACTTTTCAGAGTTTTATTTGTGTGCGTGTGTGTGTGCACACACTCACACCGTAACTGAGCGGTGGGCCTTCTTGCTACTTTGGGGGCTGATGCAGATCCAGCACCACTGGGTTCTTAGGACATGATCCCAATAAACTCTCCATATTGATCAGAGTCAGGATAGAATGAAGAGAATATCATTAAAATTGAGCAAAGTGCTTTGCATAGTACAACAGGATATCACACATCCATGGTGGTTTCTCTTCTAAAACATTTTATCCTGGGGAAATATTTGCTTAGTGTGTGATGCTGGTAGAGTCTCTGTTATCTTGCTTTGGATGATCCACTAGTTTCTGAAGTTTTCAGTCGTAAGTACGAGAAGAGGCAGGAGGTGGAGGTGGTGATGGGAGAAGCCACCTCCCTCCACCTGCCTTCTCACTGAAGGGCACCCAGGTGACCTCCAAGAGCAAGTAACGAAAGCATCATGTGAGTCCACCCTTCTGCCCTCAGGTGAGCTCCAAAGCCTGGAAGTTCATGTAGGCCCATGTTTCTGTCTCTTTCTTCTTACAAGGTTGACGTCCTGTTGGTATTACGGCTCTTCATTCAAGCAGAGGCTCACTCATACCTTTTCACTCTTAACCCAAGAAGAATCTTTTCCTTCTCTCTCTCTCACTCTCTCTCTCTTTTTAAGTAGACTTGACGTCCAGTATGGAGCCCAAGACAGTGCTTGAACTCCCAACCCTGAGACCAAGACCTGAGCTGCGATTGAAAGTTGGACGCTTAACTGACTTAGCCACCGAGGTGCCCCCTTTTGTCTCTTATTTATAGTAGAGGGAACTCTGGTCCCCAATGGCTTTGAGTTGCAGGAAACTATAAGAGCTGATGCTGCTGCCCCAACACATTGGAGATGGGCTGTTCTCCAGACCTGTGGGTCCCTCTGGGAAGAAAGATTTCTGCAAACAGAACCTTCTTCATAGAGCGATGAGTGACTTCTTTCTAGCTTACGCCACCCTTTCTCCTTTCCTTGGTCAGTTTATAAGCTGCCTTGTCGTCACCGCATCTCTGCCTCCCCCTCTACCCCGGGCCTTGTTTAGAGGGCTGATCGTAGCTCCGATAACTCCTAAGCTGGGGAGGGCGTAGTCCCCACTGCCAACAACCACAGAGTAGAGATACTACTCTGTGATTTTGTTCATTTATTTATTTTTATTTTTTACAAAAATGCTAGAAATTCTCTGCGATTTAATCAGATTTATTTCTGAGTTAGCGTTTTCCTTTTCTTAGAGCCCCCTCTCACCGCTCTCCCACCCGGATTGTTTAAGCTTCAGGCCCCGCAAAACCTGGATGTGACCCTGGCTGAGCTATGGAGTGAACTGGGAGTGCCCTTTTCTAAGCAAATTTTGTTTTCTCTAGAGTTCATAATTACCTTTAAAAAAAAGATTTTATTTTTTAGAGCAATTCTAGGTCCACAGAAAAATGGAATGGAAAAGTACAAAGAGTTCTTACGCACCCCCTGCTTTCCACACACACAATCTGCCGTGTTATCAACACCCAGCACCGGGGTGGTGCATTTGTTAGAAGAGATGAACCTATGTGGACACATTGTAATCCCCTACATCCGTAGTGTGCATTAGGGTGCACTGCTGGTGTTGGGCGTGCTGTGGGTTTGGACACATGGACAGTGACATGTATCCGCCCGTACAGTGTCATCCAGTGTAGTTTCACTGCCGTAAACAGCCTGTGCTCTCTTCATCTCTCCCTCCTCCAGACACCTGGCAAGTACTGACGCTCTTGTCTCCATAATTTTGCCTTTTCCAGAGGGTCGTAGAGGTGGAATCATACAGAACACAGCCTTTTCAGATTGGCTTCTTCCATTTAGTAATACGCATTTAAGGCCCCTCTACGATAGCTTCCTCCTTCCTCCCTTCTTCCCTTCCTTCCCGCTTTGCTTCCCTCCATCCTTCCTTGTTCCCCCTTTTCCTTCCTTCCTCTCCTCCTTTTCCTTTTTTTTCCCCCAAATATTTTATTTTATTTTTTCAGTGTTACATGATTCATTGTTCATGTTCTTTGAAGATCTTATTATCTTTTTTCTTTGAGGATTTTAAAAGCAATACTGTTCTTAAGCTAGTGGAAGCATGAGAGGAAGGAGAGGGATAGAGAGAGGTCAGAATTAATACTTGGGTAATTCAGTACAAAACAAAACACATTTACGCTAGGTTGGACATTGTGTTTCAGTATCTATCCTTCTGCCTTTTCTAGTGGCAACAGTTTAACCCCTGTGTTATTCCTACAGGGGCAAGTGCCCTCTGTAGCTAGATACACTTGGGTATAAATCTCAGTTATGACATATGCCGGCAGGATGACTCGTTATATTCATCTGTAAAATGAAGATGGTCTTGTGAGAACTAAAAGAGATAATACGTGTAAAGCCCTCAGCACGTAATACAGGCTTTAGGAACAATGGATTGCTTCCACCTGAGTAATGCTTGAATTTTTCCACAGCCCACAGCAGGCATTTTTCCCCCTCAACTTTGGCCAATTTATAATATCTAGGCAATATTTTCCTTTTTTTTTTCTTTTTAACTTTTTGAGCCCCTTCAACCATTTCTTCTACCCCCACATCTAGCCCCTGGCAATCACCAGTCTGTTCTCTGTATCCATGAGCTTTTTGTTGTTGTTGTCATTGTCGTTTCTGTTTTTTAAGATTGTACACATGAGAGAGATCATACAGGATTTGTCTCTCTGACTTATTTCACTTAGTGTAATGCCCTCAAGGTCCATCCGTGTTATTGTAAAGATGTGAAGATGTCATTCTTTTTTTATGGCTAATAGTCCAATGTATGTGTGTGAGTGTGTGCGTGTGTATTTCTTATCCATTGGATGCATTGATGGACATTTAGGTTGTTTCCATATCTTGGTTATTATAAATAATGTTGCAATGAATGTGGGGGCGCATGTGTTATTTTGAGTTAGGGTTTTCATTTTCTTCGGGTAAATACCCAGAAGCAGAATTACTGGATTATCTGGTAATTCTATTTTTAATTTTTTGAGGAATTTCTATATTGTTCTCCACAGCGGATGCACCAGTTTACACTCTTGCCAACAGCACACAGGATTCCCTTTTCTCCACATCCTCGCCAAGATTTGGTATTTCTTGTCTTTTTGATTCTCGCTGTTCTGACAGGTGTGAGGTCACATGTCATTGTGGTTTTGATTGCATTTCCCTGATGATGAGTGATGTTTAGCATCTTGTCATGTGCCTGTTGGCCATTTGTGTGTCTTCTTTGGAGTCCAAAACAACTATTCAGATCTTCTGCCCATTGTTTAATTGGATTGTTGTGGAGCTTTTTCTGCTGTTGAGTTGTGTGCATTCTTTGTATATTTTGGATATTAACTCCTTATTGGATGTATCATTTGCAGATGTCTTCTCCCATTCAGTAGGTTGCTTTTTTATCTTGTTGATGGTTTCCTTTGTTGTGCAAAAGCTTCTTCTTCTTCTTCTTCTTCTTTTTTTTTTTTTTTTTAGTTCGGTACAGTCCGCTTGTTTCTTTTTGGTTCTGTTGCTTTTACTTTTGATGTCAGATTGAAAAAAAAAAAATCATCTGCAAGACCTGTGTCAGGAAGCTTATGTAAGTTTTCGTCCAGGAGAGTTTACAGTTTCAGGTTTTATGTTCATCTTTAGTTTCTGATTTAGTCCTTCAGTCACTAGATGGATTTAAGTACCTTAAATAAGGGCTCTCTCCCCCGCCCCCCCATGCTCCCTAACCCAGCTTTTTAAAAATTATAAATGGTGACCAAATTAAAGAAAGGGCCATTGAGGACTTAGAGTTCTGGAGTTATTCATAGGATGAATGTGTGACTTTTGTTTTTGGTATGAGTTAACAATACAAATGACCTTTGAGTTGGAACTATTCCTGGACTAGGTGTAGGAGTGATTCAGTCTATGTCTTTGTAACACAACCGGTGGGCAAAAAAGAACCAAACACCCATATTTACCTTAGTCTAAATAAAGTCAATTAACGACAAGTCATCTGGTTATTTTAGCACTAGGTAGAAACATAGATTTTAAGTCATTTATGGTGATTCAGAGAAGTTTTTATTTTTAATTATCTATTTAATCCTTTGGTGAACAAACTTATCTTTACTCTTTTTCCTTATTTTCCCTTAAAAATATATTTCTCTTTTTTGGTTTGCATTCAGATGCTGCATTCTCTGGTTTGACAAAAATCAGCAATGGGGACTTTTTTTTTCTTTAAGTTTGGATTGTCAGGTGTATAGAAAATACAGCAAAGGGCAAAGAACCCAGATCTGGGGTAAGATCCAGGTGGTTTTGATTCCTTGCCCTGTCTCTTGCTGGCTCTGGAATCCGGAAAATGACTTAACTCTTCTGAGCTTCAGTTTCCTAAACTATAAAAAGTAAGATAATAATACGTACCTTATGAGGTTATTGGCAGGGTCAAGAGAAGTCCATTTGGCCCTTGAACAACGTGGGTCTGAACTGGACGGTGTCACCGATGTGCAGAGTTTTTAGAGTCCAGCACCGTGTCTTTTCTCTCATGATTTTCTCAACACCATTTCCTTTCCCTTGCTCACCTTATTGTAAGAATACATAATAAAGACAATATTAATATAAATACAATATTGATACAATATGTATTACGTTATTGGGATGGCTTCCAAACAACAGTAGGCTATTGGTAAAGTGGTGGGGGAGTCAGAAATTATAATGGATTTTCAACCATGTGGGGTTGGCGCCTCTAGCTCCCAGGTTGCTCATCGGTCAACTGTAATGGACGATACAAAGCCCGCCAACCCGCAGGAACCCGTATCTTAAGCACGAGTTCCTTTTTTCTTCTGTGTGGGCGGATGGAGATTCAGCTCTCTTTAGCTGCAGTATAAATGGATCATTAAAAGTGAAGCAGATTTACAGCTAGTTCATGTTTGTCACTCACGGATGAAGGAAATCGGAGTGAAGGGTCTTATTCAAGAGGAAAGATTGCGAGGCAGAAGAGAGATCAGAAGCCCCATGTCCCCCTTCCTCAAACCCAGACCTTTCCTCTTACAGTATGGCTTGTCCCGTGATCCAGTAAGACTTACCCTTGGACTCTGTAAAACACAGCAGCCACCTCAGCAAACCGCTCAGTCTAGTCACCAAAGGGATAGCAGCAAGTATGATCTCTGTGTACTTGGACCGCATCTTTGTTATACCATAACCGGTTAATTAAGTAAGGTTATACTGTGTGTAATTTGTATGTCCTGTGGTTATCATAAAACCCTCTCCTGAATATCGCTCCTGAAATTTAGAAGTACTCACAATTTGGGTGTCTTTTTGGTATAGCATGAGATGGCCCCCGGTTATAAGGTTTGTGTCCAGGGAATGGCTTGTCTAGAGGGTGTGTGCATTTAAAGTTGAACAGATATTGGCAGATTTCACCTCCACAGGTGATTGTCTGCACTCTCACTGGCCATCTGTGGGCGTGCCAGTTGCTTCCATACCTTAGGAACAGAACGCAGTATTTGCTAATCCGGTAGATGAAAAATATTCATCTTTTTAAGAACCCAGTGACCCATTTTGATTTTCTCCCTTGTTTCTCAGCCTCTTTGTCTTCCCTACCATGTTTCTTCTCCATCTCTTTCTATCCATCGTTTGATGTTTTTGGTTGAGATTTTAGATTGCTTAAAGTCTTTTATTGGGAAGCATCCCCTGAAAAGGTGATCTAGAAAGACCAAAAGTTGACACATTGACAGGAAATTCAACTCAAACAGGATGAGAAAAGCCATGAATCACTCCCAAGAATTAGTCAATAGCAAAACACTGATTCAACACACAGTTGACCTAAAATTGCTAGGTTTTTCGAGTGGGATTTTTATGAGATAAGGCCTTAGGGATATTGATGAATTGATAAGGCCTCTGGTCAACTCATCCTGTTGTGACCAATGAATATGTCTTTGACCTCAAATGGCCTCAAGTTCAGCTGCAGGACGTTGAGCATTACCAAGGCCACTATACCCACTGCGGTCCAGAGACGTTGTAGGTGGACAGGTCAGCCTCACCGCTGGGTGCAGAGGGAAGTGGAAGATACCTCAGCCTCCTGTAAGTTTCCTCAAGACCAATATCTTGATTATTTACAATCCCTCATGGTACCACAGAAGGCCAAGCCCATGATAAGCATTTGTACCTTGTCCGTTTAAAACTTGCTGTAAACTAAGTGACTTTGGATTTAGGGCCAAAACCCTGAGTTCTTTTTTGTATCTTTAGGCCACTCTTGTGTTCCGACTCGGGCTGGAAAACCCCTGCCAGGCCTGCAGAGGGAACACTGAGTCGGCCCTCCCTTGCCCTCCACATGCCTTTGTCCTCCCTTTGTGCGCACTTTGTAAGAACTGTCCCTGCTCATTGAAAACAGGAGGGTCAAGGTCATTGACTCTTTTCTGTATTTTTCCAGCAGGAACGTTCATTCATTGTTTTAACACTTTCTTCGGCAACACAGCTTAGTGATTAAGCGCACAGGCTCTGGAGCCACGCTGCCTGGGTTTAAATCATGACTCTGCCACTCAACACGTTGCTCACAGACTCCTTGCCTCAGTTTTGTCATCTGTAAATGAGGATAATTAAATATACATCCATACATATGTACGTATGTGGGAGTGGGTGCGTGTAGCTTAACCAAATACCTACCTTATAGTAAGTTACCTGTATGCTTATTATCATTAATAATACATTTTTAAAAATTTCACTCTAAGGTTAAGTGGAAAAAATGCTTACTGCGTGCAACTCTTGGAAACACTTCACGCGCATTCCCTTCACTCCTGACGACTCCGTAGATAATTATCATCCCCTTTTCATGACTGGAAGCTGAGGCACGGAGAGGTTAAATACACAGTTCAAGGAACTTCGCTATGTCAGAAAATGGCCAGGTTGGGATTTGAAGTCAGCCTCCGGAGCCGGCAGTTAGAACAATTGCGCTGTGAACCTTCTGTTCGCAGAAGGTCCAGTCCAGTGGCTCTCACTTGCCGGCAGGAGTAGTAATGGCGGCCCCAGCCCCAGCGGTCCCCGCCAGAACCCCGGCTGAGCCGTGCGAGGGCAAGTGTCATGCCCACCACTTCCTGCGCCTTGCGAAGGGGGAGCTCCTCCGATCCTGCAGAGGAGGAAGCTGAGGGACACTGGCCACGGCGGCCGTGACTGAGCCATGGTCTGGGCCTGAACTTGCCTAATTCCAGCGTCCTTGGCCTTAAAACCATTCCAAATGCCTCCTGCCTGATGTCCCTGCCCTGGACCAGGTGGCGAGAGGGTGTCAGACGGGAGAGCAATGTGGCTTCGGTGGACTTCGAAGCTGTCGTCTTTGTTTCCGCTCTTAGGTCTCCTCATCCGAATGTACCTAATTTTTTTTTTAAGTCCCAAAGAAGGTTAAAATATAAATTCTCTGGAACACACCACGGGAGCTATAACAGTCTTGTTTTGCTTTGTTTTCCTCGAGGATGAGTCCTTGTAATCATCCTTAGTATAAATGAATGCAAGAGGTCTTCTTAAACTCAAATATTGAGTAAGCCAAGACCACAGTTTTGGGTCTGGTGGGGGTTGTAGGCAAGAAACCAGCATTAAGAAGTGTAGTGTTTTCTAGAAGAGGGTGAGGGTTCTGGGTCTCTGTAGGAGGGAGGAGGCAGTGCAGATCATCTGTACCACAGCTCTGCCGCATACGTGTTTCTGGAAGAAGCATACTGACCACGATGGGGTGCGAACGGGAAGGACGGATCCTGTGGCCCCTGGAGCCCAGACAGGACAGCTGTCACTGACGTAGGACACACGAGACCAAACGAAGAACAACGTTCTCGGACCTAACACCCCTTAAGCCAAGATCATGACGCGTAAGGGGAGGTGTCACTTTGTCTGACTAAGAAGAAGGGCTCTTCTTTTTGATCACAAGGAGGTGTAGATTTTTCCCTCTTCACTACCTTATTAGTGAAGACACCTGACAGTTTAATTTTGCGTTTTTAACATTTTTATGTTTCGGCAATGTTCTTCTTCAGTAATTCCCCAGTAATTTTGAAGTAGTGATCTGTTTTCCTTTCCCCTTTAGTCATGTGTTGCTTGAATTCTTAAAGCTATGTATGTGAATACATAGTTCTGAATCATCTTGAATATACAAACAGACACCGACCCACAGGTATACATATATTTGTTCCCTCTTAAAATTTTTGTGAGGGGAAAAATATACACTATTCAAGATTAGACTTTTCAGGCATTTTTATTTTTAATTTTGAGATAAATGTATTAAGCTGAGCTATTTCATAGGTGATATCTGTCCCCTTTATGTAATGGAGTGATGCATTCCCCCAGAGCCGAGTTTTAACTATCACACCGCAGTTGTGACAGACATGAATATTTGTGTTATTAAGAGACATGAAAAACTAGAGACATGAAAAACCAGACCAAAATCTTTGGGAGCAGTCCATAAAAATGAAAGTAAAGCAAACATTTACATTTTGTTTAAAGGAAGTTGTGGGGGATAAGCCTTCCCACCAGCTTTTTTTTTTTTTTTTTTTTAACATGGACATACTGGAGATAGATGTTTTTGTGACAATTAAGGCATTGGTAACTCCTGAAGACTTGCCTATTTCATTTTCTTTCTGAGGACTGAAGACAGGCCTTTTTGGGTGAGGCCCTTTGGACCGGCAGGCTGCTGTGTTGCTGTGTGGGATTTGGCAGTGGAGTACTTGTGATTTTTGAAAAGGAGTACTAGTGTATCTCTTTTGTCCATGGCTTAAAAACATACGACTTTAAGTCACTGCAGTTTTCAAGGAACGTGATGCTAGATTGTAAGATCCTTGAGGGAAAGAACAGGAAGAACAGGTCTTATTTATCTCTTTCCTCTCTGCATTGGAAACGCATCCTGTATGTAGTCGATACTCACTAAATACTTACTGAGGCGAATTCAATTTAAAATGCATTCACCATCCCCCACCCCCATGCCCCTCCCCTCTGGTAACCACCAGGTGGTTCTCTGTATTTAAGTCTGTTTTTTGTTTGTCTCTGTTTTTCTTTGTTCATTTGTTTTGTTTCTTAAATTCCAGGTAAGAGTGAAATCATAAGGTATTTGTCTTTCACTGACTTATTTTCCTTAGCATTGTACACTGTAGCTCCATTCATGTCATTGCAAATGGCAGGACTTCATTCTTTTTGATAGCTGAGTGATATACCGTTGTGTGTGTGTGTGTGTATATATATATATATATATATATATATATATATATATATATTTATATGGATAATTTATATATACGGATGGATATATATATTTATAAATATAAATATCCATCTCTCAATGGATCTTGGGCTGCTTCCATAATTTGGCTATTGTAAATAATGCTACAATAACATAAGGGGGCATGTGTCTTTCTGAATTAATGTTTTTGTGTTCTTTGGGTAAATACCCAGTAATAGAATTTGGTAATTCTATTTTTAACTTTTTGGGGAACCTCCATACTGTTTTCCACAGGGGCTGCTAACAGTGCATGAGAGTTCCTTTTTTCCATATCCTTGCCAACACCTGTTGTTTCTTGTGTCGTTGATTTTAGCCATTCTGATAAGTGTTAGATGGTATCTCATTGTAGTTTTGATTTACATTTCCCTGATAATTGATGATATTAAGCATCTTTTTGTGTGTCTGTTGGCCATCTGGATGTCTCCTTTGGAGAGACATCACCAACATGTCTCTTTATGTCTTCTGCCTATTTTTTAATTAGATTATCTGGGGGTGGTTGGGTAATTGAGTTGTATAAATTCTTTATATATTTTTGATATTAACTTCTTATTGGATATGACATTTGCAAATATCTTCTCCTATTCAGTAGGTTGTCTTTTTGTTTTATTGATTGTTTCCTTTGCTGTGAACTTTTAATATCCTTTCGAATTTGGGGTAAGGGGCAGACACCTTATTGAATTACTTAGGATACACTTAGGATGAGCAAAATAAGGGAGAATTGTACTTTTCTTCTGTTTACCTTACTTATTTCTCATTTGAGCGAGTACCAATTGAGAACATTTCTTTTTCTTACCTTTCTCTCCCCTTTAACTAACTAACTGAATCACCAACTATTTATTAAGCATATGTTTTATATGACTATTTGGGCTAAACAATGGGACCACAAAGGAAAATAAAACCTAATACTTTTTTCCAAAAGGAGGCAAGTCAATTAATTATTGCAAGTGACCTGAGAAGAAGGATTTATTTATATGCCCCTAACTTCTCTTTTATTATCTTCTCTTTCCCATATTCGTTATTCTTACTCCCTTCGAGAAATAGAATTCTCACAGGGCATGTGGGGAGAGAGGACAAATCCACATCTACCATGCTGTGATCAGACCTTGTCTGCCAGGGAGCTGCGTTCCAAGGGTCATGAACTAGTAGAGTTTGCTGGTGAGTGAATGAGCTGTGGAGTGTATACGCAAGTGATCTAAAGTTCACTGGGCTGACTACAGACTAACTAACCACAATACAAAATGGAAGGTGGTGAAATGGGACAAGCAGGGCTGGGTAAATCTCTGGAGTGTTCAGAAGCCAGAGAGAACAATTTGTGTGTGTGTGTGTGTGTGTGTGTGTGTGTGTGTCAGAGAGGGAGGAGGAGAGGGGAGGACTTCCTGGAGGAAATGGTGAGGCTTGGACTATGTGACAAGATTGGGGCCCCTTAGGACCTGTAGCTGTCGTGTCATGTAGACACACGGAAACTGCGTTATTTCTGTATTTGGTGCTCAGTGAATATTCACCTCATATGTATGAATCCTGTGTGCGCGTAGTTTTTTTTTTCCTTAAATTTCCTATTGTTTTCTAACTTTTATGTATCATCCTTGCATGAGGGCCATGCTAATCTTCTCTGCATTGTTCCAGTTTTAGTGTGTGTGCTGCCGAAGCGAGCACTGTTTTCTAACTTTAAATGTGATTGTCAGGATAGCTGTCTGCTCAGCTTTGTGGAGACGAGAGTCCACATCCTGTGCGGTCTGTTCTTCTCCACGGCAGGGGGCTCGCAGACTGCTTCCCAGGCACCAAAGGATTTGGCTGGAGTGTTTTCACCAGAGGAGTGAGGTTTTAGATCTACCTGGAAATTGCTGATGGTTATCCTATTTTGTTTATAAGGATATCATCTCAGACCCATTTTTCCTTTTCCTCTTTTGATCTCAGAACTTTTTCTCATCTTCTACCGACAGTGGTTCTGTAGAGTGGAGGCTATGCATATATATTCAGGGCTCTCACGTGAAAGGACAATGCTTGTTGCCAGGATAAGTGGAGAAGGAATAATATATGTGAATCCACAACTTAAATTAGGAATGGCAAAATATCAAAGTACGCTATGTTTTTACGGCTATTCTAGCTCTGTACTCAGTCTGACCGTAATAAACCTCATATTTTCACTGTTACCTCTTAGCAGTATTTTAGGTTTTCTCTTCCTTGCTTCCACTTAACATGGATTATTAGCAGCAAACTAGTATAATTATTGCTTTTTTTTTAAAATTTGAAACGTTGCCATATTTTCATGGTCAGTCTAATTCCATTAAACAGTTACAAGTGATGTCCAAGTGTGTGCAGAGCACTACACTAGAAGCTCGTAGAGGCCGCGAAGGTGAGGAGTAGAAAGTCTCTGCCTATTCGGGGCTCAGGACCCAGCAGGGAGAACGTGTCCATAAATCATTCTGTTAGCAGGCTGGACAGCATGTAACAACTGAAGAACAGCACAGCTCTGTGGGAGCTGAGGGGAAAATAGGGTAATCTACACAGAAGTTATCCCAGGTTCATGGACTTCTTTGGTTAGTGAAGTTGTTTCCACGATGCCTAAAATCCCCACTGTGCGCAGTGCCAGGCACCTCCTCGGACTGTGTTAAAAAACAGTGCAGGTAGGTGGTAAAACACCTAAAGTTCGTTAAAAGGATATGTGGTGGAAAGTGAATCTGTCTCTTGACACATTCCATCACTTTTTCTCTCCAGAGACACCCACTTTTCACAATTTCCCGTGTGTGATAAATCGTGAGAGATTTGCTGCTCATCGTTTCTTTTGAAATTTCATTGCCTTCAACCCAGTGCACTGAACATTCCACGAATGTGCCGGGTGCTGTGTTAAGTCCTGGGAATACCAAGACGAGGACTCTGGTCTCTGACCGTTCACAGTGGGAGACACCTAAAGATAGGACTTGGGCTATAACACGTTCAGTGATATGATGGCAATACAGGCTAAGTGTTCTGATAACTCGGGGAGGGAATCATGACTCGCACCCTGGAGAGGTGCTGTGGCTGCTTCACGGAGACCCTGTTCTTCCAGCTAGCACTCGGGGGTGTGGGTTTCCCTGGGCTGAGGGAGAGGCAAGTGAATCCTTGGCCAGTAGAACCACGTGCTCAGAGGACGAGAAGACTGAAAATGCATGTTGAGTGTATGAGCAGGGCTAGGCTGTAGGATATGTGCCGTGGTAGACGCGTCTGGAGGTTGAGGCCAGATTACCAGCGGCGCCGAATTTCTCATCCTGCCCAATTTGGACAGCATCCCTCATAAGGGTGAAGGGAAGCAGTTGAAAGAGTATGGTCATGGTAGGGAGATGGGGCGTAACTGTCTCAAAAGGATAATTTTGGCGGTCCTCGGAAGGATGGAGCGGGCAGGGAGGAGGCAGAAGTGCAGGGGTGGGTTGGGTTATAACTCCGGCTGTAACCTGGCCAGGAGGAGATGAGAAGGCGGCAGTGGGCACGATGCGAAAACAGATCTGAGAGATCTTGCAGAAGGACAGACGACAGGCTCCGAGGATAACAGGAGCGGATCAGGCGCGCTCCCGGCTCGGGATGTGGGCTCCTGCTGAGGGGCTCGTGTAGATGGGTTAGCCTTTGTCCAAAGCCTTCGCCAGCAGTCCAGTGAGGAACCGAGCATTCCAGGATGCCGAATAAGAAGCGAGGAGAAAGGCAACCCTGAGACAGCATCAGCTCTTCAACAGCGGACGTATGAAAAGCTCTCAGTGACAGAGGAAAGGGGATTGATTATGCGGTCTGGAGCTGCACAGCGGGACGGGGGGGGGGGGGGTCTGAGTAAGGAGGAAGTGCCCCTTAGTGTCTGACCACCACGACTGAGAAGTCAAGGGGCATGGAGGCTGCGAGAGAGCTCAGCCAGTGAGAGCACCCGTGTTGGCTGCTGAGGGCAGAGATGACTGACGTGAGGAAGAGAGGTCAGAGGGGAAGGCCTCGGAGGGGGCAGAGGTGACCTGACGGGCTCCATCGGCTGTCATGTGGCGTCATGGGAAGGAGCGGGGCTGGGCGTACTGTCTCTCCCCCCACCAGAATGCTCCTCAGTGCACCCTGCCCTCTGCAGTTGGTAGATGAGAGGCCCCAGTGGGAAGGAAGGGGGGCAGTCAGGAGAGGTGGTGATCAGGGCAGGGTGGGGGAGAAGGTTCCCAGAGCCACCATGGTGCTTCCATTCCTAGCGCAGAAACCTGGGCTGTGTCTGTCCACTGTCTTCCCAGGCAAGCTGTTTTCTTGTTGCTGTTGAATGTCTAATTTTATGTATAAACCCACATGAGATCATTTTCTCTGGGCTTTTTTAATTCCCTCAGAAAAGTTTTGCATCCCTTTGCTTGTAGAACTCAACAGTCCCTTTTCCTCACAGATGGGACCAGCCCAGTCTGCATCTTTCTGACCCGCATCAGTGTGAATGCAAAAGGCATCTCTGCAAAGAGCGTGATGCCAGATAGTAGAGAAGATTCCCGTGTGTTGGTGGAGATGTGGACATTAATGGCCAGAGTCCTGACATGGTGTTCTGGAAACAGCATCCGTCTACACGAGGGGGAAGCCAGGGAGTTTGTTAGGTCACCAGAGCCCGGAGCTTGAAAAGCAGCTTCAGTGTACGGCATGCTTCTGTTGTTTATAACTTTCTGTAATGTGTGATAACAAAGAGCAGTGTGTGGTAACAAAGAACACTCTGTTACCACGAGTTATTTTAACCACCAGCTTTCGGCTGCTCAGCCTTTTTTCCCCCTTCTTCCTCACAGCTCCGTTTCTGGCTTCATGTCTTTGTCACCCACTTCCACCTCCTCCCCAGCTGCTCCTCCTCGTCTCCTTGTGTGAAGTCCTTCCCCATGGCTGTTTCTCCTCCACCAGAGAACCTGCTGGAGGCTTTTGGCTTCGTAGCACGAGCAGTTTGCCACCCTTTCCCCTCTTCTTGCACATACATTGCTCCCAAGGGTTCTTCTCACTTAGGGAACCCCAAGATGGAGGGTGTTCCAGGGGCTCCTTTCAGTGTGAGGATGGAGGGGCTCCTCTCGGGATAGAGAGGGAGAAAGTGTGTGTGCACGTGCGTGTGTGTGTGTGTGTGTGTGTCAGAGAGAGAGAGAAGGAAGGTCGATCAGAGGTTTGGAGGGCTTCATAGTCATTTTCTCCCTCTCAGAGGACTTCTTGCTGGGTTTTTAATGTTACTAAGCCAAAAACACAAAATAATCATTATTAAACTGGGACCGGAAAAGTTTTGTTTTGTTCTGAAAAATCTGACCTCAGGCTTTGAATAGCTTCTGAGCCCCTAGTGGCTCCACCTTGACCCCCTGAAGAGGGGTGGGCCGTCAGATGGGGCCGGGGAGTAAGTGCTGTGAGCCCAGAATGGTCCAGCAGAAGCAGTTTCTTTCTCTAGAGGTAATTTCTACATGGGTCGTCTTTTTTTCCAGCCTAAAGTAGCAAGTGATACCAGACAGTGTTGATGTAGGCAAATGATCCAGGAGACAGGGTCTACAGGAAGCTTCGCCGATCGCCTTGCACACATTTCAAGGTTGAGAGTGATTTTCCAGCTCTCCTTACACTTTCTGCAGTGGATTTTTGTTTGTTTGTTTGGCTTGGTTTGTAGAACATACCGAAATAGTTTGCTGAAATCCCTTTATTCTTGAACCTTATTGTACATGCCTTCAGTGGCATAAATCATACCAAGAAAGAGTATTTTAAAAATCTGAAGATTTCAATTAAAAAATCCCTGTGGGTTGGCTGTTTGGCCTTTGAAAAGCCAATTAACATCTCCCTTGCTCATTTTCTTTACCTGAACAGGGGAGTTGAGCAACTCTAATATCTTATCCATTTCAAACATTCATTAGTAATTGGACAGACTCAGAGATGGAAACTGGATTTCACTTTAGTGTCTCAATTCCCTGTGCCAGGTAGCTGGTGCAGAGAGGGCTGTGGTAGGGATTACGGACTTCGGGGCTCAGTGGGAGGGAGTGGGGTATTGATTAGTGATGTCTGCCTTGCATGCAGGCATTTGGGGTGGTGGCATGTGGTATTTGGTTTGTTTCATCTTGTTTTTGCCCTTCCTTCTCAAACTCTACTAAAAGGGACCAGGGGGAAGTTGTGATTTCATTTTGCACGCGCGTGCATGCACACATACACACACACACACACACACACACGACCCTCATTTGAACCAAATTGTTGATGAAACCATCAGCATGTGTTCTATTCCTTCTCCAGATGATTTAGCTTCAGTTAAATCATATTTCTCTTCCCTGCTTCATATGTCTTAAAACCAAAGAGAAGAGAGAAAAGGGTGTGTGGATGGCCCATTTTAAACACGTCACCACTTCACGGGTGCCTGAGTGGCTCAGTTGGTTTGGACATCGGACTCTTGATCTCAGCTCAGGTCTTGATCTCAGGGTCATGGGTTCAGGCCTTGCATTGGGCTCCACAAAGAGCCCCAAGCTTGGCATGGAGCCTACTTAAAAAAATTAAAAAATAAAAATAAACACATCACGATTTCAAGTCCAGGTCTTCTAAAATCTTGGTTGCTTGCAGAAGACAAGATAAAAAATGATAGCCAGTTACCTATCTAATATAGTATAGCGTTGAGCCCTACAGTGTAACTTTTTTATGATCATGGCCTTAGGATCAAAAAGGTATGGAAAATTGCACGTGGGAAATTATATAAACTCTATCTCAAGTCTGTTCCAAAAGTGACTTTTTATCATTTTTTTTTTATAATTGCTCTAGGATGTTTGACAAAAATATGTTTTCAAAATATCCAGGTGAAGAACGGAGAGCTTGAAAACAGTGTTTTTAGAATGCAGGATGGGAATGGGTGATGTTAATCAGATTTCAAGGTTCATCTTGACCCGCTGTCTCTCGGGACACTGATCAAAGTTTTGTGAATCTTTCTGATGCGGAGTTATTCATTAGAGTTCTCAGCACATAATTATGGACTGTCAGAAGATTTCGGTTTTGTGTAATAAATGAGTAGCATGCCTGCGGCTTGCTGAGGTGTTAGCTTAATAACTTCATAAGATAAGTTGTTTTTCTTCTCCCTCAAGACCTAAGCAGTCTGGCTTATGTCTTGTCCACACATCTCAAATAGAGGTGAGCAGACTAGGACTCAGAGTTCTTTAAAAGTTTATCTCTAAGAGGAAGAAACCCCGATTCTTATGTTATTCTTTTTCCTTTGTTCTTTCTTCTTTTGAATTGGAAGCATAACAGATTTTGTTTTTATGCCTAACCCTTGGTGAGGATGTATAAGTTTTCCTCCTGCCACGCACGGTTGTATACAGTAAGATGTTAGTAAATCAGTGCTGATGAGCAGTGCCACGTTGAAATTGCTGCTTGCACGATCCTCTTACTTGGGGATGCAGTTATTTCCCTTGGTTTTGACAAGATGTCACCTGTGATATGCACAGAGCAGGAACATATCCTAAGATGCTATAGTGCGTTAGAAATCTTTCCGGAGGAAAACTCAAGGATGTGTCTGGGGCTCCCATTCTTACTCCATCCTCTGCCTTTGTGTGTTTGTTTATATTTAGGTTATTAGCTGATTATGAAGTGGCACTTAAGAAGCATGAATCATTCTATTTCGTGATCATAATTAATAGGGGTTTCTAGGAATATTTTGCCTTCATTTTCAGTATAAAGAGATGGAGAGCAATTCATGATTAGTCATTCTACTGGTAATGGTGGTGGATGTACTTTCTTTTGATAGCTTCAAGAGGGAAATAGAGGTGCCTAGTTACCACACCTACACCTACAGTGTGGTCTTCCTCTGTGGAGAATACAGAGACCCATCAGATACAGAGCCAGGCAGTGAGGAGTTTATAGTCTAGTTGGGGAAGATATTAGTCAGGATAGGCTAGTTGCTATAACAGACCGCATTTCCAGTCAAAGTTTATTTCCATCTGGTTCATCCAGGGACCCATGCTCTATCCACCTTGGCTCCATTATTCTGGAAGTCTACAGTGTTCTCTCTCCATTTAGCCAGATGGGGAGCAAAGGAAAAGAGGATTACACATGAAGTCTGAAAATGGGCAAGTCCCTACTGTTCACCCCTCATTGGCTAAAAAGGAAGCACATGGCCCAATGTTGGTGCAAGGGAGCCTGGGGAATGTAGTCTGATGAATTAACAGGTGATAGCCTCTGCCATCAGGGGCTCACTTGCTTGCTTACAGCAGTAAATGCGGCAGAGTAGAAAGAGTTGACAGGGCAGAGCCCTGCCTGGGGAAGCCTGGGAGAGAGGAACTGGATGCTTTAGAGTATTGGAGAAGAAATCAAGTGGGTCATATTTATACCAGTTGTGTCTGGCAGTCGTGTCCCCACACAGCATGGGAATCCTCAGCGCTATGTTGGGATCTGAGTGTTTGGACCGCATTGAGTATGAAGCCCATCGTATAACCCGGGCACGGCTCAGGGAACCATCACAGTCTTGGAGCAGACTCGACCATCACGACCAAGAGCCAGCCAAGCAAGGTTGGGACAACATGCCGCACAGTGGAAACCCTGCCTGTGGAAACCGGGTTGGTTTGTGGGACTGTGCATGTCCTTTGGCTGCGGATGGCAAACAGAACCACCTCCCACTGTTAAGGGGTGAAAGAGGCGTGAAGGTTGCATGGTGAAGCGTAAAGAAGAGCCCACAGAAGGCCTGGTTTTGGGCGTCACTCCTGAGCAGCCTTGTGCTGCCTGCTCCTCCCCTGATCTTTCTCAGCCATAATAGATCTCTAATGCCTTTAGATTGCTTCCCTTGGTGACTCCGGGAGATTTCAGGTTTCAGCTAACTATAAGACATGTCCCGTTTAGGGCCAAGATTTAGAGTCAGCAATCTGAGGGGCCAAAAGCTCATTAGGGGCACCTGGGGGGCTCAGTTAGTTAAGCATCTGCCTTCGGCTCAGGTCATGATCCTGGGGTCCTGGGATCGAGTCCCAGCTTGGGCTCCCTGCTCTGTGGGGAACCTGCTTCTCCCTCTGCCAGCCACTCCCCCTGCTTGTGCTCACTCTCTCTCTCCCTGTCAAATAAATAAATAAAATCTTTATTAAAAAAAAGCTCATTAATCCAGATAAATAATATTTTAGTGTAATATTTGAAGTAATCAATCTTAATACCCAAAAAAACCCATGATGGATAAAATATAAAAATTTAAAATGGGACTGGGTCAGTATTACTGGTTTTCCCTTTTGCTTCAGCTCTAGTATGGCTCAACACAGCCCTGTTCATGATCTTGTCTTCATTTAAACTTTTGATATTTTTTATATTGATGTTGATTAATTAAGGTATTGCATCAAAGTGTTATTTATTTTGATTACTGAGTTGGAGTCCCCTTAGACTGTGTATTTGAGGTGAATCTTCACAGCTTGCCCTGGACTGAGCCCTGGTTTACTTTCTTCTGTATCCCCAGTGCCTAGCACGATGCCTGAGATGCAGTAGATGCTCAGGAAATGCTCAAGAATGCAAGGATGTTGGAAAAATAAATGGGTAAACTGACAGGTGACGCATCTTGGAATTGGAAGAAAGGATAGGATGGTCCAGGAATCACAGCCCACAGTCACTGGCTGAATCATAAAGCTTCAGGTTGTGCGGTGGCCCAGCGTACCCGGAGTCATGGGGTCTTACAAGGCAGCAGATTCCAGCACACTTTTTTCCAACGGTATTTTCCACACGGGTCCTTGTTTGTAGTCTTAAGTGACCGTGCATATTTCTCATCTTTTAGGGAGGAGCATCTTCATAGTGTTCCCTCTTTTAGCAACAGATATCTGTTGAATACCTACCTTTTTCTTTTTTCTTCTCTTTTCTTTCCTTTTTAAGTTTTTTTTTTGGGGGGGCAGTGTTTATGTTTGCTTCTCAGCAGCTATAATTTTTTGAATTTCTCTTGTGTGTTGGGTGTTTTTATTTAATTAATCAATTAATTTAGAGAGAGCGAGCAAATGAGTAGGGGGAAAGGGGCAAAGGAGAGGAAGAGAGAGGAGGCTCCACACTCAATACGGAGCCCGACGGGGGGCTCAATCTCATGACCCTGGCATCATGACCTAAGCCAAAATCAAGGGTTGGGCACCTAACTGACTGAGCTACCCAGGCACCCCAGTCTGTTGGGTGTTTTTACTGATCACAGAAACCTTTTGAGGTAGTGGGTTGGGTTTTTTTTTTTGTTTTTTTTTTTTTGTTTTGTTTTGTTTTATCTGTCTGTCAGTGGTGGAACTGGTAGCTGCCCCTTGCTGTGGGCGGTAAAGCTAGGATTTCGGTCCACATTTCTCTGGATTTCTCCAGAGTGCAGGCCCTTCCCAGCACTGAGGACAAGTGTGAGGATAAAGGTGTTTTCTTGGTCATACCTGAACTGTGTCTGCAAAGCAGGGGAGCAGAGGAGAACTCTGGAACTGCCTGGGCCTTCGCTGGTTGGAGGAACTTCCCCGGAGAGGGAAACCCCATCAGTGCAACAAGTTGCTCCAGTTTGCAGGCATTCCTGGACTGGTGGCCTCCCCTTTTCTCTGTCTTCGCTATGGTTTGCTTGTGCTGCAGGCCTTCAGAAAGGCAGCGTCCCTTTCTGAGCAAGCACAGGGCAGGCATCGAGAAGATCTGCTTCCTAGTCTGGCTTTGACCAGAATTTTAAGCAAGTCAAGCTCTCTAGCTTCAATCTTTTCTTCTGTGAAGAGGGAATAATTCTGATACTTATCACTCACCACCCCTCTTGAGAGAAATAGAGAAGATATAAAGAAAAAGTATCTCTATGTTATAAATATCACCTATGGAAAATTTACAGTTTGGAATGTGTTTTTAAAGCCATGTGACCCTATTTTCAGGGGGATCAAAGAAGGTAAAGACATAAGCTAAAATGAAACTATGTTGAAAGATGGATGCAGGAAAACCACCGTTAATATGAAATATCCTGTTTGCATCAAACTCTTTTATGTTTAAATAGTTGGAGTATCACAAAGACCTGGTTCAATTTAACAATGGAAAACGAAAGGCTACATTTTCAGCAAATTGCCTGGATTTTTTTTTTTAAAGAAATGGAGGATTAATAGATTTTGAGGGGGAAAGGGGGCATTTCAAACTTCAGATTTCCTTTATTCAGGACTTTCAGTGCTCTCTCTGAGCTCTAAAGTAGCTAATCACACTTTTAGTAGCTTCACTGAAAGAAAGTACAGCCTGGAGCCAAGAACTTTCATGCCAAACTTTAAGCTAGAGCAGATTTTAAAAATCATGTTAGAAACCTCTGAAAGAAGGAGGCTCATAATGAAAAACGCTGACCTATTCTTAACAGGAGGCATGGCAGTGACTCAGTAATAATGGTTCCTGCACCGTGTTACCCCAGCCTGGCCGGAAGGGATCTCTTGGTTGTGGTCAAAAGGGGGGGCTGTGGACGGGACAGCCAGGTGTTTACTAGGCACCCAGTGGCCCAGATCTTCTGTTTCACCTGAACTGTTATTGGGGCCATGTAGATCTCCAGAGAGCTCTGGACCATGCAAGAATCTCATAGTTCCAGAATCATGAGATTTGGGAAGGGGCTCAGGCTGTGTGGATTAGTGGTTGCCAGACTGGGCTTTACCGAACCCGAGTTCCACGGAATGATGGGCTGGGCAGGAGGGAACAGGGCTCTGCAGAAGCTGCTGGTGGAGTGGGGCCGGGCAAGTAAGGGGCAGGATCCTTCATACTCCCCTTTCAACCAAAGCACCTCTGATTTTGTATACTACACATTGAGTTGGGCATAAGATTATATTTGTGAAAAGGATTGCACTGACAAGGATTGCACTTAAAAGTGCTTTTAAGACTACTGATCTGGCTTAACTTTCTCTCAGTTTAGGAATTTCCTTTATAATACCCTGGACATGAGGTTACTCCGTCTCAATTTGCCAGGTCTAGTGATAGGGAACCGTATCAGCCAGGGTCCACTAAAGACACTAGAATCCTACCAGTCATTTTAACAGAGAATCCAGTATATAGAATTGTTAACTAGATATTAGAAAAATGGAAAGGTAAAGAAGGGGAGGAGGCAGCTGTCAGCCCTTGAGATGGGAACAAGGGGAAGAGGTCAGAATTATGAAAACTTAGGAGCTCAGAAAAGGGTTGCAGGGAGCTAGGAACCAGACCTCTGAGGAGGGAGCTGTGCCGATGAGGCCGGGTCTGAGAGCAATGGAAGAACAGTGAAATGGGATCACTTGCTGCTGCCAAGATGGAGGACCGTCCCTGGGGTGACGCTGAAAGGAACAGAAGAATGTGGAAGGAGCCAGCCTCGCTCCTGCCTGTGGCTTTCCTCTTATGCTCCCTGCTGGAGGAGGCCAACAGGGAGCCCCCTGGCATGGCCTGGCACAGGAGGAGTGTGGCTGCTCAGTCCCAGCCCCAGGATCACTAAACACGGCACAGAAGCTGAGATGCAGCTGCTTAGATCCAACACAGGGACTCCCGTTCCCCCCACGGGAGCAGCACCTGACATGCAGGTGTCCCGTTCCCCCCACGAGTGTCCCCTGACATTGTTGAATCAGCTTTAAACGAGAAACAAAGAAGCAGACAGGAAAAACAAAAGTCGTTTCCCTTTGGAGGGAATTTATCTTCCTGCCTGAGTTTGCCAGGCACACCCAGACCCTTGAGCCTGCCTTGAGGACATGTTGAATAGACATTTTGGTTGTCATCCTCTGGACACCTTCCAGTTTGTCAGTGTCTCCTGTAAATATAGTTCTCAATTTTTCGGCACCTACAGAAAGCCTCACCGCTGCGCATACTTTTGTCTTAGCAGTTCTAACTCTAGAAGTTCATCCTTATGCGTTTTGCATGGTCTGCATAGAGATTTAGCTAGAAGGGTATTAATTTCAAAGTTGCTGATAATTTTTAAAAATTTTGGAGAAACCAGAAATGTTCAAGAAGAGGAGATTGGTTGTACTGTGAAGGACTCGGCAGTTGGTATAGACAATGATGAAGAAGAAAGTTTAACAGTATGAAAAGAAAGGCACGTTATGTTTTTAGGTAAAAGAGACAGGTCATAAAATGGCGCACACGGCATTATTTCATTGTTGTACACACATCCACGTTAGAAAAACAACACTAGGACGATATATTCTAAATGTCCAATGTATGATTGGCTATTTTTAGGTGGAGATACAGCAGACGGTTTCCATTTTTTCCTTTCTATTTATTTGTATTTTAAACATGTTTTACAATTTCTTTTCATACTGTTAAACTTTCTTCTTCATCATTATTTCCTTTTGTACTAAGGCAAAAATTCATGTAGTGCTGAGAATGGATCAGCATGAGAACGGATCTAACGTATCATCTGTCATCCTCGAGGCATGTCATCTATACCTTTTCATAAGTACTTCTTCTGTATCTTCACTGGGAAATCACGTTGGTGGAAAGATTGCTGGAGCAACCAGGGAACCGGAAGCTGCCCCCCGACTGTGTGACTTTGAGCAAGTCTCTTAAACAAGAACCTACCTTTCTGTCTCTGGAAAATCCAGAAGATCGTAGTAGATGATCCTCTTAGACGGGCTTTATCTGTAGATTCTGTGGTTTGCTGAAAATGCCCGATGGCCAGATGGAGGCAAAATCCCATTTACTGAGGTCATGGATGCTTTGCAGGTGACACAGGAGGCTGAGACCAGGTGCTTGAAACATAACACTGGGTCCTATGTTGATGATTTAAGTAAATGCCATCTACGAAGAGGTCTTGGTACAGGGGTAGAGCCCCAAACATGGCTCTTCATGGTGATGGCATTTCCAAATTAATGGAATAGGGAAAACAAAACAAATCTATCCTGTGATCAGGGATCACTTTCTAAAATACTGAGCCACGAGAGAATATAGTCCAGTTGGGTAGAACCTTCAAGTCTGACAATGGAGGGAAAGAGTTTAGAGAGTGACCACTGAAGAGTGATGGAGAACAGGGATGTGACTGAGTCTCTCAAGTTTGCAGGGTTTGGCAGCATCAGCCTTCTGGAAAGCCCTATCAGGAGGAGTACATGAGTGTGTTCAGACGTATATGAGCCACAACAGGCTAAGAAAATAAGTGTTCAGAAAAGATAACCAAATTCCTAGAATTTCTGAGACAAAGTCCCAATAACGACTTAGCTTCTGAAAGCTAAGCAGGGTTTGGGGACCCACTTTGAAATGACCGTCCTCCTCTGGAGACTTCCTGGTTCACAACATTGACCATCCCCTGCCTGGGCGTAGCTTGACAGGTAAATTAGCAAGAAGACTCTAACCCCCGGGATTGAGGAGGAAGGAGGAACCAGACGGCTGGAAGGGAGGTAGAAACAGAAATGCCAGAGAGCAGGGGGAAATGATGGTGGCGCACTCCGTGTGCAGATTTAAGGAAATAAAACTGGAAACCTGCCCCTTGGCTCTCAATTTGTATAATGGGATTCTACGAGTTATTTTTTTCAGTGACTGTTTTGAGCAGAGGTTTCTGTCCTTAATCACATCAGACACCCCCCCACCACTAAGCACCCCTGTATGTCAGGTGCTGCTCTATATATTTTGCTTGTTTTCATTTCTTGAAACTCCCCATTAAGTCTGTAAGGCTGATGCTTGTTATTATTCTCATATCAGAGAATAAGAAACTGAAGCAGAGAGAAGTTAAGTCCTTGGTGGAGCAAGGACTTGAACCCAGGCAGTCTGACTCCGTGATTTACACTCTCAACCAGCCACCATGTTATGTTACCTTGTAGCTGGTCTGTCTTGGTCATGGTTGGGTAAGAGTGCTGCGTTACCCAGTAGGAACCATCCCGAGTTTCCCTTTGTGGCTGTGTATCATATTTGCCAGCCAGTTGGCCCTTGTGATCATACGAGGAGAGTCTGTCCATCAGCTCTTTAAGCTGGGGAGTGGACATGCAAGCTCCTTTTCCCAGTGAGCCCCGAAGTATGGTCGCCCATGAATGCTTTAGAATGACCGACGGGGGCACTTACTCAAAATTCGGGGCCCCCTCCGAGATCTTCTGAATCTGAAACTTGTGAGGTGAGACCTGATAGTCAGAGGTATAACAAATCCCCAGGTGATCTCAGAGTATGCTGAGGCTTGAGAACCCCTGATTGAAGCATCCCGTATTTAGATGAATGTTACCCATCACTGCTCTCATGCAAGCCCAACTCTAATGATCATTCTTGTAAATGGTTGCAGACAAACGTATGTCTGTCCCTGCTGTGCTGTAGGAGTCAGGTGCTGGGGATTAGAGGAACAGGTGTGCAACACAGACGGAGTGGTTGTGAGGTTATAAATCTGGTTTCCAAATTGGAGATTGGCAGCCATCTAAAAGAGAGAGAAAGAGGTACTTCCTTAAGGGGCCAATATTTGAAAAAACAAAGCAATAAACCCAAGCGAAAAAGGATCATAACTGCACACATCATGCTCTATGGCTAAAGCACATGCTTTTGTTTAAGAGTTATTTTACTACTAATTTGGGCTCTCCATTCTATTGGGGGCTCTGTGTGAACTATGAGACGATGCGTGTGGCTTTGTTAGGCTGCTCGTGTACATTATAAGGTGCTCTTTTTGAATTCACTTTTCTAGAAGAAAGAAACTAAACAATCACAACAGCAGCACAATAATGTGACAACAAGAGGGCACAGTCCTGTCTAGAAAGCCAGTTCTCTGTAATGTGTAGAAATCTCTGCAATAAGCAGGATGTCATAAAAAAAAAAAAAAAAAAGTTCATGCTTGGTTAGACTTCTCAGTAAATTGTAAAGAGAAAAAAATGTCCTGTATTATATACAGTGAATGTATTTCATACATAGGAACTAAATTTTGATAGTTCAGTAATGGCTATTTACAATATCCCTTGAAGTTTTATAGAAAACTCTTTCTGCTTCCTGAAAGTTAACCCATTATTGCCCAAATGTTATCGATGGGTCAAAGACACTGACTCCACAGTCGTGGAAGAATGGACCCGCCGTGAAACTGTACCCGCTCTCCACATGGGAACATTGTATGTTGGTCCTCGTGCAGTCACCAACTAAAGGCTTCATAGCTTGGCTCTTTTCATAATAGCCCAAACCTTGCAGTGGTTGTGAACAGAACAGAGGGTCCATCTTTGAGGGATCTGCGTTGTGTGTTTCTGAGCCCATGTTCAGAGAATAGTCAAACCTGAATATTATGATCAAGGTGAACTCTAATAGAGAAGATGAGTAGCTTGACAGCAGTCCATGGAGTAAAGAAGCATTGAGAGAGGCTCAGAACAGCAAGTAAAGGATGAGGGGACTGTTTCCATGATTAGAGAAGGCATCCCAGCACAGCCCTGCCTGGCCTTCTCTAGCATCTGAGACGGTCGGTTGACCTAGCAGGTGGGTATATGTTGAGCTCCGTCCTTTATGCTGCAAGAGCTGTTGGCTTCATTCCCTGGCTAAAGGGATGTTACCAAGGCAGGTGAATGCTACCTATTGCTTTTCCTCTTCAGGTGTGTTTCTTGATCTTGTATTATCTCTTTCTCTGTGATGGATGAGTTCATGTGGCTTTTATGAAACTCCCAGGATGACTTTTAAAAAGATATGTTTAAGAGAGAACTTTAGAAGCTATAAAGCCACCTTAGTAATTTTGCCAAGGAATAAAAATGCCAAGTTAGAAATCCTGGGTTCCAAGGAGTATGACCAAGGGAAGAGTGAATTTTATTGGCTCCAGCTGTACCGGGAGCGGATATGTAGTAAGAGCTTCTAAAAGGTAACTGTCTTGACAGCTGTCTCTTAGGCTTTTTGCACAGTCCTCTGTTCTTTCACACTTTACGGATACCCATGTACTCCTTTTAAAAGTCACAATGTAAGGTCCAAGATAGGAAACAAACTTTGAGACTTCAGGGTCCTAGATAAATGAGGAATAGCTCATTTCAAACCCTTATTCTAATCCAACCCCAGCACTCGATGTTGGCAAAAACTAGTATGGTTTGATTTGAGGACAGTTTACTGAAACTACTGTTTCCCTCAGACCATTTTTAGACGGTTTAAGGAGTTCTGTACCTTGAAGAAAGAAAAACTGCAAGATTTTGATTAAAGACGAATACTTACGACTTTATTTCCTTATTCACATTTGCCCAGTGGTTACATAGAGATCTGCCATGAATATTTCCCATCACATTGTACCTTTGAAATGTACCCATAGGCCTTTGAAGCCCTTGCTTCCCAGTAATGCATTGTCTCCTGATTGAAATTCAAGGAATGCTT
Source organism: Potos flavus (assembly GCA_028534135.1). Lineage (NCBI taxonomy): Eukaryota > Metazoa > Chordata > Mammalia > Carnivora > Procyonidae > Potos > Potos flavus. The sequence goes on along the minus strand of CM052892.1, from coordinate 74,920,000 downwards.
TGTGACAATTGCTAATTCCTGAGTGGAAGCTTTTGGTGTATTAGCATGCTTTGAAATTGAAAGGCCTTACAGATCTCTTTGCATAATATTGGTCAAAGCATCACAAGCCAGTTTTAAGGGAAGAAAAAAGATCTCAGTGGTGAAAAGAAAAAATAATGACAAAGATCGCTGTTTCAGCGAACATGTGCATATCTCTGAGTGCTAAAGTACAGATCCCTAAAGGGGGGGGGGTAAACTTGCCGCCATGTTGGGAGGCTCTTCCCTATATTTGCAGGGCTTCTCTGCCTGGCCCATAAAGGAATGGTAAAAAGCTTCCTAGTAAATAATTGGAGACTCACTGGCACCAGATTAATTAGTTGATTACTTCATTGTTTAAATATTTGAGTGCTGATTCCTTGCTTTGGGGTACGAGAATTTGGACATTCGTGGCAGAGTAAAAACTCCACCCAAACTCTTTCACCTGAGTGGGTGAGTATGTGTACACACACACACACACACACACACACACACACACACACACACAGAGTTACCACCACCTCCTCTGGGGTCTTTTTAGGTCCCAGAGGGTTTAGAGAGACAGCCTTGTGTCTGGGGACATAGTCCTTGGTATCTGAGAGATGTTATTTAGCAAACAGAATTTCCCAGGAAATAGTCCTTATTTTTCAGTTTGTTCATTATTCTTCCCTGGAGCAAATCTGAACTTATCCTGAGTCATTATCCATTAAATTGTTATACTCAAGAGAGAGGAATTCAGCACAGAATGGATCTGTATAGAATCTTATAATGAGGGGGTTAGCTAACTGAAGAATCTGAAGCACTTTTCTCTAAAGCTGTCTCAGCGATGAAATCTCAACTTGGCAGAGATAGTAAGGACAGAATTAAGGCCCAATATGTAAACTGTATGTACATACACAGTACTATGGTGTGTATTGGGGTGTGTGTGTGTGTGTGTGTGTGTGTGTGTGTTTGTGTGTGTGTTTGTGTGTGTGTGTGTGTATAACATTTTGAGTGAGACAGAATCACTTGAGTATCCTGATTACAGATAAATGCAGCCTGGACCAGTGGGACGGTGGCTGAAATGGCTGCCTGGGAGCCTCGGTTCCATGTTCCCTGGGTCCCTGCCTGGATTCGACAGTGATGTTGTCACACATGGCTGGAGCATGTCCAAAGCTTCTCTTCCTGTCACCCACGGGCTTCTCCTCCCAGATGGAAACGTTCAGAGTTCTACTGCTCACTGGAAAAGGCAGTGTCCTTGGGGTTGGCTTGTCTTTTAAAATCCACCGTGGTGTTTTAGAACGATTCCCAAATCTTTCATAAAAGAGCTTTGGCAAAATAGCGAAACAGCTGTAAAACGCTCTCGAGTAAATTTAATGGCTTCATTTCCCCGTAAGTATGCACCGTAGACCAAAAAGCACCCCTTACACAGGATCTTATTGCAAGGTACTTTCTGCCTCAATCTCAAGTAGGCATTCAGTTAAAAACAAACAAACAAAAAAAACCTTTCCATGTTCTGGGGAAAAAAATAACTTTGTATTTGACAGATAGGTGAGCAAGAAACTGGGTTTTTCAGACAGTAAGTGTCTGTGAACACCACCGTGGACTGTTACACGCTCAGGGACTGGGTGTTCAGTGTGCTCGAGATCCACGTGCATTTCAATCTATTAATGATTTTGATATGTAGATATCTTATCTGCAATCCTGCCCTCCCCTGGGGATAGCAGCTGGGTTTATGAGCCTGGGGTTTAGAATGGCCGAGGAGCTGATCCAAAAGCTTAGCTACCAGCCGGGGAGCCTTTCCAATGGTTTTCAGGTCCGGAGGCTGAAAGGGGACCCTGAGGAACAACCTGCAAGTCTCAAAATCTGGAAGACGAGGTAGCCAATTAATTCTTCAATCATAAAGTTTTAGAGCTGGCCGGTATCATAGAGATCTACTCTGCTCAGCAAGTTCCTACATATTCAACAAGGCATTTTTATTGAGCCTTATCTGAGGCCCTCAAGGCTTCATAAAACTATGAGTTTTATAGTATTTCTACTAATCCCATACATTTATTGGAACTAACTCGTTGGCTGGACCTGAACAAGCCATTTATTTTTCTGGGCCTTAGTTCTGAATGCGACAGAGGGGGTCGGATTATAGATGATTTCTAAAATCCCTTATTGTGATATTCTTTAATCAATGGTCACACCTGATTTTTTTGGTCAAATCTGCATGGAGGAGAGAAGTGGAACAGACATATTTCTCTCTCTCTCTCTCTCTCTCACACACACACACACAGCAAAAAACCCCCAAAACCCTGTAGTCAAGAAAGAAAACGCTCCCTTGACAGCACTCTCTTTCAAGACATCTCCATGTGACTGTTCTGTCTCCTACTGGGTCTCATGGCAGCAGCTGTGGAGCACGTAGCCTGACGGTGCAATTGATGACAGATGGGAATGTCTCTTTTGAAATTCTTACTCTTTGAGGCCCAGGATTTTCTCCAATATTTATTATTTTGTTTCTGATGATGCAGATTAGACTTGGTCAATGTAAACAAATTGGAAAGTTGCAGAAAAATATAAAGGAGGAAAAAATTGTAAATCCACCACTCAAACACTTCACATTTTTTGGATATCATATTAGTCTTTTTTATTTTACACACACACACACACGCGCATGTACGCGTTTCTTCACCTTTTTTTCTTTTGTGATTTAGAAATTATAAATCCTGTTTTTAGGTTAAGATTAATTTATAATTAAAGAGCGTACAGATTTTTCTCCAGTCATCAAAATCATAAGTGAAATACTCTGTTGATTTTCTCCACTTGTATAAGGTAAGAAATATAGCATCTTTTGAACTACTTCCCTGCAATAGGAAATTTAGAATTCGATCATTATAATTTGGAAATTACTGTTTTTGTTATATTTTGCATTTTAATTCAAAAACAATTTTAAGAATTGGCTTTACATTTGTATAATCTTATAAATGGCATTTAATTTTAATTATGGAACATTTAGTTTCTGAGCTCTTGCTTACAACCAGCCCTTTCGTGCTAGTAAGACTTCTCCATTTTTGAGCTCTTCGTTTCGAGTCCTTTCTTTACCAGCTGGTGGTATTTTGAGAACTGTTTTCAGGAAGAATATGTAGCATAATGCTTTCTGATTTCAAACACTCTGAGGACTTTTCCTGTTATCTTTACTCAGGAGTGATGACTTTATAGGATATTGAATGATATATCATCATCTTTTCCTTTCAAAGCTCAGTGGTTATTGCTTCATTTTATTTCCAGTTATTAATATTGTGGAGGAGAAGTCTGGGATCAATCTATCTTTGCAAGTACTTTTTTATTTTCTTGCTTTGATGCTTATGTTTTTGGGGTTTTTTTTCTCGAAACGAGACATTATTAGTATGTGTTCTCTCCTGGAATTCAGTCTGCTATTCTCTGTCTTAACTGTGTCTTTAAGTTTGGCAAGTCTGTTTTCCATCTCTGTACAATTCTCTCCTTTTTTAAAAAGATTTTATGTATTTATTTGAGAAAGAGCAAGCATGAGCAGGGGGAGGGGCAGAGGGAGAGGGAGAGGGACAAGACTTTCCACTGAGTGGGGAGCCCAACGTAGGGCTCGATCTCAGAACCCTGAGATCATGACCTGAGCCAAAGTGAGACACTCAAACGAATGAGCCACCTAGGCGTCCCTCCATCCCTGTACTATTCTTAGCTGTTCTCTCTTCATGAGCCTTTGCTCTACAGTTTCATACTTAAAGTGCCTACTTAAATCTTGTTGAAAAGACACATTGCAAATTCTCAAAAATATTCTCCTGGCTCTTGAAGTAAAACTATTTCATATGCATGCTTTGACTCTGATCCTTCACGGCTACTTCCTTCTTTTGACAACATCTTCTTAAAAGCCTTTTTTTAAAGGACCATCTTTTCCTGTGTTCTCTGGTCTTTCCCTCATTGTTCAGTCCTATAAAGGAGCTGCTGTGTTCATGCAAAATAAAGTGCTGGGACAGTGCATCAGGCAGGGTTCGCCAGGAGACAGACCTCACTGGGAATTTGAATAGAGACAATTTAATGTAAAGTATTATTAACCGGTTATAAGTGTTAAGTACTAAAAAGGGTAAAAGAGGGTTCTGAGGAACAGGTGAATGGCAAATGCAGGGAGTGGTCCTCTCATCCAGGGCTGAGGGACTGGGTGAGTACGGAACTAAGAATTCGGAAGAGGGATGCCCTCTTGCCCCACGGAGGTTGAGGATCAGACTGGAAGGCTGGGCTTGCTGCTGCCTGTGTGGACGAGCTCCCTGGGGTGCTGGCCCACCAGACCTGTTCCACGTGAAGCCCCTGCTGGAAAGCCGGTGGGTCCCCGCTGTTGAACAGGAAGTCCCCCAGCATGGTGCCAGAGGGCCGGGGCTGGTCCAAACGGATGATGTGCGCTGGAGTCCTGGAGAAACTCCCTGGAAAGTCTGTACCCCTGGGCTTCCCACACGTGGCAGCAGTGTGCTAGAAGCTAGAACAGCGCACCAGAACTAGGAAGGGAAGCCCCTTCTTCCGCCATGCTTCCCCCTAGCTTTTTTCTGTTGGCAAAGCCTGATATTACACCAGCTGGCAAAGGAGAAGTTTACAGGGTCCAGCTCTGGTATGACAAAGCAGAACAGAGAAAGGTAGGTTCGGAGTTGACAGTTAATTGATAACTGACACAGATGAGCTCTCTGAAGATCAGATAACAGAAGGAAGGCATGGTTTTAGCATTGTTTTCTATCACCTGCTCAGAAGTCCAGCAGCCTGGAATAGCAGGGAGAGAGCGAGAGCCATAGCATTGGTGGCAAGGAGCCTCAGCTTTGTGCTGATGAGTTTCCTTTTCATTCTTGCCTGACTACCCCCGGGTGCCTGGGACAGGGGTGCGTGCTCAGCAAGTGGCACAGACGGTCAGCGTCCAGGGCACACTGGGAGCACATACTCTAGGGGGTCTCTCAGCCAGGCGGCCTCCCTGCCTGGATGCTTCTAGAAACCCTGCTGGGGGCTGCCCCACAGTTACGGGTGTTAATGAGCTCCTGCTGGAGCCTCTCGCTCTCCTGTTCCTGCAGTCTGCATATACGGTCAGCCTTCCCCACAGACAGGTACTGTTTGCTCTTTCATTAAATAGAAAGGCCTTGAAAGTGTGGTTGTATGAATGTTACCCCTTCTACCTTCCTTAAAGGATTTAACTTTTCCTGTTTTTTATATTCTTTGGGTTCCTTTAATGAGATTATGGAAGGAGGCAGAATTAGACGTGCCTACTTAATACACCAGGAAGTCTCATCCGTAAATGTACCACAATTTTCTTTTCCTATACTTGTTTTAACTTTATATTAAAAAGTCCAGTCTTCTTAGTCTGTATTTTCTCTGCCCTTTCTAATTGAATTTAGAACTGTTTGATGCGATCTCAGGGCTAAAAATAAACTGCATGCTTTAACTGCTTAATTTTTATGAGTGCTGTCTATACAGACAGTGTAGCCAATCTAGCATCTTAAATAGAACTCTTCACCTGGAATATTCTGTGCTTGTCAGTTTAGTTAATTAGCATCACACTGACTTGTAGATTTAGAAACATTTGGGTTCTGCTACTTCATTTTTTTTGGGCCTGCAGGAAACGTATAAGGTTAATACAGAGAGTTTTCTATTTTAGTAAGCCCGTTTACTAATTGGTAGAACATGACATTTGTGTTACTTAATACATTAAAGCAGAGGAGTTGGGAATTTGTATAAAACAAACAAATTTGATATTAAATTTCGAAAAATGACAGAAAATTTCTCACTTTGGCTGTTGTACAGTATTGGTATGAAAAGATTCAAAAGCAGTAAAATAAAAAATGAAGGCTTTATATAGCATGTGGAAATAAAATAAACATTATAATATTTTTTAAAAATAAGCCATTCCACTTGCCCTTGACCCATCATTTGTCCGGTGTCTCCCGAAGTTTCATTTTCTGTCTGGGCCGTGTTGCTAGTCCGGCTGGACCCTGTGCAGTGGCGGCTGTGAGTCAGAAAAAAACCTTTGTCTCTGGGAAGGGCTGGTTTGCAAACTCCCAAGACTGGGGGACTTCTGGGAGAAAAGAGAAATCCAGACCTACAGAAGGAAGAAGAGCCAACCCTACATTTTGTTGGGATTAAATCCATTGCCTTTTTGTAATTCCCAGATTCAAACTTTTTTCCTTTACTGAAAAATTAGGAACCACACCAGTTTTAATGCTCAGGTGTCTCTTCTCTGCTCCCAGACAATGGTTAGGGGTGCACCACCAGTCACTTCCACAAATATAGCTCCTGGGGGGATTAGGACCCATCTGCACCGGGATACTGGGACCCAGTTAACTGCATGCTCTCTTGCAGTTTTTTTTTTTTTTTCATTCTGAATTAGTCTTCAGTTTCACAGTTTGAAGCCCATTTCCTTCTATGATGAAATGGAAATGAAATGGGAATTAAGTAGTTGCCTTTCTGACTACTGTTAATTCTTATGCATCTCTGAGCAGAGGGTCTAGAACTGAGGACTGGTAGGAACAGGGTGAGCTAGAAGGATGTGGATCTTGCATCGCCCACATTATAAATCCAATAGATATATTTTCTGAAATAAAAATTAGTAGTGCAGGAAATGTGACAGCCAAGGAAAACCTTGAACTAATGTATAAATTTTATATCTCTGCTTTGTTGAATAAAAGTTTCAAATTTTTGATAGTCATATCCTTCAATCACTTATACTATTTGTGGATTTTTATCTTATTCAAGAAGGCCTTCCTTATCCTAATATTAAAAGAATTCTCTGGTGTGTTCTTCTAATACTTGTTCAATTTTTCTCCTCAGTTTAATCTCTTTATTTTTTGTAGAATTTATTTCTATGTATCATGCAAGGTACAGATCTATTTTTTCCTCAATAAATGTCAGTTGACTTGGCATCATTAAATAAAGTCTGTTCTTTTCCTACTGAAATAATATGCTACCTTTAGCATAAACTATATTCTGATTTTCGCTTTATTCTATTATTTGGATTTCTCTTCTGTTTCAGTGGCTTATTTGTCAATTATTGAGTCTCTACATTTCAGAGTTTATAAGAAATGACTTATAGCTTTCAAATATGTTTTGACATTTGGACAAGATTTTTTTCTCCCTATTAGTCTTTTTCTAAATTTTGTTGATCTTGCACTTTTTTTTTTTTTTTTTTTTTAGTTTTAAGGGGCTGTGGAGTCAGTTTCATAAGTTCCATAAAAAAATCTTGTGATTTTGATAGGAAACACATTCATTTCACAGAATAGTATTGAGTCTCACCGTCCATTTTCTGATATTTTATCTGTTTATGTCTTCCTTCATGTACTGCATTAAATTTTTAAGACTTTCTTTACATATTCTTTACATATCTGCTTCACTTCTATCAGTAGGTTTATTACTGAAAATTGGACACACACACGCACACACACACACACACACACACCCCACACACCACGCATTCTGAATACTTTCACCTTCTAATTGGTTGGTTGTGAGTAGAAAAGTTTTTCTGTGATTGCCTAGTATCTGACCAACCTATTGCCTTATTTTCCTTAATACTTCTTTTCAGTTGATTTTCCTAAGTATTCCTTTTTAATGTTTGCACGTCCTTTGTTTCCTTGTTTAGTTGCCTTATTCAAGATCTTTGATACATGGTTGAGTTCTTAGTGGTGAGGTAATAGCAAATATGCTTGTCTTGCTTCTGATTTCATGGAATATGCTTTTGATATAATGCCATTTTTAGAATTTTTTTTTTAATCATGAACTGGGGTTGAATCTTACAAGAGCTTTTTTAACCTCTGTTGAGACAATCATCTGGTTGGATTTCTGACTCTGTTAATGTACTGAATTACATGACTAGATTTCCAGATGTTTAATCATTGTTCATTCCTGGAGTAAACCATTTGTGGTGGTAGGATTTGGTTTTCAATAATATTATGCTTTTCTGCGTGAACAGGTCAAGTATATCCCCCCTCTACTATAATTTGTTACATACTTCTAAAAGTCTCTTCCACGCTGAGTTATCCATTGTATTACATGTTTTATAAGAGTTTAGAATTTCACTAAGTAGGGAATAAAAAAGAAGTATAAGTTAGAATAAGAAATGACTGGGCTCATGTGTTTTGCTCCTGGGAATATTGTAAAACACACATATCACATTCCTAGACAGGCCCAAGATGGTGTTGGCTCAGAAATAATTTTTTTTCTTTGCGCGTTGTTTTTTGCAGAAACGGAGATCGGTTTATTAACCATCAGTTTATTAATCTGGTGAGATAAGGATTCAAGTGACGTAAATGAGTGTATTCCAAGTGCTTAGTCAACGTAACAACAATAAGAATTTGTGTCGCTTGTACACTGACTTACTGTATGTGTAGCATTCTTAACATACAGCAGCTAAATTAATCTTCCCAGCAGGGATGGGGGCAGGGAGAGGAGTTGTTATGACCCTATTTTACGGGAGTGGAACAGGTTCGAATTAGATAAATGGTACAACTGAGGTCCCACGGCAAATAAGTGAACTAGTTAAGATTAGATCCCAAGTCTTCTTAACTTTATGCCAGGATTCATTCCATCTCTGCCTTGGAATTTTTAAGGGTGAAAAGTAGGCCCTCTCCGTGGCAGAAATGGGCACAGAAGCAAAACCCGTTGGGAGCATATCCTTGTCCTCGCACGGCTCTCCCGCTCCGGCCGGGGTTCTAGTATGAGGAAGCTTGCGAGGACTCCTCAAGGAACGCCTCCTCTAACATCATGAAGATTTTCGTTTTGAACTGCCTTTTCTTTGTCTCCTAAATTAAGGTCTTCACTAAGCCATGGGGCCATTGTCATTTTCCTCTGACTGCATTTGTTGAGCTCCTTTGGCTCAAAGAACACACAGTCCCGTGCAGACAGTACCTTTCCCAGCCTGGCTACTTAGTGTGCGAAGGCAGGGAAGGAACTCAGCCTGTGTACTGTGGCCATGAAGTCATGTCAGGGACGGGGCTGGGATGTGGCCATGGAGTCAGTCCCCGTGAAGCGAGGACTGGGAGGACCTGGCAGGCTTCTCCACTTCCCATGTCCTTTGTTGTTCCCACCTGCATGCGAGCAGCTCAGCTGTCCCCGGCAGAGGCATCTGTCTCGGGGTACCCCCATCTCTGATAAACCCAAGTGAAATGTGCAGTGGCAGATTTCTAGCATACTTTGCTCTTGCTTGTGGCTTTCTAGCATAATTTTTCATAGAATTGCACATTATTCTTTACAGAATTGAACAGACAAGTTTATAGAAAGGATTGCATGTTGCTTTCTTCCTCTGGAAAACCGTTCGAGGATATCAAAATGTTGGCTTTCCTGGTGCTTTCGATAATTCAGTTATTTTACCTACTGTTGGGCATAGATGAGGCTCCTAAAAGCATTGCTGGCATCTCGTTTTGACACTAAACTATGCTGATATGTATGCTGTATAGTTCAGTCTTTACTACAATTAAGCATAAGACATTAAAGGGTCTGATGAAACCATTCTGTGGCAATTTATATGCGTTCCCAGGTCTAGAATGGAAAATCATCCTTATTTTCCAAACTCTTCTTATATTGCACTGTGATGCTCACAGCTGAGCAGCCCCCATGATAAAGCAGGCCGACAGAGGGAGGTGTGCACGTCTAACTGAGCCAGAAGACAGAAGCCTACAAGGGTTAGGCCAGAAAGTGGGGACTGTCAGGCAGGGTCTGAGTTGAGAAAGGCCGTAGGCAGGGCTGGGGTAGGGTGTAAGAGTGGCGTCTGTCGGCAGGTTGAGGCTCGATTCCAGGACAGAGGCTGGCTGATTTACGGAGGAGAAAGGGAATACTGTCCAAATGCTGCTCTCAGCGAGCTGGGTGGCTGCACCCCCAGGTGGAAGGACCAAGCATTAGACCCCACTGAGAGGGACCATTACCCAAGGTGGTAAGAAGGAAGTTGGCTGGGAAGAGAATCAGGAGCCAGGTTCACAGCTGAAAAGACAAGGCTCGTTAAACTGGTAAGTTGAAGTGAAGACAGAAATGAGAGACCGAGTATAGTCACTTAGTCCTGGAGAGCTGAGAACAGAACGAGTGAGGTGTGGAAGTTGCATTAACTGAGGGGTTCGAGTAGGCTAGAATTTCCATGCTGGGGGCTTGGCTGGGATATCTTCAGCCAAGAATCTGATGTGTGCTGTTGGAGGTTGAGGGAGGCTGGCAAATGGGCCCAGAAGAGCTGGCCAGGTTGGCCAGGAGCCTCAGCGCCCAGGAGGAAGGATGCATCTAGAATTCAACATGACCGTAAAAGTAAGAGGAAGGTTCTGGTTCATATGTAGAAAATTACAAGAGGCCTTCACACCTCCTCTAACAATGAGAACAAGCAACACAATCACAGATGTTTTTAAACCAGCAAGACAGCCAAGGACACAAAGATATATACATAAATTAAATTTCACAAAGTGACAAGCCCTTCCTAGGAGAGAAGAACTCAGGGCTGCTTTCATCCCTGGCAGAGTGGTAGGAAGAGGAGGAATCTGTCATAGGCAGAGTGAGAAGAAAGGAGCCCAACTTATAACTAACTTTGGGTGGCCGCGTGTTGGCTGGTGTTTAGAAAGCCAAGGATCCCCAGCCACAAAGCAAGCCTGCACAACCCTCTGGGTCTTGCCCATGAGCCTTTTCACCAAGCGTGGGGCAGGGTGCGGGGGTGGGGGGTTGTAGGCAGAAGGCTGGGAGGAGGGCAGAGAAGCTCATAGAGTTTCCTTTTAAGGCATGCGTGGCCTTTCCCAGAGCAAGGTAATGCCTGGTGAAGGTTCACTGGGAACCGGGCAGGAGAGTGGACGGAAATCCAGTCATGACATTCCAGAGTCACCATCCAAAGGTTGAGGGTGTCCAGAGCAGGGCAGGAAGATCTACAGGGGTGCAAAAAGCCAGGAGCTGTCGTGGAGTAAGAAGAGAATTTTTCTTTTCTTTTTTTTAAAGATTTCATTTATTTATTTGACAGAGAGAGACAGCGAGAGCAGGAACACAAGCGGGGAAGTGGGAGAGGGAGAAGCAGGCTTCCTGCCGAGCAGGGAGCCTGATGTGGGGCTTGATCCCAGGACCCTGGGACCATGACCTGAGTCGAAGGCAGATGCTTAACAACTGAGCCACCCAGGTGCCCCAAGAAGAGAATTTCTTAATGACGCAGAAAGGTGCCTGGTGGGCTTTGAAACAGAGATAGACATACCCCAGTTTGGAAAACCGATGGTTTAGATGTAAAGCAGAGAGATCTCTGGAATCTCATCAGTGCTCCGATCTTAAGTCCTGCTAAAAGAGAGGCTCAATCCCACCCTTAAGCTATCGAAGCCAGTGGTAAATTTGAATCTAATTAAAGCTGCAGTAAATCCATGCCCAGATCAGCTGTGGAGAGCTGACTCCATGCCCCCCCCCCCAAAAGTGACCTTTTCAAAGAAGGGGCAAGGCCTTTTCTGTGTATAAATATTATTAACTCAGTCTCTGTTGTTCTTTGATCCAAAATGTTCACCATAAAATAAGTTGTAAGATGTATGAAGAAGTAAGTGAATCTGATTCTTGCCCATGACAAGAAATAGTCGATGACAGAAGTAGACACAGAGAGGGGCCGATTTTGGAATTTATCAGGCAGGATTTAAATGATTATGCTAAGCACATTCAAGGATCAGTGGATGACATGGGGGAACAGGTATGGAATTTCAGCAGAGATGGGAATTTTTTTTTTCATGTTGGGGCAGAAGAGTCTAGAAAGTCAAAGGTCAGTAGGCAAAGAAAGACACTATTTGTAGGCGTGTGACTTCTTAACCTGAGAGCAGAGGCTACTTACTCTGAGCCACGGTTTTATGCCCGCAGTTGTAATGTGGGATTCCTCCTTGTTAGTTACGAAAACACAGAAACAAAGAACAACAAAGGAAAAGAGAGCAAAGCAGTTTCTGGGCTGGAGAAATCCGTGGTCCAAGAAGCTAGGCTCACGGCAAAATCCTGGCTTCACGTCCTTTGCCCCAGGTGTAGGTGCGTCTGTGATTCTCGGCGATCCACGCATCAGGGGATAGTCTGTGTTTTTTTCCCCTCAGCTTTGGAGAAGTCACTCATTCAAAAGGGCAGATGCACCACAAGAGAATGTCTGAGCTCCAAAGCCCAGAATAGAGATAAACATCTATAGATATTTTGAGAATATTGTTTTTTCTTTACAGCTTTTTTTTTTTTTCCAAACATGTAACAGAGATTAGGGTTCATAGCCAGGGGCATGTGGTTTTTGTATAAGCCCATCATCCTGGCCTCTTTTCTGACGTTTTCTCGATGAAGACCCCCCTTTTTTTTATAGCATTAGAAGTACTGTCATGTCTTTGCCAAGCAGTGTCAAAGGGTCCTTTTGGTATGATTGCAAAGGTTGAATAAACTATTTTTGTCCCAAGCTGCATTCTTCTCTTCCCTAGGAAGTCAGTTTGACCTTTCTTTCTTTTTTATTTCTTTTTCAATTTTCTTTCATTTGAAGAGGAGTGAACTGGTTCACACAAGATGTGACTTTACGTCGTGCCTTTCAGTGAGGGGCAAATAATGCGTCTGAAACAGACCCCAAATGCCTGCTGAACTTGTGCCTTTTCCAGGAAATGGAAAAAGTACTTCTGTTCGTTTATCTGGGATCTTCTGGTTTAAAATTGGTCTTTGTCACCCAGTTTTGTGCTTTCCTGTTCAGCTCTTTAGAATAAAAGCATTTTATCTTTATTAGATGTTTTTCTTGGGGATGGACCCAACCAGAGAAAATTCATTTTGAAATTAGGGCCAGCTCTATAGTTTGCAGGGCCCAGTGTAGAATGAAAGTATGGGGTCTCTTGTTTAAAAATGATTGAAGAATATTAAGATGGTAATAGCAGAAGGCGAAACCAAGTGTGGAACCTTCTACGGTGGGGCCCTGTGTGACCACACAGCTTGCATATGCCCATGGAGCCAGCCCTGCAGTTAGGTCGATCTCAGCTTCTGGTTCCTTAGGACATTGTTGATCTTTCATAAAACTGCTCATCCGGATATTCTAGAGTCATGGCGTTAAAGGAGATGAAATTTAGGAGCTTAGTTGTTAATGAAGGATGTATGGCCAGGATGTGAGGCGGTGCAGGTTGTATACTGCACAATTCAAGGAGAAATATTCACATTCTGAGTCATCATAGATTTAGATGATGATTGTGGCATTTTTTTCTTTTTTCTGGCATGTGGCAAAAAAGCATCTCAAGAAAGAAGAATGGCTTTCTTCTGCTCAAGATGCTCTTGGGGCAAGCAATAGCTGCTTTCACCAACTTCGTTTTCCAAACTATCCATTAAGATTTTCTCTTTCCTATATAGATCTAATCGTTTTTGTGTGTGTAAGTGCCCACTTGACCTCATAGACCTGTATCTCTCTGTCTTTTCGCCTTTGTCTCTTCTCTTTCCTCTGTTTTCTTCCTCCCCCCCTCCCTACCCCTATTTCTCGCCAGCCTTTATTTTTGCTCCCAGAAACACGGATCTATAGAAAGTCTCCTGAGACACTGCATTTGAATCTTAGGTTGAATTTTATTCAGTTTGTCCCTTCTCCAATCCTCAGTTCTAAATGGGAAGGGGGAGATCTTTCACCATTTAAAGGAAATCCTGCGAGCAGATGGTACCCATCTCAGCCGCCCTTAGAGCTAGTAGCTTAAAAAGGAGTCATGTACTTGAAGCTGCTTCTCTGGGGAGTTTAGTCTGTGACAATGAAATAGGAATAAAATCCCCAGGAGGACAGTCTGATTCCCAGGACTTCAAGGTTAGACCTCCAACACAGGTTCTCTGAGCTGGAGGGGGTCTTAGAGACAGAGATTCGACTTTGCAGGGCCCCGTGCTGTGACAGCTGCTGCCGTGAACCTCACTGGCAGCCCATCCAGTGCTCCAGGTTTCCCTCCTGAGCCAGTCTGGGGTCCATATCGTCAGGGCCGACCCAGGGGCTGGATGGCGACTGTGACAGGGGCAGACGCAGCTGCCTCACGCCAGGACGTGGAGTTAGCCACACTTGGTCATCGGTCATCCCGTTCTCCCAGACATCAGGGGAAGGAGGGTTTCCTTTGCCTACTCGCTCTCTCTCCAGATTGTAGACTTCTCTGCCTTGGCACTGCCTTTGATGTTCATTTTCACCCAATTTTACCTGCAAAAGAAATGTTCTCAAGAAGGAAGAGGCATCCTATTATGAAAGCCAGACCATCTGTGAGGCCCCTTCTACTCCCCCCAACCAAGCTGCAGGCTGGCTGCTGTTTGAAATCACTCGGTGCTTGAACAGCAGCTGGCTTACTGTTGTGGCTCCAGAGAAAAGGAAGGCGTCTCTGCATTCTGCTTCAAACCTGAGCACCAGGGCCTGTCCGTGGAAAGGACAGCACTGCCCTTCCTAGTGTCTTCAGCAGGCCTCCAGACATCCCACACAGCAACCTGCCTGCTTGCAATTCCATGGTGAACTTCGAGGGAAGGTTCCACAAACCTTCCTGTAAGCCTTAACATCGCACATTCCCGGTCTTTTAATTACATATTTTAAACTTTTGTGTATCTCAAGATTCTAAGCCCAAAGAGGCAGCTCCTCTGACTCGATCATGTTGAAACCCCCACTGTCTGCCCCCGAAATTGGTCTGCGGAAGCTTGTTGGTGGTGCTGAGACATTCAGCTCTCAGATCAGGAACAGAGGTGCACAGAGGCGCCTGGGTTTAGTTTTACCTGGAACTTAGAATAATGGGAGGCCAAATTCTGCTTAGTCAAACGCGACATCTGTAGCTACATTTCTCAGAATAGCCCAGCAAAGAGAACACGGAGACTCCTGCCAAGTCTGTTGATGTCAAGGATGACAACTCCATATGCTAAGAAGCAGGAAGCCCCAGTTGTACTGTTCGTTCTTGGTCCGGGACACAGAAGTAACACAGGGAGAAAGCTGAGGCCTATCTGACATCATCTTCTTTTTCCCCCCTTCCCCTCCAGACCAGGGAGAGAGGAAAACAGAATTTAAAAAAATCAAAGGTAGCATCATAATTTTTTAAAAGCCGTAGCTCAGTTGGTTGAGCGTTTCTTGATTTCGGCTCAGGTCGTGATCTTGGGACCTGAGGTGATCCCGAGACCTGGGATCGGGGCCCGAGTTGGGTTCTGAGCTGGGCGTGGAGTCTGCTTGCGATTCTCTCCCTCTCCCTCTTGCCCTCCACCTGCTTGTGCGTGGGTGCTCTCTGTCTAAATAGATATAATAAAATCTTAAGGGGAAAAAAAAGCCCTAAATATCAATGTTAGGAGGCTCCTTTATAAATCCCAGAAAGGTTAATTAGTAGCTCCTGTGGAAAAAGCCTTGGGAGCCCATTATTTGGACCAATATGTATCTTCATTTTAAAAAACGGAATCTTTTAAGCCGTGAGAGCCCATAGTGGTCAGGTGTGCCAGGAGCTAGGTGTCGAGAATTGCTGGCTTTTCAGATGATTTGGTCTAGAAAACACACACCCATACCCACACACAAAACACAATTTAAAAAAAAATTTACTCTGGTTTCAGAATGTCCTAGTTTGGCTATCTGTGGTGTGCTATTTATGTATTTACTCTCCCTGAGAAGTATCACAGGTCTGTAGAGGAGATTATGACTAAAGGAGCCAAGGTCCAGGAACAGAGAAGATTCAGTCTCGA
This sequence comes from Potos flavus, assembly GCA_028534135.1. Taxonomy (NCBI): domain Eukaryota; kingdom Metazoa; phylum Chordata; class Mammalia; order Carnivora; family Procyonidae; genus Potos; species Potos flavus. The sequence continues at coordinate 74,904,385 of CM052892.1, read as the reverse complement.
GACCTTGAACTGATGTAGACGCAGCTCTGTCGCCAACGTGCCGTGTGATCCAATTCACCCGAGCCCTTGACGAGGCCTGTGTCTGCCTCCGTCTTCCGTAGATGGCCGTTTCTGCACCTGCAGAACCCACGGGCTCTGACTGGTGGCTTCACGCTGGAGCACATCCCCAGGTGACTCTAACCAAGGTGTTTATTGTCAACCCTTACACTCAGGAGGTTCCTCAGAGGATGGGGAAATAGATTTATTTGTTCTGTGCCTTTGAGCTCGGAAACGTGGCAGCGCTGTGGAGTTGGGGGGACATCTCCTGAGTCCCCCGCTACCACAGGTCTGCTCTGAAATTGAGCAGTGACCACAGAAGGCGCAGGCTCCGCCCCCGTGGAACTGATGTTCTGCTAGCCAGTGTAGACGGGCTCCGTACTCTGCCAGTGGGGAGCTCTGTGACTGGGAGTAAGCAGTTTAACCTCTCTGAGCCATGGTGTTTTCATCTCTTAGAGGCAGGACTCAGATCTTTGGAAGGCTTTGTGCTCAAATCAAACATTTTCTCTTTGTTCCTCTTTCTCTCTCATTCAAGAGGCAAGAATCTGGTCATTGTGAAAAAGACCCAAGCTGGCTAAGAGTGAACATGTACAAGCTGAAGGATCCTGTAGATAACTTGACTTTTTTGCTTTGACCTTAAAAGTGCTTGGAAGCTTCTATCTGATAAACAGAACAGAGCAAAACAAAATGAAAGCCTGAAGCAGACTTACCTTAAGGACCTTTAGTAAGCTCCTTTCGCTTTACCTCAGGAACAAAAACCACCAATTGCAGTGTTGATTGATCTGTGAAAGAAAGGCAGACCTTTACACTTAGCGCAATTAAAATCTAAGCAGTCCACAGTTGGTCACCGCTGTTGTTGACTGGGTGCCCTTTGGGGCCATATTCCTTTCTCTTCTTTGGGCTTTAGAACCTGTTGTCATCCAGACTTTTGTCTTCTTTGTGAAGAAAGAAAATTAATAGGCACGGAATCGGCTCTGTTGCAGGAATTGTTTTTAGCTTTGAGCACTGCTCAGACATTCACCCTCTCAAGAAATGTGTATTCTGTGCCCGGGCACTGTTTTAGGCACTGGGGATAGAATGGTGAACAAGAAGCCTCCTGCTCTCATGGAATTTATATTCTGGAAAAGAGAGGTAGGAGTTAACAAGCAGATGAAGAGATTCATCATTTCAGAGAATCTGAAAGTGCTGTGAAGGAGAGTGAAACGGGATGATGGCCCTGAAATGCTCGGGGTTGGGGAGGAGGAGCTGTTTCAGTTTGGGTGGCCACACGGTCCTGTCTGAGGGGTGTCCAGGGAGCCGAGCCTGGATGATACGGAGGAGCCCGCCATGACTGCTTGTTCCTGCTGGCTGCTCGTGGTATGTAATAATAGTTACAAAATAAACACAAACGTAAGATGGAGTAGCCCTTGAGAAATACAGTTGGGTGGTTTCTCAATAAGTTAAACATAGAATTATCCTATGACCCAGCAGTTCCACTCTTAGGTGTTATACCCAAAAGAACTGGAAACAGATTCAGTTTTTGTTTTTCAAACAAAAGCTTTTATATGAATGTTCATTAGCAGCACTACCCACAATAGCCAAAGGGTGGAAAAAATCCAAATGTCGGGGCGCCTGCGCTCCTGGGGGGCTCAGTCGGTTAAGCTTCTGCCTTCGGCTCAGGTCGTGATCCCGGGGTCCTGGGATGGAGTCTCACGTCAGGCTCCCTGCTTAGAAGGGGGTCTGCTTCTTCCTCTCCCTCTGCCCCTCCCTGCCTCTCATTCTCTCTTCCAAACAAATAAATAAAATCTTAAAAAAAAAAATACCAAATGTCTATCAGTGGATGAATAGATAAACCAAATGTGGTAATAAACCAAACTGGAATATTCTTTTTTTTTTTTTTTTAAGATTTTTAAATCTTTAAATCTTTTAAGTCGTTGTCTGATTCAGCTTCTCTGGTATGTCCAGAAAAGGTCACTCCACAGCGGCAGATAGCAGATTAGCGGTTGACTAGGGGCTGAGGAGAGTGGGGGATGGGAGTGCCTGCTGATGGCTGTAGGGTTTCTTTTCAGGCGAATGAAAATGTTCCGGAACTAGATAGTGGTAATGGTTGCACAACACAGTGAATGTACTTAATACCAGTGAATTGTACACTTTAAAATGGTTAAAATGTTATGAGCATTTTACCACAGTGAAAAAAAAACAAACCCAAGTGTGGTGTTTGACATCAGTCCAGACTGCAAGACATTTATATACACTTGAAAAATATCCTGAAAACTAATTGTATACTGTCTAGCTTAGCCCTTTACTTCAGAGAGGAAAGGTTTTATTTGGTATTTATTTAGGCCCACGCCCTCTGAAATGGGGCTTTCAGGGACTTATCAAAATAGAACTGAACACAAATACAGGTGTGCAAATATGCAGGTGTGCACATCTCTCCAATGAATCCATTCTTTATTTGGAAGTGAACAGGATGTGTTTTATACATGGGCCTCCCCCGATGGACCCTCATCTCTGATCGTTTGTATATGAGGAACCTTCTGTCCTGTGAACTTGTTGACTGTTCCTGGGGTCGTAGTGAAAAGAGAAGACTCTGGGGATTCGTGGGTAGGGATGGGATTCCTTATGCAGAGCACCCACCTTGGAATTAAAACAGGTGGAGATGGGGCACCTGGTAGCTCAGTCGGTTAAGCCTCCAACTCTTGATCTCAGCTCAGGTCTTGATCTCAGAGTGGTGAGTTCAAGCCCCTTGTTGGGCTCCATCCATGCTGGGTGTGGAGCTTACTTAAAAAAACAAACAAAACAGGTGGAGTGGGTTTAGACAGGTCCCCAAGACGAAGTTGAAGATGTGCCAATAACTAGAAGTGGCACAGGGTCAGGTGAGAACACTAGGCTGGCATTCAGAAGGCCAGATTTTAGTGCTAACTTGTGCCCCTAGCATATGATTTCAATTCACATATATGTGTTATCTATAAAAATTAGTACCTTCGTCAGGCCTGTTACCTAAAGTAAATACACATGGGGGAAAAGAAATCCCTTTGATCAGACTTTAAAATATTAGCCACAGCAGTAGTCCCATATTTCTTCATTGAGCCTGGTGTGTCATCCATCTGACATTTCTCAACATGGGAAAAACATTCTGTAGCCCAGAAAAATTACTGATGACGTCCGAAAGGTTTTTAAACCTCTAGTAAGAATGATTGCTGTGCTTTTTTTTAAAGTTATTTCTCAAGTAATATTTATTTAGTGTCTTGAGTCAATACGACTCTATTCTTTCTTTGAGTGACATGAAAAAAAATGTTCGCCAGGCCTCTTTGTTTTTTCTATGAATGCCTCTGATCTACAGTTATTAGGAAGTGGATGTATTTCTAGTTATATCTTTGAAGAGGTGGGTTTTGATATATATTAGGCTTAGGTATAAAGTTCTCCACAAGACTGGGTTAGAAAATGTTGGGACTCTTATAATCTCCAACAATCTAGAATGTTCCATATATGTTCTCACTACCAACCACTTGTGTCAGCCGCCCACGTTCTTCCCACAGACGCTTTTCCTTCTTCTTCATCTGCTTTTCCTACCACACTCAACGTTAGAAATAAGCAGTGCTGTGACTTGCTTAAGCAGTGTTTGATTTCCCTCATAAACATGTGAGAGAAGAGGAGCACAGTCTGTTCTGTGTTTGAGGCCCATTGTCTGTTTCCATTTTGACCCAGTTTCTTTTGGGACTTGGAGTAGAGGGAAAATTTAGGCCTCACCAGAGATTATCAATGGATGCTTTCAGGCAGCTCTCTGAAACGTGTGCTGGAGTAGTAATTACTCGCCTAGAACCCTACATTCACCAGAAGGAGTTTATTGTTCTCAAACAGGAGGAAAAATAAATCTTTGTAGTTTATTGTGAAGCTTTCAGCTTCCCCCAGCTCCAAGGACCCCAATGGCAGGTTTAGGGTTTCATCTGCAGGTGTGAAAGCTTAGTCTCTTTATCCCATCTCACAAGGAGGCCCGTCTCTGATTGGGTGTGGGGCTGAGAGCCTCGCCAGCCTAATAAAAGGGATGTCGGTGACCTTCTGTGGACACCAGTATTTGAAGATTGAAAAAAGTCACCACTAAAGTCACCATTCACATCCCGCAAGAAAGGTACAAAAATCAGAGAGATGCCTGGCGCACCATAGCTTTTTCTAGAGAGAGACATACTCTGCGATCTGAAGACTTTCCTCAGAGGATCCCTGTTCAGAGAGCCTCTTCCTAGGTGTGTGCATGTGTGCTCAAAGTGGAGAGATGTGTATGAAAGAGAATGAGGCAAAGAATCAGATTATGAAACCAGGCTCAGCACAGGACACCTACGGGCGTCCCTGGGCTCTGAGCACTGGTGGCAGTCACAGTTTTGAGGAGCTGGCCTGAGGGCTGGCCGGTCGGAATGCCAGCTCCGTTGCTGGAGCAGGGTCCTGGACAACCCATTTTGTGCCAGGCTTTCATTCTTCAGGAGTCGTCTTGTGGAGAGAGTGGTGGTTGGGTCCCACAGGAGGAGGCCGGGTGGCCGGGCTAGCTCAGGGGGAACTTAGGTATCGGGACAGTGGTTGTTTACCGACCAGTGTGGGGGCACGTGGCCCTTTCAACACCCAGTATGTGAACTGCAGCTCTGGGGATCTCTCTGAATCCCAGCCTTCTGAAGCAGTTCCTATTTAGATGGAACCCTTTGGTACCTAGGGCGGCTGTTGATGGTGGTGGTGGTTGTTAGATGCTTTTTCTTGACTGGTCTGCTTGTGTGGGAGTTTGCTCATCCATTCTTGGTGTTCATCTGAACTGGTTAGCACCCCGCCATTTGTCCTCAGTAATAATCTCTGTGCCTGTGACATTCAGTACAGCTAGAAGCCGACTGACCACACCAGGAACCCCAAACTATTTGAGTCCTTGCCTGCTCTGAACTCATCTTACCATGTGTTGGTGACTATTCCAGAGTGCAAGAGTGCAGTAAAGTCACTGGCATTCCAAAGTTGGTTTGTTAGGGGGCACTGAGTGGCTCAGTCGTTAAGTGTCTGCCTTCGGCTCAGGTCATGAACCCAGGGTCCTGGGATCGAGCCCCACATCGGGCTCCCTGCTCAGCGGGAAGTCTGCTTCTCCCTTCCCCACTCCCCCTGCTTGTGTTCCCTCTTTCGCTGTGTCTCTCTCTGTCAAATAAATAAATAAAATCTTCTAAAAAACAAACAAACCAAAGTTGGCTTGTTAGGAGGACTGTGCCGCCTATTTCCAGAAAAGGGCAAAAGAGTTGGAAGTAGCAAAAAAAGTTGTTGGTGAGATGTGTGTGCAGGGGTCGGGACAGGGGTACAGCCTGGGTCTGGTGGTGTGACAGGTGGCTGGAGGGACAGCGTTAGAGAGCGGTGGAATGAGTGAGAAAGTCTGCAGCCGGGACGTCTGGTCTCCGTCTTCAGGTGAGGACCTCAGAGCTGGAGGAGATGCTGCCACCTTTTGATCCTCGTCTTAGAGGAAGCTTTCATGTGCTCCGTGAAGAGATGCTTCTCCTTCCATTAGGTCCTTGCCTTCACAGCGACGTGATAGAATTTAAAAAGAAGCACGCGGTTGAATAGCATAATGTGGTTAAGCAGGCCGTGTCTGACGGTGCAGGCTAACCTTCCTTCTGTCTGTGAGAGTGGCCCACATGCTCTCATGCACATACTGAGCCTTGGCGTGACTACCGGACTGCCCCATATGATATCAGCGTTTAAGGTGGACTGTTTAAGTGGATCCGCAGGGAAGCAGGTTTTCAGCAGGACCCCTCCCAGTGCAGGAGGCGCCTCACAGCTGGACTTGTACCTTGACCTCTCCCTCTAAATACATTTCCTTCTTTTGATTCTCATGAATGTCACTGTGAACTAAAAAATAGTGTTTGCTTTCTGTGGCTGAGCTTAAATGTTGCATTGGGTTTAACTCGGACGTGCCCTTCACGATAGAATTTGCTAGAGGTCAGAGTAGGGTTGGAAGTTCCAGTGTTACCGCTCACCCGGCATGTTCAGGGTTTGGCTGAATTCGGTGGGCACACAGACCTGCAGTAAATGGGACAAAGCATCCGTTTTCTTGAGGGTTCCATGGTCCTAGGTGAGATTGGAGAGCACAGTGGGGCCCCTTCCCTCAATGCCCGAATCTCGAGTCTTCCCGAGACCTCCCTCCTGGAGACGGATGGAAAAGCTGGGAGTAGAGAACGGAGACCTTCCTGGCTCTGCTCATGGAGGCTGTGCCTGACTCGCGGCGCATCGGGCTTCAGTGGACGTCACTGGTCCTTAGTATCAGCCCCTCTTTTTCTCCAAGGAATGACCAGGGGGCCCAGGAGGCTTCCGTGGAAAAGCTCTGTCCTTCAGAGGGCTGCGGGAATCCCCTCTTGATGTATGAGGGTGGGAAGGTGGGGTTCTGCTTGCACTGTTCTGCTTTTTTGGACTCGAAAAAGTCCACTGGCCTTGTCTCAAGTATGTGGGGTTACTTGGGCCACGTAAGAGCAAGAGTGTACAGAGACGACCAGGACGCAGCTGGAGCCAGAGTGTCAGGTTCAAACTGTTCCCGATGCCTTCCCGGGCTGAGCTGGGGCCCCTGTCCTGTGCTCCTGCGGGGTAGCCCACGGAGCCTGCTCCTCTTCGCGCTGACCGCATTCTGTTCAAGTTCCTTCTCCCCCTAGACTGAGCTCTTCCAAGCCAGGGACCCTGTGTTAGTCATTTTTCTATCTCTGTCTCCCAGCATTGTGCCAGGTATAGAGTTGGGCCTCAGTAAATATCTGCGAAACTAAAAAGAAGGGAAAGGAAGCCGGCTGCCGGAGGTCTTGAGGGTGGCAGGCCAGAGGGTGTGGAGTCGAGCGTGTTTGTGGTTGGGAGCAGTAGCAGGTTTTCATGGAATGACATGACCAGAACTGGAATAGAAGACTAAAAAAAGTACTGTTTTAGAAAGGCGTAGACTTTTGAGATTTAAAAGGGCTTTAAATGATTACCTGATCCATCTACCCACACTAAAGCTGACCTTCTTCTGTAGCTTTCCTAGCAGTGGTTCCTGGGCCTTTGAACACCTGCCCAAGAAGCCTATTTTATTTTCACAGTAAACTGAAATATCCTCTATAGCTTAATCCCTAATTTTGTCCCTTGGAGATACCCAGACAAAGTTTTGCTTCTTTTCCACATGACAACATTTCATTAATTTCAGGACAAATGGCCACGTCTCTCCACTCACACTTACCACGTGAACATACCTAGTTCATTCAACCATTCCGTGTATTTACGATTTAGAGTTCCTGCCCAATCCTGGGAGCTAACCTCCGAATACATTCAGGTGAATGCACATTCCTCAAAAAATACATCACTAGAATTGAAAGGGATGTTCCAGGAATGGCCCAGCATAGAAAGCATTTATTACCTCTCTAATTCCAGAATCCATATGCACATTAAATGCAACTTATGTTATTAGCTCTGTTTGATGACCTCGACCCATCTCAGAATCATATTTAACTTCCTGTTGATGAAAATGTAGTATTTTCCTATGCTGCAGCTTAAGCCAGGTATCTACCAGCCTCTACTGGGGTAGTTGCTTCTTTGGACTCAAGTAGAGAACACCATATCACGCTAGACCTGACTCCTCCCTCATGTCTGTGAAACTTCTCTGGCTCCATACCATGCCATTCTGTGTATTTGTTACCTTTCTCAGCACTGTGACCTCTAAAGATTTGATAAGGCTACCCCTTACTGTTACTGTCTTTACCCAAGTTCATAGGAAAATGTTGAGCTGGGCAGGGCAAGGACAGAGTCCTGTGGCATGCTGCTAGAAACCTCCCTTGAGGTGGACAGCAACTTTAAGAATGGTTTATGACAAGTTTTACATCCCTACCCCGTAGTTTAGAAGACTATCATAAGAGACCTTGTAAAATGCATTACTGAAATCTGTACTTGGGTATAATCAAAGGGGAAAATGAGCTTAGGCTGACACGGCCAATTCTGAGTCCAGCCTTGCTGCCTCTTGGTGATTGCAGCTTGTTTTTCTGGCTTCCCATGAAAAATCCTTTTAATAAACCATTTCTGATATTTTCCAAGATCTCCCAAGGTGACCTCTATATGATTTTTGAATCTACCTTCTTCATTTTGAAAACATGAATGACATTTGCCCATCCCCCAGCCTTTGGCACGTCTTCCATTTTCCATGATTACTCAAGTTTCTGACGGCGCTGGGACACTAGTGATCTCTGCTGCTAGGACTCATATCTCTAAGCTATGAGTCTGGGTCTATGTTTAAGTTCACCTTAAGCCTGCTGTCTGATTTTCTTTCAGGCCTTGTCTATTGGGACCAGAACTTACTTCTTTTTCCAAGTTGTTACATTGCATGTGCAGAAGAAAAAAAAAAATCAATTTTATAGCAAAAAGTGTGCTTCTTCAAGTAAGAAAACTTCTTATAAGGATGCAGGGGCAAGACTAGCAAAAATCGTTCCTCAGAAACACAGAACTGAATCAAGAAATGGCCAGGACTTGGAATCGGAAAATCTATGGCAATCTGGGCGCTGGGCTTCTGGCTACTGTGGTAGCCACTCTGCGCCAAGAACAGACCCCACTCCTTTCTTTCCCTTTTTTTTCCTGCCCCTGGAGCTGACCTCAGACTTAATTAATTAATTAATTATTTCTGCTCAGGTCCTTTCTTTGCATTGTCTTTTAGTGCTGTGATACCAAACAATGTAGTCACTCTTCTCTCCTTCAACATTCACATTTCCTTATCTTTCTGACTCAGCCAAAACTCTGCCTCACCTATGGCATTTTGTGGTCTGTTTCTGATCCATTCTCTTGTCGGGGGGTTGAGGGGGTGCTTTTAAGATGGTGTCTGCAATAATTCAGGGAGGGATCTGCCCAAAGTCTTTGAGAAATTAAATCACCTGTATTTGTCCTAGAACTGAACATTTTTTCAGGGCAATGCTCTTCTTTTCAAATAGACATGGGAAAACTTGCTAATGTCCAACTCTTTGACAGTGTTGTGAGCAATCACAGCATAAAAATCATGCCCACAGTCTCTTTCTGAGGATAACTGTTCACCATCAGATTCAGAATCAGATTCTTTCTCACTGAAGGATCTTAACAGAAAATGGGACTAGGGCCAGGCAAACAGGAGCGGGAGATAAAAACTCAGAAACTCTGAAAGACCAGGGAAAGACTACGTGCTATTTTCCTAAGGGAAAGGAGCAAGGTTTGTTTCATGTCTCTTACAGTCTTTGGACGGATGCATATGCATAAATACTGTATGCCTATTTCATAGTACTTGGCATGAGGGGATGCCTCCTCAAGTGGGACATTTTGCAGGAGTGTTGGGAGCTACACACTGTTTCAAAGACTTTATCTTCTACTGTAGGAGTTCTGTTTCTTTCCAGAGGAGACCCCCCCCCCCTTCCCATCCTTGCTCCTGGGCATCCTCTGGCGGTGTCCCAGCTTCTCTGGGATCTGGAAGGGTGTCTGCCCGTTTTCTTCTGGGCTGGCCCCTATTGGTGATGTTGGCCAGCTTCGCCTCTTGGCCCTTAGCTGTGCTCTCAACTGTCCCCTGCAGGCTGCCCCCCAGTGTTGGGGACTCCAGCTGGCAGTGGGTGCTGGCTGGGGCTCCAGGTACTAGGTTCCACACTCCTGCAGCCACTACACCTGGGAGAGTACCAGAGCTGGATTTGAGTCAGTAACTATTGCAACCGAGGAAGAGAGACGCCAGTGTAGAAATGGGCTCAATTCCAAATACAAGGACATGTGGGGATTCATGGCCAAGGAGCAGCATGAAGGGGTCCGTAGTTGGAAAATTACCAAGAGGAGGCATCGAGGATAGAGGGATTCTTGGTGTGGTGGACTAGACAAGCCAAGGATAGAGCCCAGCCGGAGGCCTTGCTGGGAAGAGAGCTTGGAAGAGCCCATGTAAAGTTTGGTCAAGGAGAGAGTCTTTGTCAGCCCCCAGCCCAACAGTTTTCTATTGTGGTCCTGGAACCACAGATGAGTCGGAGCTGTATCTCATTCTTGTCATAAATGAGGTTCTTCTCTCCCTTTAGTGTGATTCAGTTACATTCTCCTAAAGAGGCACTGTGTGGTTCCCGGTAGCTCAAACATAGAGGGAAAGCATCTTTCTGATTATTCGTTTGGGCTTCATGCGCAAATCTGTAGCAGCGGCCGGGGACTTGAGGGGTGAGAAGGTTTTCCTGGGAGCAGTCTGAGTAACAAAACACAGTGCTCAAAAACACACCTTCCCAGCCCTCCAGTGACTATGACATTGTTCCGGGACCAGCCTGTGGGCCTGCCAGTCTCTTTCTCGGGATGTGATGCGCTAGCCCTCCCCAGCCCTTCCTGCAGACTGACCTGCGGAGCCTCAGCCTGCCGCTGGCTGCGGACCAGCCACACCTGGACGCCACCTGGGAGTGCCCCCAGGGCGCGAGCCAGACCTGCTCCCCGCCCCCCCACCCTCCTCATACTTGGAAAAGAAGACACAGAAAACTCAGTGTGCCTCACCCTGACCCCTGCCTCAAAATGAAGAAAGCTGCCTTTCTTTCTCAACTGTCTACAGTTCATATTTAAAAAAAATTAATTCTGACAGAACCACCTCAGGCCTCTTTCCAAAGAAATGATGTTTTACTGAAAGCGATTGGAAAGAAAGGCACAAATGGGTGTTTACAAGAATTAAGCTGCAGGAGTTAACCTGGGCCTGGGGTGGAGGGGTGGGGAGGGGGGAGCTGGGAGGCGCTAGGCGTGGAGAACCGCAGCTCAGAGTGTCGTGGCTCCCCCACAAACTGGGGGAGAAAAACGACTTTTGGTTCTGGATAGAAGAATGGCTATTTCTTTTGCGAGTTCCAAAATTGCCACTCCTGGGGTTTGCACTGCTTTTCCTCACACCATTTTTCTTTTCAAGAAAATGCTAATGACTCGGCGTCCTGGCTCGTAGCTGCATCCTCCTTATAAACGCGGGCTTTCAAGCCTTAAAGTCCAGAGGATGTCTCTTAGAGAAGCATTTTTTCAGGAACACCGTATTAATTCAAGAAAGCTCTCGCAGCTTTTATTGTCGCTAAAATCATATATTGTTTTTCACAGAACACCACCATTTGTTTGTATTTTCCCTACAGTTTTTGTCTTCGGTAGTTTTGGTCTGTTCTAGTGGCAGCTGAAGTGATTCTGAGTGTTTGCAGCACGATGTTAATTAACCAAATGTTTCAACCTGGAACTTTAAACACCTGGAACTTTAAACAGCCGACATGAACGGCTCCGAATCAGTGCGGAAATCTTGAAACGGTGGATGCTGAAGATTTGGGGATAAAACGGAGAGTAGATGGTGAGAGGTTTTGTGCTCTACTCAATTTTTTCGGCAAACTAAAAGCAGATGAGTGAGCGGCGGGCTCCTGCCCGAGTTCCTGGCCCGCAGCAGGCGTGTCGCAGACTCAGAGGGTAACCCGCGGTGGCTCCTCCCGTCCGTCTGCCCGTAGCTAGCTGGGGTTTGGGGCACGTTTGGCCCTGCTTCCATCTCGCGTCTCTATCCCGCCTGCCTTGGGCTTGATACATTTTAAGGCTTGGTTAATTGCAAATGAGTCAAGGCTGGTCGTGGCAACTGCTAGGGTGTCAGGTGAGATTTCGGGACCCACATCCTCCCACTTGCCCTTTCTTCCCTCTAGAGATCCTGACCAACAGAGCATGTACAAAAAGAACTGTATTCAAGTAGAAAATGCAGGACAGTTTAATTAGCAATCGAGCAGGCACCTGATAACCTCACACAAGTTCCTGCCCAGGAAGGGGGGCGCTGCTGGGGCCTCAGTGAGTCAGCCTGGGTGTGCCTGTGGAACGGACCCATCCTTCCTTCCCTCCAGCCGAAGGTGCAAGAGCGAAAGCGGGTCCAGAACAACAGTTGACTTGTCGACAGCGGGCCTTTTCAAAAGCAGCACTGATGACATTTTGGGCCGGGCCGTTCTCTGTTGCAGGGCTGTTCTGTGCAGAATAGGGTGTCGGGCAGTCTTCCTGGCCTCTCCTCATCGGATTTCAGTAGGGAAACTCATTTACCCATCTTTTGACAACCAAAAATGTCCCCAGGCATTGCCAAACCTCCCCCCGGGGTGGGGGGGGATTGCCCGCAGTTGAGAATTACTGGCCTATGGGAAACAGATCCCAAATGGTCTGGGTTTCCCAATGATAACCAGGGTTTTGAAGCAGAAGCCGAGTCATGGACGCAGGAGGAGAGGATCTAGAAGTCTTTCTAAATCGAGTACAGAATGTGACTGAAGCTCTTTCAGACATGGGTTTCCAAATGTTATGTATTAGAATCATCTAGGGGCTTTTAAAAATCCTGATGCCCTGGCCAGGCCCCAATGTCAATTAAATCAGAGTCTTGGGGAGGGGGGGAACCCACACCATCCGGGTCTTTTAAAGCTTCCCAGAGATTCCAACGTGCAGCCACATTTGAGAACCCGTGCTTTATTTTTTTTTTAATTTTTTATTAACATATAATGTATTATTTGCCCCAGGGTACATGTCTGTGAATCATCAGGCTTACACATTTCACAGCACTCACCATAGCACATACCCTCCCCAGTGTCCATAACCCAGCCACCCTATCCCTACCCCCCTACCCCCCAGCAACCCTCAGTTTGTTTCATGAGTTTAGGAGTCTCTTATGGTTTGTCTCCTTCCTGATCCCATCTTGTTTCATTTCCCTCCCCCACCCCCCATGACCCCCCGCCCTGCCTCTCAGATTCCTCATATCAGAGAGATCATATGATAATTGAGAACCCGTGCTTTAAAGCACAGTCTCTGGTAAGACGTGGCCAGATGGCCTGGCCGGCAGCTACCCTGCATCCCTGCACAGCTTCTTGCTGTTATGCACGCCCCAGAGCTGACCCAGAGCAGCAGGTCTCAGACCTCAGCACGCAGCAGAATCACCTGGAGGGCCAGACACTAAGACATCTTTCTGAGTCATGAGGCCTGGGGTGGGGCCTGATGTTTGCCTGTCTAACCAGTTCCCGAGTGGGGCTGATGTCCTTGCTAATGACCCTCCCCTCAGCGTCTCACCTGGGGAGCAGGGGCTCCGCAGCAGCCAGGACAGACCCGGAGGTCCTCCCCCAGCACCCTTGTCCCTTTAAAGCTGGGCTGCCTGCCCTTGTCTTGCCTCTTGACGTACAGATCTTCCCAGTTTGAGGGGGACTGTCCCTGTGTGTGCTGCTGCCCACTGACCTTGCAGAGTCAACTGCTCACAGACATTCCTATGACCCTGGCAGAAGCTGGACAGATTTTGGAAGAAAACGGATATGTCTTGGGAGAAATAGTGGGAGTGAACGTCGGACTGGGAAGCCAGAAGTGGGCTCTTGTCCAGGCTCCGGCACGACCCGGTGGTGTGACCTTGGACAAGTCGCTACACTTACTCTGCCTTCATCTCTCTGGTCTGGGGGAGTTAAACCCCACAGTTTGTAAGCCTCCCTCCGGCGTCGCTATCCTGTGGCTCTGCGAAGTGCGGTCTCTGTAGGCGACAGACCTCTGGGAGCCCAGCTGCTGCAGTGAAAGAAGCCCATAGTAAGTCAGGGTCATACATGGGTTGGAGGACGGACACACAGGTGTTTGGGCACCTCTCTGTTTTGCCCTTCCGCAGCGAAATAATACTGCAGCGGGCAGCTAGGAAAACACTTTCTTCTTTCAGTCAAGCCCTCGAATGCTGCTCCTCACGGCCAGTTTTTATACGTGCAAATATAGCTTGCTGCCTGAGCATGTTGGGCGGTGCGCAGGGAGAACTAGGCGGCCGGCAAATTCCGTATTAAGCAGGTAGTATGTGGAAGCACCTGGGTGTTCTTTCTTAAAGTCTCCCAAAAAAAGGAAGGATGAGAGTCAGGTCTGGTGCCCAGCCCAAGTGATGCTGCTTTTCCTTTTTCTGTCTTCCCCAAATTTGTGGGAGAGTCATGGCCCCCGATATGTGGCGGGCTCTCTGGCGTTACCCAGCAGCTCACAGCGAGAGAAGACGGGGGTCCTCAGGCAGATCGTCCGCCGTGCAGGAGGCTGCCCTGGAGGTCACGGGCAGGGCAGCAGGTGAGCAGAGCTAGGAGGGAGCCCAGAGTGTCATCTTCCTGATGTTTCGACAGACGGGGACACCGGTCTGCATCACGTTTAATGCAGGCAAAGACCGGGGCCACGCCTTTAAGAAATAAGGATTAAGGAAGCTGTGCAAATGTAGTCCTTGAAGCAAAAGAATGAACAAAAGGGCCCTGGAGACTTGAATACATGTGGCTTAACTCTGGCACAAGCCAGAGGGCTGATTATCTTATAACATGGCCATAGCAGTGCTTTACAGAGTGGATTCCCGTGCCCGCTCCTAAGATAAAAACATTAAAGGAACATGCCCAGGAAATTCTTTTTCCTTTTAATCAGGATAAAGCAGCCTATTGCGACCTGGACAAGTATATTGGATTTCACCTTTAATCTCCCACCCATCAATCTCTTTTACAAGGGGTCATTCTCTGAAAGGTGCAAGTCAGGAGTGCCTTGGCGTGGAGTTCCAGAATGGCCTTTATCATCTTGATGACAATTTTTCCAATTTAGTTAACAGTTTATTCGGTTGTAAAACTACAGTGACTCATGTAATTAGAGGTTTCCTTCTGTGTCAACAGAGAGGATTTTTGGAGCTTGGTAACAAGTTGGACGACTTTTCTGCCACACTTCAAAAGAAGTAGTCAATCATGGGATAATATTTTTAGAACGTCAGAACTGGAATATGGCTGGCTGCTAATCTTCCTCAAATAAAACCCTTGATTAATTATAAAATGAATTATCCAAGAGTGACAAAATTTACTTGGGCCACCTCCTCAAGGCCAGGTGAACAGGAAAAGGAAAACGATGTTCTCCTTCATTAATGTGCCACTTGAAACAAACACACAAACAAAACCAAGAAGCTACAGAGCTCCGAATGATGGATGGGATATCTTGTAAAAGTTTTATCCAATGAAGTGATTTTTATTTTGCCCTTCCTGGATTTTGTGTCTTCCTTGAATGTGGGCAGCTGAAAGTTGTGTATAAAATATTCCTGAACACCAAAGTGAAATTTCTCTATAGCTGTCATGATAATAGTTCATTAAATAAATGGTTTTTTTAAAACTGCTTGAATATTTCATGAGCGTAAACGAATCCCGGCAACTCTTAGAAAGATACTGCAAATTAATCAAGTGACCACAGGGCAGGATGAAAATCTGAAATTTGAAATTCAAGAGAATTTCAGCTATGATTCCCTGGTCAAGGTGTTTATTGTTTATCTCCTATTGTTTGAGTCATAGGTAAAGGTAATGCCTGGGCCTGGAAAGTTCTACCAGGATCCACTATTATTCTGTGTGAGTGTGTGGTTGCCTGTAGCACTCAACATAGTACCTGGCTTATGAGGTATTCATTTTTTTTTAAGATTTTATTTATTTATTTGACAGAGAGAGAGAGAGAGAGATCGCAGTAGGCAGAGAGGCAGGCGGAGAGAGAGGGGGAAGCAGGCTCCCCGCCGAGCAGAGAGCCCGATGTGGGGCTCGATCCCAGGACCCTGAGACTATGACCTGAGCTGAAAGCAGAGGCTTTAACCCACTGGGCCACCCAAGCGCCCCCTTATGAGGTATTCATAATTGGTGTATTTATGAAATGTGTATATAACATTTATTAGACGCCAGCTACTTTTTTAGATAAACTAACTCACTTAATCCTCATGGTAACCCTGTCGGATAGACAGACACTTTTATCCCATTTGCAAACAAGAAAATTGAGGCTTGGAGAGGGTCTTGTCCAAGAACCTCTTGTCAAGTCCAACTTGCCCAAGGTCACAAAATTAGGAAGTGACAGACTGAAATTTAAACCCCAGGCCTTGTGATTTGGGAGTCTGTGATCTGTGCTCCTGTGTGGCTTCTCTCAATAAATCTTTGTTAAAATGAAAATAAATCTTATCAATGAAGAGTTTGTAAAAGCAAATTCCTGTGTCATTTCATGTGATCTCCCGATCAGTAAGGAAACCATAACTCTTTCCATTTTGGGATGGACAAAACTGGGGCTCAGACAGGTGGATGATTTTCCCAAAGTCCCCTGGCCGGGGAGTCGTGGAGACAAAAGGTGGGAACCTGGATGCCCCCTGGCTTGGGCTCTGGCTTTCCTTCACCTTTGCTGCAGTGGGAGGAATCCCCTTCAGCCTGCTCCTTTTACTGCCAGCCGGCCTCCTTCTGGCTTCCACTTCTCCTGAGTCGGAAGTTAACTCACATGGAAGGAGCCTGGACAGATGTTTGCATCAAGGAGGGTTCCTCCAGGTACCAGCCCTTCTGTCATTCCTCCTCGTGCACCACTCTAGTTTTTCTCTAATCCCTGCCCCAGGAACAGCTGGCAAGCACTCGGTGTGGTGGGGGTGGCTCTGGGAAGGCCCGGGGAAGGGAGACATTCCCGGGTGCTGCTCTCTTTACTGGGTACCCGTTTACTGTCCGGACCTCAGTCTGCGGGGTCCGTGAGGCAGCAGCCAACCCTGTTTTCCACCATAGCACCCTTCCCGCCTCAGGGAGCAAGCTGTTGGCCTGTTTGGGGCCTCCACTGGCTATTGACAGAAACTGTAATGAATTTGGGCTGATGTCTCCACTTCTTTCCCAAGGGGAGTCTTACTTTTAGGTCAAGGTGTCAGTCATTTCTCAAAAACCTGATCTTTATGTATACACCTATTTGTTCATATCTCATCTTTTTCCACAGAGGTTGAGGTAAATGAAAGGAAACACACCAGTAAACTGAAAGTAGAACATAAGGGTGGAAGAAGATAGAAATTAGAATAGGGCAAGGCCTGAGGTTAAAGAGATTTGACTTCTAGCTTCCCAGCTAGAAACAAACAAAAACAGATGCAAAATGCAGTTAATTCTGAATTCTTGTTGAGGAGGAGGAGAAAAGTAGCCTTTAAAGGAAAATTCTCACTTGAGGTTCCTTTCAGATGGTAATTCCCCATGAAAAGAGTTACAGGCACTGTGGTAATAAAGGTGACCTGGAATCTTTCCATCTAGGAGGTGAGGTAAGCAAATCAAAACCTACAGATAAAGAAGCTCAAGGACAAGCCCCCCCAGCCCCCCCTTACATCTAAGTAAGAGAGGCTCTGACAGAGGGCTTTGGGAAGGCGATAGGAAACCCCACCTGAATGAGCCTCGGAAGGGGTTGATTCTGATTGCAGAAGAATGAAGAGATGGGCATCCCAGCTCCAGGCAGTGTCAGGAGCTGTGGTCAAGGTTAGAGGGCTTGTGTATGGGCGGCCACTGGGAGACAGTCATTTGGGTCAAGTAGGAGGAGACTGATGTGGAAGGCAAGACAGGAAGGGAGGTCAGGAGGACGCTGTGCTTTTTGGGAAGTTGGATGACTTCTGTAGAAGGACTGGGTCCTGACCTTGCTTGGGGAGGCTCCTTCTGTCACCCACTGACCATTGTGTGACAGAAGCGAGGGGCTGATGGAGGGACATCAGTTAGGGCACACTTGCAATGACAGAGAAGTGGCCAGGCCCCTGCTAGGCCAGTGGTAGTGGAGATGAGAAGTAGAAAGCGGAGAGTCTATGAGAGATAAATATAAAAAGATTTGGTTAGATGTGGAGGTTTAACTAGGAGACAGGAAGTGAAACAGGAGGACATCAGGAGGTAGGTTTGGGATATGCTGAGGTTTTCCAATTCATGGGGATCTGACTGGACCTTCTAGAGTCTTTTCTGGTTTTGCTGCAAAGACTGGTCAAGAACTTTGACTAATGTTGCCTAGATTTGTGTGGAACCCTGATTTACTAGCTATATGATCTTCCACAGGCAGTCCAAGCCTCATTTTTCCATCTGTAAAATGGGGATCACATCAACCATGAATGGTTGTGGTAAAGATTGAAGGAGAATGTGCACCTTTGGAAAGTGCTTTTGCACACGGTGAAGCCCTAGTAAGCAGTCTCACTGGGGATTATTTCTGCTCCTGGTACTTTTAGGCTGGCTTTGTTCCTTCTTTGCTTTGTGCTTCTGCTTTGTTGTCTCGTCTACTGTTCTTCGGAGACGCACACTTGCCACACGTCTCCAGAGCCTCAGTGCCCTGGCTCGCCCAGCAGTCCTAGTACCCACAGCCCCACAGGGAAGTCAGGCACTGTCTTGCTGCTGCCGGAGTATCTGAAGTAACCAAGGTCCCCCACCCCACCCCCGCATTTGTGTTTTGGCCCCAGTCACCACTAGGTGAAGAGGGACGATCTAGGGTGTCAAGCAATGTTTGAGTTCTGAAGACAAGATTCAGAACTCTGGGTGTGAGGAACTTGCACTGCTCGACTCCTCAACCAAGAAGCATCCTGGTTCAAGTTCATGTTTCCCTGAGGACAGAGGGCAGACACTTATTGAGAAAGGGAGTGCCAAGATTGCGGCGCCACTGGGCTCCCCAAACGAGTACTGGAAGACCTGGAAAGGTGACAGTCTACAAAGGCAGCAGCCAAAGTGACAAGGAGTTGAAATTGTGACTTGGCTTCTGTGAATCCCCGAGGGCAGCTAACAGTAGGAAAGGGTCTCTGAAGGGTCAGGAGATTGTTCGAATACTCCTAATTACTAGGTATCACGGGCTCAGCTTCTTATTGGGAAATTCTCTCCCTAATTAACATATCCCTGCTCTGAACGTGCTCACAGGTCTCTGCTAATTCGAGAAACAGTGGAAAAACATACCGAGAGCTCAGCTTTAATTGAAAATACAATAATTAGATTATGGAATCCTACTCTTAATTATAGAGCCAGATTTTTCTCGGGGTCCACTTCTTTTCTGATGATATTATGCCTTGACAGAATTAATAAAGTTTCTGGGGATCTGTTACAATTTTTTTTTTTTTTAACTCCATGACTCATGCTGAACCCAGAAAGGCAGATAGGACCCATGGCATTCCAGTTTTCTTGGAATCTTCGCCTGAGTTGTCAGGGAATAAAACAGGTCCTTGTGCCTTCATACACATGAAGGGAATGTCATTTCATCTGAAATAGCTGGCTTTCATTTTCAAAGTCGGTCAAGTAATACATTCACGGAATTGACAGTTGCCAGATGCAGCACCATGCTTCAGTTGGGACAAAGGGGGGTCCCCAGGCCAGCACCCATAGTTGAACTTGAATGTGCATAGAAATCGCCAAGAGATTTGGATTGAGGAGGCCCGGGGTGGGTCCTGGGATTCTCCCATTTCTAGCAGGCTCCTAGGTGGTGTCCACACTCTTATTGATGGAACACAGTTTGAGGAGCCCAGCTCTGATGAGCCCCACTTGGGCCCTTCCCCCTCTTCTTCCTTCCCTGTGGGGCAAAGAATCGATAGGACCAAGGGGATGTGCTGACCCACAGTCTGTGCCCCCTCCTCCCAGACCTTGTAGGTACTTGTCCTAGAGTTTCCTGCTCCAATGGCCTTGCACTTTCTTCTAGGGTCTTCTCAGGAGTCTTCCTCTGGTTCGTTCACTTGAGATGGGCATACCCCAGGTCTGCAGGGTGGCTAAGGGACAGCTGTTGTGGGTGTGTGTTAGAGGCCCATGGTGGTGTACCATAGAACTGAGATGGAGAAAAGGAGCCAATTCGGGGTATGGGTAGCTCTCCTGGCACTGCTCCATTCTGGTGTAGAACCCTGGGAAAATCAAGAATACGGGATTAGGCCTGGATTCCAGCCTCAGAGTCTTTGAGGAACTTTAAAAGCTAGATGCCACTGTCAGTAGAGACATCTAATGGCAGAAGTTGCCTATTTGGACTTGAGTCAGGATAGCAGGTACCTCACGGCATATGATCTATATGGCTCTCCATTCGTCCTCTTGCCCTGTCCTATAAATGTTAGGGTAAGTCTCATGGAAGATGTCTCATGACCCCAAAAGGGTGACATCATCTATCCCTTCATCATTTGATATTTTTCATATATTTATTTTCCTTGATGCACATTAGAATTATTCAAATTTGTTAGGCTGCTATATGGTACACAGTTCTACACCTGTAGTTTGTTTCATGGGCCATTCTGACATCTTTAAATATATTTATCAGCTGAGAAGTTCTTTTGAGAATAGGAATTTAGGGTGCTTGTTCGGCTCAGTCAGTTAAGCATCTGCCTTTGGCTCAGGTCATGATCCCGGAGTCCCGGATCGAGCCCCACATTGGACTCCCTGCTCAGTGGGAAGCCTGCTTCTCCCTCTCCCACCGCCCTTCACCCCACTCGTGCTCTCTCTCATTTTCTCTCTCGGTCAAATAAATAAATAAAATCTTAAACAAAAGAATAAGATTTAAAAATATAAAGGTCAAAAATTTTTAAAA
This sequence comes from Potos flavus, assembly GCA_028534135.1. Lineage (NCBI taxonomy): Eukaryota > Metazoa > Chordata > Mammalia > Carnivora > Procyonidae > Potos > Potos flavus. Next base: position 74,884,129 of record CM052892.1, on the reverse strand, counting down.
ATTTTTAAAAATATTCTTGAGAAAGAAAAGATGATACGCTTTTACATTTTATAGTTTTGGTAGATTTCACTGCAGGCTGGTTCTTGCTGGTTAGGCTGGCGGGGACCAGATTTCCCAGCTGGGAGGCAGGACACCGATTGGAGGGCTGACCCTCAGTGACAGGCCTGAATGACTCGGTGAGCCCAGAATCTCTTGCTCTGCCCTGCACATTCACCTGCACTGTTGAAACCCTCTTCTAAACACAGGGCTTTAGGGCCCTCACGCCCAGCAAAGCAGGCAGTGTCAGCAGGGTGGAAGGCCCTCGGGATGGGGCTCTCTCCCTATCTGTTCTCGCTCTCAGTGCTACTGCCCCCGTTCCACCTGCCCCTCCTGCGGAGGCTCAGACGCCCTGCGGCCTTCTTCAGATTTTTGCTGAACCGAACCTCTGGCTGTCTGGATTCTCAGTGTCGGCCAGGCCTTTCCTGGCCAGCCGCAGTCTAGGTGCCTTGCCGCTCATATACCGGAAGGGAAAATAAGGGCTTAAAAAGGATTTCAAAGCTTTATGGCATTGTCAAAGAGAAGGGGACCAGACCTGCTGGAGCGATTTTTACCTCATGTCCTAGTTGTTACCTCATCACCTTTATACCCCTGGGGGTGTTTCTTTCTTTGGCGCCTATGAGCAGTTTCTCCCCCTTACCCCTGACCCCATTTTTCCCTTTTTTTTCTTTATTTTCTCTCTCTCTTTTTTTTCCTATACACTGAAAAAAATGGAAGTGAAGTTCACATAATGTGACATTAATCATTCAGTGACATGCAGTACATTTAGCTGTCCTGGGCATTTTCTGCAAATGGAATCCTACAACGTGTGATGTGCTGTTCCTAGCTTCCTTCACCGAACATGCGTTTGCGGTCCACCCACACTTAGCGCACCTCAGTGCCGCATTTCTTTTTATGGCTGAGTAATATTCCATTTTGTATGTATGCACTTTGTTTAGCCATTGATCTGCCGATGAGCATTTGGGTTGTTCCCACCTTTCGGCTGTTCTAGTAGGGTGCTGTGATCATGTGTCTAGGAGTATTTGTTGGAGTCCCTGTTTTCAGTTCTTTCGAGTATATACCTAGGAGCGGAATTGCTGGGTCACTTGTTAATTCTTTGTTTAACTTCCTGAGGAACTATTTTCCATAGCAGTCGTCCTGGTTCCCACCAGCAATGGATGGGTGTTCCAGAGGCCCCACATCCTCTCCAGCACCTGCTGGTTTTCATTCACATGTAGCCATCCTAGTGGGTGCTGACGTGGTGTCTCAGGGTTTTGATTTGCATTTCCCTATGTGATGTCACACTCCTTTGTGAGAGTGTTATAGTAGGTCAGCACATGACGCTACGCTATCCGGGACTAAGGTGCATTTTGTAGTAGATATTGGAATGAAACGGACGGCTGGCCTTGCCTCATCGTAGCCTCCTGTAAGCACAGCTGACCTCTGGCTGAGTGTGAGCTACGCAGACTCTCACTGTCGTGCCATCAAGAGTGGTATGGGGAGGGGGAGCGCCTGGGTGGCTCAGTCACTTAAACATCCGACTCTTGGTTTTGGTTCAGGTCATGATCTCAGAGTTGTGAGATTGAGCCCAGGGTCAGGCTTGATGCTCAGCACAGAGTCTTCCTGAGCTTATCTCTCACCCTCTCTCTCTCTGCTCCTCCCTCTGCTCGTACTCACTCTCTCTCAAATAAATAAATAAAATCTTAAAAAAAAAAAAAAAAAGAATGGTAGGAGGCACCCATTTTGGTCTAATGGGAAGAAAAGAGTTGTTGGTCATTACTAATTTCTAATCCCAAGGGACAAAGAGTGTTACAGTTGACTAGATGAGAGTTTTTAAAATTTATTTTCCAAGGATCCAAAGAGTTCTGAAGGTAGTTTTATAAAGGTATTAAGGAGGAGATCAATGAGGTTTAAGTTTTAGATATGTTTTGGGGAAATTACTGATTTGTATTTTAAGTTTGGGTGAGGACAGTTACTGTCAGAATTAGATAATTCTTCTGTCTACAAAATACATTTCCTTCTTCTCATTGCTTTGTAGTGTTATGCCTTCTCAAGCTAGTACCATGCTAGAAAGCAGGTAGAATGAGTCCTACCACTGGTAATGGATAAGATTTTCTCATTTTTGTTCTATAGTGTTTGGATAAAAATAAGAAGCAGAGAGGAGAGCCCAGCACCTTAACAACATGTTACCTTTATTACAATAATCTCATTGCTGTCAATGTATTTATTTCTTTTTATAACGTGCTGTCCTTTTGGCAAGGCTCATCGGCTGCAAATCCATAAAATACCCTGCATTTCCATTTGCAGTTTGTGTGTGTCAACATTATTAAGATGTTAATTCAAAACATGGGACTGGGACTCAGGAAAGAGGGTGTTGTTGGGGGTGAAGTGGCTGGAAGTGGGCATGAGGCAGCTCCTGGAGGCCTGGTTATGTTCTTCCCTGATCCAGGTGTATTGCACGGGGGTGTCCCCGTGAATATTCAGGGAGCTGGAACCTGGTGACTTATACTCTTCTGTATGGTACACTTCAGTAGACATTTTACTGAAAAACAAAAAGAAGGGAAAATCCTGCTTTTTCCTCCATGTCTTATATGTTCTTGATTTTAAGACAAAGGCTGCATGATTTGAGCCAGTGGGGAAAATCTTAAGTTCCAGCAAAAGGAGAAGAAGGAACGGGATAGATTTTTTGGTTGAATATTTCCCCTGAAGTCAAGCATTATGTTGCATCCTGCCTTACCTCATCTGGTCTTGTCAGCAGTCCTGTGAAATGATGTATTACCTTATCCCCTTCTTATAAATGGAGAAACTGAGGCCCAGAGATTTTCAGAAATGTAGAGAAGCTCGTATCACTCTAATGGACCCAGGGACTGGCCCTGCAGAGGTCTGGTTTCAAGGTTCTCTGGGTACATGGTGTCTTTGTTACCTAGCTGATGTTGGATTGCTATTTATTTAACGGATGAATGAATTACTTGGGGGAAGGAAAGTGCTCTGCAGCCGCACCAGTGTTCTGGTTTGTGCTGGTTTGGTCTGGCATACCAGACCAGGTTTGCAGATGGGTCCCTGGAAATGGAGTTGATAGGCCCCCTCCCCATGCCGTGTTCCCCCTTCCTCCCAGCACGGAGCTGGCCTTCCGTTGGAGAAGGCTGAGGAATCTTAAGAGCTACTGACAGATTGACGGCCTGTTAGCCGGAGCGTACCTCTCCTACGAGGGTTCTGCCAGGGCTGTTCTCATTTAGAGCCTGGTGTCTGAATGCCTCGTCCGCCTGGAAACTGGCAGCAGTGATGGATTGAACAGGTTCCTAGTGAGCTGGATTGAACAGGTTCCTAGTGAGCTGTCGAACGTGGTTGCTGAGATGGTTTCAATACGAGCTTATCAGACTGTTTAGGAACAGAGAACAAGCACAGTGCATGTTATTTATGGCATTCACACTCTTGCAGCTAGAAACAAAATATAGCATGTCCCAGGCTCAGATTTAAATTAGAATATTCTGGCGTGCACAGATTAACTGAACAATAGATTCGAAAGACAAGAAAGAGCCTCACATTTAGAGGAAGGAGCGAGAGAGAGAAATAGGTTTGATTTTCCAGTGCAGCTTGAAAAGGTTTCAATCCTCGAATGAACCGGTCGTCCTTTACCAACTGTGGGAATGGGCAAGGCATTCTAGTGTATCCATTTGTGAACTATTTGAGCAAAGCTCCTGCTGTGAACCACTGCTGAATTACCTTGTTTTCTTGTGGCTTAGAGACCTGTTTGGATAGATCTTGCAAAATCTTCTAAAATCATTTGAGCTACTCTGAAAGGACTAAGGCTTGTTCAGTTAAATAGATGTGTCCTTTTAGCGGGGTTGCTAAAACTGTATCCTGGTGGATTGTTAACTACCCTAGCGGCGGAGCTAATTACAGTGTTGCCGATTCAGGCTGTGTTTGTGTCCAAAGGTTTAGCCGTGCTTATTGTTGAAAGATGGGGCAGGCTGGAGACTGGAAGGAGCCTCCGGGCTGACCCCTCCTCCTGCCTTGCAGGTGCCAGGCGGTGGGCACGCCCCAGCAGGTGTCCTCAGAGCCGGGAAACCCATGGAACTTGGAGTGAGACCCGGCTCTGGATCCAGCCCCACTTTTTACCAGCTGTGTGACTCGTTACCCCTTCTCTGCTTCTCTCTGCTCATTTGTTAGAGAGTGCCAAGACCTATCTAGCTTCAGGGGACATTATAAGAATTAAATAAGATACTACTTATAGTACCTGATCAATAAATGTCACTTCTGTCTCACCGCTAATTTGAATGGATGAAATAATATTGGTAAAAGGGTTTTTAACATATATTTAAAATAAAGTCTAATAAGTATGCTTAAAGAAAATAGATGTTAAAATATCTCCTGGTTAGGGGGTGGCTCTTAGGTTTGGAAGTATATTATTCATTCAAAATGATTTATATTATTGTATTATATTTTAATATTAATATTTTAATAATATTTTATTATTATAAAATTAATATTTTATCCACCATTGGATATATAGATGATTTTTTCTCTCAGTGTGTGGATATGTATGTATACTTTTTGGGGGCCACCTTTCCAAACATTTTTTTTTTTTTTTGAAAATGGAAGGCAATGAAGAAATTTAAAATACATCCATTTTGATACTTTCATTGAGCTTTCATACTTAAATGCATGTTAATAAAACTGACCATATCATGGTTGCTCATGTTAACAGAAAAACATTATTATTCAGATAGGAAACAATAACAGTAATTGTGTATTTGCTAACAAATAATAATAATAATAATAATAACAATAGACCTGTGCTTAGGGGCTTGACAATTGAGTGACTTAACTGTTTCTCTTTTCGTAAATACTAACTGGATTAACCCCACCCTCTCCTAGCTCCAGGGATGTTGAGGGCCCATTTGGTAAAGTGCTATTGCATGTATAATGTTGATGTTGGAAGAAAGCCTTTGTAGATTGTCTTAGGCAGTTGGGCTGCTATGCCACAGGCTGGGTAGTTAAGAAACAATAGAAATGTATTTCTCATAGTTTTGGAGGCTGGGAAGTCTGAAATCAAGATTTGGTGTGTGGTGAGAGCCTGATTCTTGTCTCATAGACAGTAGTCTTCTTGCTGTGTCCTCATCCAGCAGAAGGGGCAAGGGAGATCTCTGGGGTCTCCTGGCAGGGCACTGATCCCATTCGTGAAGGCTACGCAAGTCATGACCTGATCACTTCCCAGGAGCCCCACCTCCAAATACCAGCCTATCAGGGATTAGGTTTCACTCTACGAAGTTTGGGAGGATGCATTCCATCTAGAGCATCGGTTAACCATGTTCTCTCAGCTTTTTACTATCTGTAATCGATAATGTTCTTGGGATCATGATTTGACCCAAAGCAGAAATAAAGGTACGTTATAAAATTCATTCTTCTCTGTCATGACTTCTGTTTTCAGAAATTATTTCTAACATTTTATCCTAATTGAAATACAGAATAACCCAAGTCTTTTTCTTTATTGATTATTTCCTAAAAAGAGCTATTTCATTTCTAAAACTCCCTGTGGGCAAGAATCATGATTTATGTACTCTCAGTGTATCTCTTACTCCTGAATTCTTAGGAATTTTTATTTCCTTTTGAGTTGGTAATAAGGCTTCCATGGGCTACCCAGTCTTCTTAAAAGTTGTAATAATTATGTGAGACTCATGATTAATTTAATCTTTTTATCTAGAAATGCATTGTGTATAGATGCTAATACATACTATGTAGAGACTTCATTTGTTCATTGCTGTATTTATTTATTCCTTCATCTCTTCTTCCAGCAGACTTTTGTTGAGTGCATGCTATTGCCTATCACTGTGCTTAATTAAGTGCTGGGGACTAGTGCTTGACAGGACAGGACAGACATGGCCATTGCTCTGTGGAACTTACTGAGCACAAGAGGAGATGGGCAGCGGCCAGAGATTCAGAGGACTGAATGTGTGGGATGTGTAACAAACAGTCTAATCAGGAAAGTTGGGATGGCTGTCTGGGAAACTAACCATTGAGCTGAGATAGGAAGGAAGAATAAACATTAAGAAAATTTTGCCTCTCGGGCGCCTGGGTGGCTCAGTTGGTTAAGCAACTGCCTTCGGCTCAGGTCATGATCCTGGAGTCCCGGGATCGAGTCCCGCATCGGGCTCCCTCCTCAGTGGGGAGTCTGCTTCTCCATCTGCCCTCTCCCCTCTCACGCTCCCTCTCTCTCATTCTCTCTCTCTCTCTCAAATAAATAAATAAAATCTTTAAAAAAAAAAAAAAGAAAGAAAATTTTGCCTCTCAACTCAAAAACCTGGCCTCCATTCTTGCTCATTTCAATCTGTACAGTTTCAGGGGCAGTTACAAGGGGCACACCTCCTCTCAGGCACTCCCTGTGTCGTGGGCCGCAGCCTCTCCATCAGACTCTCCAGTTCCCCACCAACTAATCTTTGTGAAAAACATTAGAAATGAGGAGCCAGAGTTCTAGCCTAATTCAATGTAAGCAGTGGCCACAAGGAGCAGCCCCGTCTGCGTCAGCTACCTATGCTGCTGCAAACACGGATGGGGCTGATTCAGAAATAAGTGTGTTCCCCTAAGAAGGATGAAAGCGGAAGAAGAGAGACAAAAAGGGAGAATACAAGAAAGAGGAAAAAGGAAAGAAAAAAATTAATTCTATCCGCACAGCCATTATTATGACCTTCATTTTGATTCTTGGCGTGAGGACAACCATATTTGCAGCTGGTACAGCCATGATACTAATTAGAATGGAAACCCAGCACTTTTGATAAACTTCCTTTCTGAGAAGGTTTATTTAATTTCACTCTACAGTCTCAGTTCAAACACCTACTGGTTGGGGTTTGCATGGATTTGATTGGATGATAGAGTGGCCTTTTTTCTGGCTCCCAGTATCACTTTGGGAAAAATTAACCTTCACTGAGTAAGCCGTGCCATAAAAGTATGCTTCTCAAGCCATGTGTGGGGGAAGACTAGGTGTTTCTTTTTCTTTTTACATTTTAAGCCACTGTACGTGAAACTGTCCATGACTGGTTTCACCCGAAGTTTTTCATAACATCAGACCCGGTGTAAACCCTGTTCAATGCGAATTCAGTCCACAGATCACAGCAATGTCAAACTGCCATGTAAACTTCTAAACACTCTCAATTTCTGTACCTGTCTCCTTGAGGGTCAGTAACATCGTTTGTGAACTGGCCTGAGTAGTCTAATAGGCTCTAGCTTCCTTGAGACAGGAAGGGAGTGGGGGCACATTTAGGGCTGAGGTACTGTCAGTCTCTAACCTCCTGGAGGCTATACCCTGACTCATCACCTTCCTTCCCCTTATCCCTCGTCGTGCAGAAGACCTAGAGCTCAAGCTCAGGATTGCACGTAGCTCTCAGCGGCGATGCTGTATGGCCCATACCACCTAACCCATCTCTGAACATAAAGAGGGTTTTGGAGAAGTTTTGAGACTTACTTAAGGACAATACTTCGCCCAGAATCTTGAGTCGTTGGCAGCCTATTATGTATGTTTAGGGACAAATGCAAACATTTCCTTGGTGACACTCTTTCAGGATCTGATGACCAGGCTAGCAGGCTCACTGTAGATTCTGCTCCCAGGATCTCTTTGGAAAGCAAGGAAAAATAGAATGGAGATATGTTTAGATTCAGTGTTCTGAACAGTTGCAATGCCTAATGCTGTGTTGGGAACTGCATAGAACTCAAGCTAAAAATGATCACTGGTTCTTGACTACTGGGAGTTTTAGAATCTAAAATAAACAGTGTAGCTAGCTGAAACTGAGTGTTGTACCAGATAAGGACTTGGGCACTTTCAAAAACTTCTGAGTGTGTTTTTAAAAAAGATTTCATCAACTGGAGTTCAATATATAAATGGTTACTTTTATAAACCTATATACTTTATATTTACATTTATTGAGGTATATTCTATACATAATAAGATATATCCTTTTAAAGAGAGAACCCAAGCTGTATACACTCATGACATCATTGGCCCAAACAAGATACAGAGAGCACTCTCATCACCTCCAAAAGTGGGCCCCTCGGTGATCCATTCTTTGCTCAGTGGGTGATCCTAGGCAACCACTGATTGGGATTTTCTCACTGCAGATTAGTTTACATTTTCTAGAATTTTACGTAAATGGTATCTTGTAGCATATACTCTTTTGTGTCTGGCTTCTTTCACTGCTATAATTATCTTGCGATCCATCTATGGTGTTGTGTGTATCTATATAGTTCATTCCTTTACAACGTTGAATAGTATTTCATTCTGTGGATACAACCCATTTTATTTATCCACTCTCCTGTTGGACTGACTACTGTGACTAGAACAGCCATAAACATTTGTGTACAAGTGTCAGTGTGGGTGTATGTTTGGGTTTCTCCTGGGCAAACTTTACTTGGGAGTAAAGTGTATAGGTCATTTGGTAGGTATATGCCTAATTTTTTAAAGAAATTAGGACAGAACATATTTGCTAAATTTAGCCACCAGGGAATGCATACATATTGCATTTTGGAAAGTTTAATTTTTCTACATAAATGCATAGAACCAGGTTGGGGAGAAGGTAAAGGATATCCTGTAAAAATGCATGCTGAAATGTGCTTTTATAAAATAGACTCTCAGGACGGGGAAAAACTTGAGATATGAATGGAGTAAATTCTAGTCATATAGACATCAAGCCAAGTATAGGACCTGGGGCTTGAGCACCAGCATTTCCTGACTGTGTGACTTGGGTCAGGTGCTCACCCTTTCTGAGGCCTCCACTTGCTTATCTTTGCAATGAGGGTGATAGTGGTGGGAGGCCTTTTAGAGGGTTGCTGTAAGAGTTGAATGAGCAAGACCTTGTGATGGTCTGAGCACCGTGCCTCGCCATAGCAAGTCCTCAAACCTGGAGCTGGCGCCATCTTTGCCGTATTTAAGCAGGTCCCTTAAGCAAACCCTCTGAGAAGTTCTAAGCTGCATGGGAGACCAAAAAACGGGACTGCTGTTCAACATGTTTTGTTTGTGATGCGATGTATCCGATGGCTGCTCTTTGGCTAAGCAGTGCACCAAAGTCACTGCTTGGGGAGCTTCAAACTGTAGAGACAGGTTGTTCCAGATGAATCGAAAAGACTTGAGCATCGCTTAGTGAAACGACCCAAGTGAAGGCCAGCTGGTCACATGCTTAGTTCAGGAAAACATACAGTTTGACAAGTGCTTCAGTGGGCTGTTTCTGACAGAAAACCAGAGGCAGCTTAGAGCCAGCTCAGGGAAGGTCTCTAGGCCCTTGAGTACGTGTTGCTAGAAACGAGGAAACAGCCTCTCTATGTTAAATGCAGTGTTACATCATCTCAATTAAAGATGGAATTCCAGGGGTGCCTGGGTGGCGCAGTCAGTTGAGCGTCTGACTCTTGATTTCAGCTCAGGTCATGATGTCAGGGTCGTGCAGTCAAGCCCTGTGTTGGGCTCCGAGCTCAGTGGGGAATCTGCCTGAGATTCTCTTTCCCCCTTTCTCTGCCCCTCCCTACTTGTGCTCGCTCTCTCTCTAATAAATAAATAAATCTCTAAAAGAAATGAGATTTTAACTTAAATTGTTGAACAGGAAGTTTGACTAGGGCACAGCGGATGCTTGCATTTACAAAGCACAAGATGAACGATGGGAAGTTACCCAAGGCTCGAAGTTACCTCATCGCGGCAGATTTGGAGCTATGGATTGTGATAGCCGCTGTAGTCGCTGCAGTTTTGTGTAGAGGATAGAATCTTGTCTCTCCTGTTGGTAATATTAACTCATTAAGCATTAGTCAGGTAAGTGTGGCTAGGAGAGCTTTTGCAGAGAACAGAGAAATTTCTTATTCAGTTGCATCAAAACGACATGTAAAACATTATAATAACTTAAAAACGAATGTGGATTAGTAATTCTGGTTTGTTCTTTGATGGTCTGCACTATCTGTTTTGAACCATCCTTCCAACTTGATCCTTACTGCTAACATAGTAAAGGCTAGGATATATGTTCTAGTGTAGCCGAGCGCGGCGTCCATATATCACATATAGGATAGCAGTAAGAGAGTGTGCTTCGGCAATAGTCTCAGAAACTTCTGTGTCCTCGCAGGGACGTGTCCGAGGGTTGCAGATGCCCGTGCCTGTTACTCTTGAACAAGCTCTGCATCAGAGCTGTGTCTTTGGCAGTCCCCGCTGCTTTCTCTAGTGCACAGAAATCTCTGAGCGGCTCTATTTTTGGCCCAGCAAGCAGGTGGAGGTTGATCTGTGGTACGTGTTACCGCGGCTGTGATCGAGAGACGTGTGACCACTATCATCAGGGTGACAGCAGGAGAGAATTTGAAATGAATCCACCGCATGTGCTGCTGCTGCTAATTACTCGCTTTGTTCGGTGCGGCTCGGCACTAATTCTCAGGGTATCAGACATTTGTAGGCTGATGCCATGTAAATGACTGGGGAGAAGTCTAAAACGTGTCTCATAGCTGGAAGCCCAGGCTTCCTGGAAAAGTTACTTAGTTTCAAGATTAAAGCCAAGGTGGGGGGCACCTGGGTGGCTCAGTCGGTTAAGCGTCTGCCTTCGGCTTAGGTCATACCCCCGGGTCCTGGGATCGAGTCCCACTCAGGCTCCCTGCCTGCTTCTCCCTTTCCCTCTGCCTGCTGCTCCCCTGCTTATGCTCTCTCTCAATCTGTCAAATAAATAAATAAAATCTTAAAAAAAAAAAAAAAGCCAAGGTGGCAGAATCCATGTTACTAAGTACAGTTTTTTAAAAATTAGGCTTCTCTTCTAGGAGACCAAGGGTGGGTGACATTTCCCTCGGATTGCCCAGGTGTCCGGGTGCAGTGTCCACGTACACAGACAATGGTGCACTCGGATCTTGAGGGCCTTGATGGTGCCAGACCTCGTGAGGAGGAACCGCAGTGTCCTCCCAGCACGCAAGCCTCTGGTGTGCCGTCCGAACGACAGGCAAGCACACTTCCCCCTCCCAGCCCACGCTGGCCACGGGGCCCCTAGCTCTTCCTCCCGCACGCAAGACTCGCCCCGACTCTGCGTCCTCACACTGGCCATTCCCTCTGTCTAGAGCGCCCTTGTCCTGCCATCTGCTGACTCTCACTTCCTCCAAGGCTTTGCTCAGTTGTCACCTTTACAAAATCTCTTCCTATCCCCTTATTTACAGTGGTGGCCCACGCACCCTTCCCTGACCCCCCACTCTGTCCCTCTCCTTACCCTGCTCTGCTCAGTCTTTTGCAGCGTGCTGTAGCATGTGCTCTTTATTACTTATTATCATGTCTCCTGCTCATTGTTGGCCTTCGCTCCCCAGGCCCCCCCCTCAGGTCACTGATGGTCACTGATGGGGCCAAGTGGCATCTAACAGGCACTCAGTAAATATTTGCTAAGTGAGCAAATTTGTGTTATGAGCACAGGGAAGGAAAATATGCAGGGTGGTAAGGTTGCCAGACTCTGGCGCTGTGCGAGTCGCAGTTAATCCAAGAGATCCGCACGCAGGGCCTGTTCTGGGCTTGTTCTTCGCTAGATGTGTGATGTCAGGCAAATGATGGAACCTTCTGGGCCAGGGTTACCCTGAGGATGCTTCTGAGAGACAAGTCACAAATATGAAAACACTGTTTAAACATCCTGTATAAACTTCAGTCCTTTGTTAATGAGTTTTAACATCCTGAAGAGCCCAGATTATTTATATCTTCACCTGATTCCTAAACTCCGTCCTTTGTGCTGCATTAAAGGAATCGAACCAGCACTTACCAGCTGCCAGCTAAAGGACACCGTGCTGGGACCCTTACCCTCCCCTGCGGGAAGAAACTGCTCTTGCCTCACTCTCTACTTAGCCCTCGAGACCCCGAGGGGCACACACAGGAAGTAGGACAGGCAGAACGTGAACCCCAGCCTGTGTCACTCAAGGATCCTTCAGGCTCATTCCTCTAAGCGAGAAGGCCTGATCTTTCCTTTCTCATCAGGGAACACTGCTCTCATTAGCTTGCCGCCACGTGTGGTCTGTCCCTCTGTCACAGGAGTCCCCCAGGGGCATGTTCAGCCTCACCAGGAGGCGGTGAAGGGGGGAGCTCTTTCTAAGTGTGCACGCCTGCCTCCCCGGGGACCCGGGCTCACTGCCACAGCTGCCACCAAGGGGACTGTTAGATCCCAGAGCTGAGGTCGCAGATGATTCGAAAACCACTCTTTAAACCATCCTCATCTGCTTTTCCCTTCTTTAAACCCTGAGTCCCAGTCAGGATCCCAGTTACAGCTGGGAGCCTGTGAAGCCCCCTTCCTTTTAGTCTGTCGTAACTTAATTCAAAGATGATCAGTTGTAACTGAGAAAGACATTCCAGGTGTTCTTTTAATTCACGAAAAGCCTGTAGGAGGTGATTCACCTTCTTTCTGTCCTCAGTGACTTCTCTTTCAGCCGTGGGTTCCGGGGACAGGGTTGCGCGCCCCCTGGGACCGAGGAGGGAGGACGAAGAGCACAGCCTGGAACCAGTCTCCACACCTCGCCCCCAGTGTGCCCTTGCTCCGTTTAGCATCCCTCCCAGCAAGACCTGACGAGAAGCCACTAGCAAGTAGCCAAGCTCATTTCAGTTCCAGGCCTCCCCTCGTCCCTCCCTGCCCCTAGGAGTTTTGCTTCTCTCTCAACCCGAGCATCCAGAAATCACGTGTTTGTGAAGAAACCCACAGCACTGTGGTGTCACAGTGTTTTACTATTGGCAGCAGGTTCCACAGGGCTGGGGCTGGGATGAGGTCCGTCCCCGTGGCTGGTGGGGGAGTAGCCGCATTAGAAAAGATGCCACTTGCCGTCAGTTTGGTCAGCACAGTTCAGTCTGACTGCTGATGTCCCAGTCGCACGTGGAACTAACTGACCTTCATAGCCACAGGTTCTGCCGAATTTTCTCCATCGGGCTTAGCAGCCACCCTTAAATATCGACGAAAGGACACCACTGGGTGAGCATGTACTTAAAGGAGGGGTTACTCCTCCTGCTCCTCTCAGCTTCTCCCCTGACTCACTCGCTCAGGCTGTTCATTCTAAGGGTTCAATCTTTGCTTGTGACACTGCCCTCCTGGGAATCTCCACAAATTTCGGGGCTGGGGATCTAAACCCTAGCCCACTTTCACAGACTCTCTCTGATCATCAGCACTCTGGGAAGACTTTGGGGACCACCTCTGCCCGAGGAGATGTCTCCCTTCTCCGAGTGTTCATCCTCACTCTGTTTCTATCCCTCCTATTACATTTACATTTCGCCTTGTAGCACTAGTGTGTGTGCGCGCGTGCGTGCACGTGCTCAATCCCACCAGAGGACTGCTGACTTCTTGAAGGCAGGGACAGTACATCTCCTGTCTGTCCCACGGTGCCCAGCCCCCAGACCGCATCATCGGTCAGTGGGGGAGGTGGGAAGACTGGTCAAGGTGTAGTTAAACACCGGTTTGAACTGGTTCCAGCCACTCCCCTAGACCCAAACCAGCATCTCTTCAGTCTCTCCGAGCAAACTTCCAGTCACCGACAGAGCCAAGCAGGAGGCCCGGCGTTAAGAACCGGCCTCCGCAAACATCTGAGTGGTGGTGCGGTGGGAAGAAGGCTGGAACGACTTAGTGGTTTCTGAAAAAAGTTTTTAGAGAAGAATAAAGGCCAAGCTGCCTGTTTCATAAGTACCCGGGACCAGATGACAGGCACATGAGGGCTGATTGAATGCTTGTTCCTCGACATTGAAAGCGTTTTGCAATGTGATTCTTCGGTCTGTGGATCGGGTGTCAGAAAATCTCCTGGGCTCCGTTGCCCAAGAGGGAGGCCTCCGCAGTTCCTTGTGCTGTTTAAGTGTTTGTGTTCACTCTGGTTATCATCTGATCGTCTGCCAGCTGGTAATGGGATTGTAGTGGCTTTGCACAACAATGGAGTCCTCTAAGGGCTGAGAAAACATGACAGAAATGGTGAGTGGCAGAATCCTTAGATGTCTCATTTAATGCTGGGTGATTGAGTGCATCCATGTGGAGGAGGTTTTCCAAGCCGGCATCAGAGCCGAGCAGTTGCAGAAAAACATCAGAGCTTTCTCCGACTGAGATGGGATGGGTGGGCAAAGGCAATTATTGCGAACAAGCTTGGAAATCTCGAGGCGGGGGAGTTCCATTGTTTTCCAGTGTTGGGAAGCCCCACTGTCACTTGGCATGAAGTCTCGTAAAACACCCCCATGGCATTTCTGGCCCCATGGATTATGCCGAAGCTCGTTCAGGCCCTTTGTTCTGTGGAGGAGGGTGTAATTCTTCTTACTTATTTAGTGTGAAGTGGAAACGGGAAAGTAAAGGAATCACAGAACTTAAGGTCCCGCCGTCAAAAGAAAAGGAGACAGTTTGGCCAGGAGCTCTTTCTTTTCCAGAAACAATGGGAATTCCAGTAGTTTCTGATTCTTCCTGACTTCATGGTTGACTCCATATAAACTAGCTTCAGATGCGTGAAGCTTTTTGTTGCACGATGTTGCTATGTGGCCGTTGACTTTCTGGGTGAGGGCTAGTTGGGGTCAGCCAGTCATTCACTGCACTCAATTTACTCTGAATGTAATGAACTTCAAGTGGAAAATATGACCGATCTCGGAATTAGCATTTGGTGCCTTAACCAGGGAAGAAATGTTACGTGCAAGAAGATTGTAACTGAACCATGCATTTAATAGCCTACCACAAAACCACCTTTGAATTTGATAGGCATGTATAATTGGGACAGAATTTATCAGCTGTACAGTATTTACCAAATTCCTATTTATCAAGGCCAGATTGGTTATGCCAGTTCTTGTGGAGAGAAGTCTTTGTTACTGTTGTCGAACTTCTTTGTGGACAGGAAGAAAAAAAAAAAAAAACCAACAACAACGTAACTTTATCTACAGGGTGGGGGAAAATGGAGCGAGAGGGTGTTTTTGGCTTCACAGAAGGTGAACTATTTCAGATAGAACATTGTAATATTTCTAGGGTGGACATGTATATTTCAGTGCATCCCACAAATGAGAGTTTCCTTTGTCTTTTTTAGGCTGTATTTTGTAGTTAACATCTGATTAACATAACTTGATAGAACAGTGACATTCTCTTGCTTTTGTATGAGTTTCCAGGAAAGGCAGTATGATGGACAGAAGATTGATAAAAAGGTGTCAATCTTTATCTGGAATATTCTCCTCTCATTCTACCTCCTCACCCCCCAAGAGCCCCTTTCATCACGTGCCGCGCACACATGCTTCCATAGCATAGTGAGCTCACTCTAATTTGTCCTTTAGATTTCCTGTCCAGGGCACCTTTCCCTAATTTCCAGAATCCTCATCCTGGATCTCATCACTGGACGAGATCACCAGAATCTCATCACTGGATGCTGTGTTTCTCTCTGTAGCTTTCCCCTTATTTGTAATTAAATAATTGCTTGTGTAGACAGTTGTTTATTATCTACCAACTGTATTAAAAGGAAAGCTTCATGAGGGAGAGGTCTGTCTTGGTGTCGTCCAAGACGCAGTGACGTCTTCTGAGCAAGAAAGCACCCGATGAATGTTTGTCGACAGAATGAACAAGTGAGTGCACGGCTCGGTTGTCCCAGTTCTGCTGGGACTCAGCCCTGTCCCGATGGGTCAGTCTCCACATCTCCCTGGGTCTCAGAACATCCACTGGGGCTTTGAAGGCTCCAGAGAGGCTGATTCTGTATTTGTTTTCTGTGCGCCATAACAAAGTAACCCAACCGGTGGCTTAAAACGACAGAGCGTGACCCTCTCCCGGTTCTGGAGGCTGCAAGTCGAACATCAAGGCATTCACGGGGTCATGATCTCTCTGATAGTTTTGGGGGAAAATCCCTCCTTGTCTCTTCCTAACTACCTAGTGGTCGCAGGCAGTTCTTGGTGTCCTTTGGCTCGTGGCTCCCATACTCTAGTTTCAGCCTCTGTTTTCACCTGGTCTTTCTCCCTTTGTGTGTTTGTGTGTCTGCGTCTCTCCTCTTCTTACAAGGACAGTAAGATGTTAAAACATCCTAAATCCAATCTGACTTCTTACAGATTGGATTTAGCTCCCATCCTACTCCAGTATGACCTCATTTTAACTAATTACATCTGTAAAGATCCTATTTCCAAATAAGGTCACATCTTGAGGTTCCGGGTAGACTTGAATTTTGGGGACACTCTTTAGCCCAGTACAATTTCTGGAGCCCCCTCTCAGTTTTCTACTTCTGAGACTTAGCTTCGTATGATCCTTTCCCCCGTATTCACAACCCAGTGTCCCCATGCAGGTCTGAGAAATATAGTAGGTTCCGTGGAGGCCAAATCCAGGAGTTTAAGTTGCCACTAGCCGAGCATGTATCAGAGCTTGCTGGCTGGGAGAAAATGTTGAGTCCAAATGGAAGTCTTCTTGATTCTTGGGCCCCATGTCAATTCTCTCCTCAAATTTGCCAGCCTTTCATTGCCCTTGGCTCTCTGAGAATCACAGGGAGCCCATAAGGTACTTTTGCATGAAGAAGTAAAAGATGTCCCCTATGTTTGGGATTTCAGCTCCTATCATTCTTTTACCGGGCATCTGGGCTGAGACAAACTGCCCAACCATATGCTGAGGCCCTGGCTTCTCCCAGTTCCTGACCAGTGCCTACCTGGACTTCTGGTCATCTGTCTTGCATTGTCCCTTCACAATTGGGTCATCCAGGCTTGCATCTGCCTACCTGGCCTGCCTGTGACTGTGCTAAACCTCAGAGTGATTCTGGCTGCAGACTCGATCCTCCAGACCTCCCGTTAGCCATCAAGATATCAAGCAGCAATGAGAAAAGTAAAGGGAAAGGTGACCTAATACTTTATAGCCACAAAATAACAAGCTGGGAATCGCAGGTCTCAGACCTACCTGTGTTCCATGTTTGATAGGGAGGCCAAATAACATTTGTTGAGGGCCTGGTATGTGCCAGACCCTGTATACAGATTATAAATATATAAATGTAGACACGGAGTAGGTTTCTTATTCCTGTTAACATGTGTAAGTGCAGGAATCATACCGAAAGTAACAGAGACTCTCCAAGGGCAGGAAATTGATTATATCATGAGAAAGTGTACTTTGAATTTTAACATAATTGTTACTGCTTCCTGGGATATTGCGAATAAAAGTCACAACACTCATCAAAACAGGAAATACAGAAGGAAAAATGTGGTCTGCTGTGGAAGTGGTTCTAAACTTGTAGGCTCTTAAAGTCTGTCACGTCAAGTCTGTACTGGCTGGTCTTCTGTGACGTGTGGGGGCTGGTGTTTGGAGGGTTGAGGACATGGGGTGTTGTGGGCCACCGAGGGACCCAGAAGAGTTGACAGGCCTCAGTGCACTGTGGGCCAAGCTGTCACGGAGAGCTGCAGGTTCCCAAAGCACAGCCACGTGTCCACTCTGTTCCTAGACAGGAAACCAGGGACAAGATCCAACACCTGAACAAGTAGGGGAAGAAAACAAAGTGTAGGCTGGGGCCCACCAGGTTCCCACATTTCCCGATGGCGCATAAGAGAACACTGCCATTTTCACACACACACACACACACACACACACACACACACACGTAAGGAGGAATATTTTTGCACGGTAGTTAAAGAAACATGAATCTCAATGTCCTTAAGAAATTATATATCTAAATAGAAGCATCAAGAAAAGTTTATATGTTCAGTTCCTTTAGAGAATTATTGCAGACTTAGGAATGACTGTATTTTATTTTTACCCATGACACAGGTGAAAGAAGAAATACAGTATTACCAAAGAGTTTGGTTTGCTGAGATTTCTAGTCCTTACGTTTGGTGTCCATGGTGTGCATTGGCTTCTTCTCTCTCCAGTGTTCTAGTAACTTTTAGCCGAGGCTGTGTTTGCTCGCGAGGCCTCTCTGTCGGTGGTCCCTCGCGCCAGGCCCAGGCATTGCTGGGGCTGCTGCAGAGCTTGGGGGGGGGGGCACTCCCGCACTCGAGGGGTTGCTGCCTGCTGCGGAGGTAGGAACGGCACGGGGTAGCGGTTTAGCCCCTGTATTTAGGAAATTGCTTCCAATAGCACATATAAAGGTTAGGAGGGGTTTTGTTGTGTGTTTGAGATATATATATTTTTTCATTCTCCCCATGATGTTTATTTTATAAGCAGGCCTTCTGCAAATGGAAGAAAAAAAAAATCTCAGTGCCTCTAATACTTCCCTCTCTCCTGTCACCTTTCCGACTTCTGCTGCCAAAAGTAATCATTTTTAATGAGAATTCTCAACCATAAAAATCTGACTTTTGAAAGCAGTGCTGGAAAGAGAGACCAATCTCTTGGCGGGTGTGTCAAAACAATAAAAAAAGTGTTCAGAGCAGATATGCCCAGTTTCCCATGAATACCTTGAGTCTTCGGAAAGTCCTAGCAGATGAAAAGTGAAATACAGGGAACAAGGTGTCTGGCCCACCCAAACCGAGCTCACCAGATGAAAGCAATTTGCCAAAAATCAATTAGAAAATGATGACCATATGGCAACTCCCTCCTCATCGGTGGGACTGCCTGGACAGGAGACGCCGGCCGGGAGCACAGCTCGGCTTGTGATTCACCAGGGAGGAGGGACGCCAGGTTTTTGGCTCCCTCCCCTGCCTGGGCAGCTGCCTATTCTAGACGCCTTGTGAGTGGGCTTCCTGTCACACCTGGGAGTCAGGGAGCCCTTCATGCTGCACAGCTCAGCACCTGCTCACCGAGGCCCTGCTCTGAGGACCACAGGTCCTCATCAGCCTCCAAATGCCACGGGCCTCTCAACAAGACACGTCACCCATTTTTGCCTGGTGTTCAGACCTGGCTTCTGTTTTCATCTGCCGTTTGATTCTGGAATCCTAAAGGACAGGGAACCTGCTTCACGAGGCCCTTCTCCGCGCGGGCCGGGCACAGCACATCTTTCAGAGAAGATCGAGCCAGCGATCGCTTGCTCCCTTCTCGGCCCCGGGGACGGCTTCACGCAGACTTCTGCTGGAGCGCTTCATGAGCAGGCACCTGCTCTATACTCTAGGGTTCTTCTCTTACCGCAGGGGTTTGCAAACAAGGTCTTTCGGAGCCTTACATTCTGCAGGCGTGGGAAGGTAAACCACCCGGGCACGCCCCTTCTCCACACACCTGGCCATCTTGAAAAGCGCTACTGTTACGTGTTTTATATTTTGGAATTTTCTTTGGAAATAAAGGTTCTATTGTAGATAGACAGATACATACCCAATATTCCTGATGGTAGGATTTTAGTATCTTTTTTTTCTTTTTTTTTTTAAAGTAAGCTCCCTGCCCAGTGTGGGGCTCAAACCAGAGCTTGAACTCACAACCCTGGCATCAAGACGTGAGCTGATATCAAGAGTCAGATATTTAACCAACGGAGCCACCAGGTGCCCTAGGATTTTAGTTTCTTGATCAATTTGGTGGGTTCATAAGTTAGAATTTGGTCCGGAAAAAAGGACCGGCTCTGGATATTTTATACAAAAGGGATTTCATACAGGAAGTTATGTCTTACATACCCATTGACAGGCTGCTGGAGGATGGGTCAGGAAAAACTGCACCTGGCTTCCAAAGATTAGGAGCCTGCAGAAATCAAAAGAAACAGCCAAGATGACCTCAGTCATATGAGGCTAACCTCGCACCTATTCCCGCACACGGCTCTGTGGGCCTTTCCCAGCGGGGAAAGATGGCTTCTCCAGCTCTTCTGTTTTCCAAGTTGCACACAGAAGCCTCTCACAGGCAGATTCTAAGCTGTAGCCCTGCCAGTAGGGATTCTGGAAGAATGGAGTATTTCCTGGGTTTCTCTGTGGGAGAGGAATATGTCCTGTGGGCCAGACACTACTCTGAGAGTTTTTCCCTGTATGAACATTTGGGGCCACCTTATAAAGGTGGGTTCTGTAATTACTCTCCTGTTTTACAGCTGAGGATACAAGCACAAAGATGGAATGACATGGCCCAAATTACCTGTCTAGTAAGTGACGGATTTGGGATTCAGTTGACCCAAGCCCTCTGGGGCCTGACTCTGTGCTCTTGACCTTGATACCAGTGGTTTCGCCATTGGGAGTTATCCTGGGGTACAGGGGACATGTCTGGAGATAGTGTTGACTGCCACAGCTGGGGCGAGTCGCTCCCGGAGTCTAGTGGGGAAAGCCCGGGGAGGCTGCGGAGCCTCCTAAGGGCCCAGGACAGCCCCCCACAAGGAAGAGTTAACCAGCCGGAAATCGCAGCAGTGCTGAGGCGGACGGCACCTACTCTGCGTGCTGCCGAGCAGCTTGGCAGGGGAAGCTGGAGAGCAGAAGGGGTTTCCTGCATTCCTTAAGGCCTGCCGCTTGAGAACCTTCTTTGTGTCCCGTGCCCTTGTGTCCTGTGCCCTGCCCCAGCACCACCGCCTCTCCTCCACCCCTCCCCCAGCTCTCCAAGGAACCGCTTTTCCCTTCGCAGTGAATCCAGGTGGCCCTGGCCAGGGTTGGCGGAAGGGAGGCCCCTCCTGTTCCGGGGACTGCCGATCCCTTAGTGGCCGGCCCACACTTCTGGTGGTGCCCGGCGTGTTTTTCCCACGCAACGTTCTGCCTCTTCCTCGTCCTCCTTGCTCTGTCCGGAGCTGCCAGTCCTTTGCCAAATATAACACAGCCCTGCCGGGAGCATCTGAACAGACTCGGGCTCCACCCCTGGCTCTGACAACCCGGCTAGCGGAGTGCGCTGTCACCCCCTTCCCACAAACGGCCGCTGTGGGGCCGGTCCCGATTCCGCTGTCCGCAGGGAAGCCCCCTGAAGGGCGCAGGGCCCCGGGGCCGGACCGCGGGCTGCACCTTGCCGATTGGCAAGGACACCACCCATCTTCTTGAGCGGCAGCTGGCACCTGTCACACGTGTCCCGGTGGCATCTCTTTTGGCAGCGAGGAGTGATCTGTGCCAGCTGGCTTGTCAGCTGTCACAATAAACAATGAGCATGAGCCACCTTGTGTCTGCGGCACAGCTGAGGGGCTGTCTTTGCGCACGGGCTGTGCGAGGGAGGTGGGCAGCCTCCTCCTGCTCCATATGAGCAATTTCCATTCTGTTGTTTTCTCTCACACATGGTGTTCAGGAACGGCTCTGGAGGGAGTGGGGTGGAGGAGAGAGGGGGAGAGGGAGAGACGGACTGACTCAGGGTTTTAACTTAGATCCTGTGAGATTCTTCTATAGATTCCTCCATTCTCTTGAGTAACAGGAATGCCACCTGTGATCTCAGAATGCTGAGCCACGGAGATGGTGATGGCGCAGTGGTGAGCGCACTGGGCGGTAGCTTCTGGCTCTGTGGGATCAAGTGCATGATCATGGCGGCATCCACCTCCCTTCTCATCATCATTTCCCCAGCTGTAAAATGTAGATACCATCATCTGGAAACCTTCTTCCAGCTCTAAATGTCAGTGGTTTTAGAGTTCAGTTCATAGCATTGAGCCCGGGGCCAGAAGCTTCCAGACCACCAGCCCGTGGCCCTTTTGACTCTGTCCCAGAATTTGCATAAGCAAACCTGTGGGGCACGTCCTCTGTGACCTGCTCATGGTCCGGATGGACAGATGAACATGGGGTGCTCTGAGAGTCGACCCCGCCACAGAAAGCAGTCTTTACCCCCTCTGATAAAAGGCATCAGGTTAAGGTTGGAGAAGCTCATGAAGGGGGAGAGACCCACCAAACTTCTGCAGGCCCTGTTCCTTTTCTCGGGAGGGGGTGGGGCTGGGTTTTGAACATAGCCTGGGAGCATTCTGGACAGCTTCTGTCCTCTTCCTCACCTAGGACTAGAATACTGCCCACTCCTAGGACTAGAATCACTGCTCATGCCCATGGCTGGTGGCAACTTCTAAGCCTGCCTGAAATGCTGAACTTGTCCTGGCCCAGCAGTTCAGAGACACCAAACAAATACCCGTGTAGGGCCTACTGTGGGCCAATCACCATGCGTTGTGCTGGGCCTATGGAAATGAGCCCGAGGGATCTATGGCATGCCCTTCTGAGCCATGGACAAACTGGGCCGAGCCACTCATGGGCCTTTTGTTATCAGTAGACTTTCTAGAGACTGGGAGAGTTTGTTAGAGTGAAGTTTCAGTAGAATTTAAGCAACTGTGGAACTAGGGACTTTTTTGGGCCAATGGGAGCTTACATACAGGGAGAGCACGGACAGGTTGCCCTGGTGTGTACAGAGAGAAGCACACCAACAAAAGACCAGCTTTCAGTCCCAAAAGCATTCGCTGCCTCCCCAGGAGCTGGCGTGACACCCCAGGGATGATAGGAGGTAGGCAGTAGTCCTGGGGGAATCTGTGATCGCTACCCAGGTCTCCATCCTCCAAAGCAAGAGTAGACTTAGATACTTCCTGATTTATATACAATGGATATACTTTCTTTTTAATTACATATGTGCGTGTTATCTTTCTTTTTTGTCTTATGTGTGCCCGCGGGCTCCTGTGTGTGTGCAAGATTTGAATATATTATCGATTTTTTTCATAGGATCTGAAATTCTACTACTAGATGTTCGTTCTTTAGGCTTTTTCTTCAATTGTCAGTGAATCCCCATTGAAATCCCAACCATCCCTGGGATTGTTAGCATCACACTTTTTTAACTGCTAACCAGGCAGGGATCGAAATATCTCTTAGCACTGGCTGAGGACTGAGAGGATGGCATCCAGAGACGGTTGTAGCTGGCACCGGGGTGAAGGAAGGGCCCTTGAACCAGGAGGAGGGAAAGGGACGCAGGGAGTGTTGGACCTTATTTCCCATATTAGCCTGGGAGGCGCTGGGGATGGAGGTCGCACCATCCAAAGCTCAGATCTTGACTGTTTTGCTGTCCAGTCTGGGCTTTTTGCTACTACCTAGTTCCCTAAATCCCCTAATCCCAGATGTCCCTTTCTTTTAGGAGCCCCGGAGGCAGGGTGGCACCCATCAGGCTCAGGCAGGGCAGAACCTAGCACTGCAAGACCGTGTTGGGTGCTCGGATGGACAGCTTGTTTTCTGAGATTTTCTCCCGGTAGTGCTCTCCTCCAGGAAGATGAGTCAGGCTTTTGGTCACGAGGCTTGTTCCGCATAAACCAGAACTTCCACATGAGTCCCAGGAATGCAGCAGATTGCCAGGGTTCATCATTTCATTTTGGCCAACAACAGGGTACGTTCATGATGTTGGGCCTCGGCTATAACCTTTTCCCCTTCACCCGCCAGCTTGGGTCCCGAAGGACTTTCTGAACCATCTGTCGCCTCCCAGTGATTCCCTGGGTCAAGGAGCACAATTGGGAGTTTTTGATAGACCTGTTTATTCTGATACCCTTTCCTTTAGCCTTTACCGTTATGAAGTCGGCCTCTGCCCAGAAGCGTTGAGCTTTGGAGGAAACGGCAGGGGTTTTAGAACCAGCCCACCTGGGTTTTAGACCCTAGTTCTCTCACTTTCCTGCTCATAAAACATGGCTAAGTCTTTGCCGCTCTCTGTGGTTTCACGGGCAGCATGGACTTAGTGACTCTTGGTTCACAGGATTGGTCTGAGTACCCAGTGACTATGGCGTGCCAGGCATTTGGTGGTCAAGGAGCATGTGGTGATTCTCCCTCCTTTCCCCACCCCTCACCCACAGTCTAGGTCATCTCCTGTTCCTCATCTCAGAAATATGCTCAGGGCATGACCTGAATTCAGAAATGACACATTTTTTTATGTTCTGGACTATAGCTCACTTAATATTCTCATCACCTGGTTTGGCCCTTTGCTCTCTTTCCAAAATTTCCATATGGATGGTTCAATGTGATTTAGAAATACTCTGATTTTCTTGAATCGTACAACTAACTTGAGTTACAAACCAGTGCTCAGAATAACCTGTACAAGGAACTTTCACGGAGTTCGCCTGTCAGGCGAGGAGGGTGAGGGAGAGAATTCACAGCAAAACTCCTGACGGTGTAGATCCGGGCCGGAGAGTACCCATTTTCCCAAATTACTTTGGAAGCTTTCGTGGCAAGTCTCTTGGAAGCAGGGAAGAGAGGAAGGTAGCTCACATGTTTTCTTCCCACAGTAGCTGGGAATTGAGCAGGGAGGCAGCGGGCAGGAAGGAGCCGTGTGGGTCTAAAGGTGAATGACTGTGTGCACATACATCCCACTTGAACCTTTGTCCCGTCTCCTGTTTCTACTCATCCTGAACGTCCTCAGACCACGGCAGTACTGTACTAATCCCACGAATGGCTAACAGACACCTGCACGGAAGAAAAATCCCAGATAGAAGCCCCAGACAGAATCGGTTGCCCGACACATGTATGTCCTTTCTCCTCCGGATGAGAAGCTCATACAGATCTATTTCAGTATCTTCCGTGACAGTATCATTCCCTTTTATACGGATGTAACACCGTGAATTCAGCCATTCTACCCCTGCCACGTGTTAAGGTTTTTTTCAGGTTGTTTTGCTCTCACAGTGCTTGACTGAAAATCATAATAATAACAGCTAACATTTTTTTTAAAGATTTTATTTATTTATTAGAGAGAGAGAGAGAGAGAGACAACATGAGAGGGGAGAAGGTGAGAAGGAGAAGCAGACTCCCTGTGGAGCTGGGATCCCGATGCGGGACTCGATCCTGGGACTCTGGGATCATGACCTGAGCCGAAGGCAGTCGCTTAACCAACTGAGCCACCCAGGTGCCCCAATAACAGCTAACATTTATACGGTACTTAATACTTGCTGGCCCAAGGCCTTTGCAAGTATAATTAATTCTCTCAACATGTCTGTGAGGTGGGTGGGTACTATGCTGTGCCCCACTTTATTGATGAGCAAACTGAGGAATAGAGATCCAAGAAGCCCAGGAGGGTAGAAGCAGGAAGAAGTAGAATTTGAACTCAGGCAGTTTTGCTCCTGAGGCCGTGTTGTGATCCACTCGGCTGCTCTGTCTCTTATTAGTAAGCCTCTTGTGTATGGGAGGATGTGTTTGTGGCTATCTCTATGTACGAATGGCAAGACATACTTCTATTGTGTAGCAACAGCTTAAATTCCTAGCAGTGATATTGTTATGTAAAGGGTGGGTGCATTTGAAATTTTGATCATTATTGTCAAATTGCCTGCCCCGCTCCAACCCCCAAAATAGAATGCACCAATTTACTCTCTTACAACAGTTGTTTCAAGACATATTTTGCAGTGCTAGGTGCCACAGAGAATACTGAATGCAGAAGAGACACAGAAATGTGTGAAGCGGGGAGCTGGAGTTTGAATGTTTCTGATGACAGTTCGGAGAAGACGGGAGGATTCACCACAGGGAGCATTGAGATTTCAGAGGGCTAGTCCACAGCCTGTAAGTGGAGGACCTGTGAATTTTAATTCTATTTTGACTTTGCTGTGATTCTTTGGGAGGGTTACTTGACTTCATTGATTTATTCAGTCTCATTTTAGATTGATGGCGTCAGAGATACAATGCATGAGAGAACCAGGACTCAAATCTAAGCGTATTCAAAAAATCCATATTCTAAGTCTAGTAGAATGGGGTTACTGATGGCTATCTCATCAGGTCACGGCAAGGATCGAAGGGATTAACATGTAAGGATCGCACAGTATCTGCTCAGTACGGTAGTCTTCATCTCTTTCAAGTGCCCTCTGAAACCCCACAGCCCGTCAGCAGTGCCCCCCATCCCTGAACCAAGAGACCTGTGCAGTGGACTGCTGCCCCTGGATGTGCCGCGGACTTACTCAGGGACGCAGAACGTCCCCAAACTCGACTTTTCCTGCAGACCAACATTTCCAAACCAGGGCAAGTCCTGTTCACACTACAGTATTTGTCCAAGTTCTCCTTTAATCCTCTGTCTACTGGATAACTCTGTCACTAGCTGTTAACTCATTCTCCAGCCTTGTCCCCAAAGGCATTTTTGATGTTCGTGGAAGAATTTGAGTAATTCGGGTATTAAAGTCCTCCCACTACCCCATCACTTCCATCCTGTCTGTTATTTCTATTATTTCTGCTCCGCTGACCTATCAAAATATCAAGGACTCTCTTCTTGAGTCACACCTTGGTCTGGTTTTCAACCCATCAATAAAAAGGAGGTTTTGTTTTTTTTTTTTTTTAATTGAAGTATATTAGTTCAGTATACTAATAGCAGCATTATATTAGTTTTAAGTATACAACATAGTGATTCAACAGTTCTGTATATTATACAATGCTCGCCATGAGAGGTGCCGTCACCATCTGTCACCATACAGAGTTATTACAGTATTACTGAATCTGTTCCCTGGGCTGTAATTTTCATCCCCATGACTGACTTATCTTACACCTGGAAGTTTGTGCCTCTCCATCGCCTTCACCTATTTTGCTCATCCTCACCTCTTAATCCCCCTCACCTCTGGTGACTGGCAGTTCTATGTATCTGTGAGTCTGTGTCTGTTTTATTGTCCGTTTGTTCATTTGTTGTATTTTTTTAGATTCCATATAAGTGAAATCATATGGCATTTGTCTTACTCTGACTGGCTTATTTCACTTAGCATAATACCCTCTAGGTCCATCCATGTTGTTGCATATGGCAAGATCTCAGTTCTTTTTATGGGTGAGTAATACTCTATTGTATATATACCACATATATATACCAAGTATATATTGTATATATACTTCTTTATCCATTCATCTACCAGTGGAGACTTGGATAGCTTCCATATCTTGGCTATTGTACATAATGCTGCCAGAAACAGATGGGTGCATATATCTTTTCAAATGAGTTTTTCATTTTCTCTGGGTAAATACCCAGCAGTAGAATTACTAGGTTAGATGGTATTTTTATTTTTAAATTTTTAAGGAGCCGCCATACTGTTTTCCGTTGTGACTTCACCAGTTTACATTCTCACCAACAATGTAGGAGGGCTCTCTTTTCTGCACATCCTCACCAACACTTATTTCTTGTCTTTTTGATACTAGCCATTCTGACTGGTATGAGGTGGTATCTCGTGGTTTTGATATGCATTTCCCTGATGATTAGTGACTTTGAACATCTTTTCATGTGACTGTTGGCCATCCGTATAACTTTAGTAAAATGTCTATTCAGGTCTTCTGCCCATAAAAGTGAATTATTTGTGAGGGTTTTGTTGTCGTCGTCGTTTTGGTGTTGTCTGAGTTCTTTATATATTCTGAATATTAACCCTTTATTGGATATATTGTTCGTAAATATCTTCTCCCATTCAGTAAGGTGTCTTTTTGTTTTTATGTTGATGGTTCCCTTTGCTGTGCAATAGTTAATTTTATGTAGTTCCAATAGTTTATTTTTTTTTGTTTCCCTTGCCTATGGAAACATATCCAGAAAAATGTTGCTAAAGCTGATGTCTGAGAGCTTACTGCCTGTGTTTTATTTTAGGAGTTTTATGGTATTAGGTCTTTAATCAATTCATTTTTGTGTGTGGTGTAAGAGAGTGGTCCAGTTTCATTCTTTTGCAGGTAGCTGCCCAGTTTTCCCAGCACCATTTGTTGAAGAGACTGTCTTTTCCCCTTTGTATATTCTTGCCTCCTTTGTCATAGATTAATTGACCATGTAATCATGGGTCTATTTTTGGGCATTTTTTCCATTCTGTTGATCTGTGTGTCTATTTTTGTGCTGGTATCCTCCTGTTTTGATGACTGAGCTTTGTAACATAGTTTGAAATCTGGGATTATGATACCTCCAGCTTTGTTCTTCTTTCTCAAGATTGCTCTGGTTATTTGGGGCCTTTTATGGTTCCATACGAATTTTAGGATTATTCTAGTTCTGTGAAAAATACTACTGGTATTTTGGTAGAAATTGCACTGAATCTATAGATTGCTTTGGGTAATACAGACACTTTCACAACAATAATTTTTCCAATCTCTGAGCATGGAAAATGGAGGGGTGTTTTTGCTCATGTTTTTTTTATCTATTCTCTCATTTCCCCCCAAAAAAACTTGTAATTCCCATTTTACATCCTGTAACATGTATTTATTTATTAAGGTCTGTTACTCAACAAGAATCTGAGCTTTACAAGGACGAGAACAAGGATTTTCTCCATGTCTCTATTCCTAGTACTGGGCCTGTCTTTGGGTAGTCTGTCCACATGCATTGTGACTTCAGCCTCTAAATGTTTCAGACACCACCATAGTAATAATCATTATAAATGGAGTGTTCTAATGACCAGGTTCATTTTGGATCTCTGCCCTAGCCACAAAAGATTTACCAAAGAACCTTAAAGATCTCAAATCTTATGAGATAGTCTGTGATATGAGCACCAAAGAGACAATTTTAGAAATTTGCTAGAGTAGTTTTATTCCCAGAACAAGCTTTGATCTCCTTTGACATTGATTTCCTCTAGATGGTTCACAGTGATCCAGATTATTGCTCTGGGAATTTTATGTTATGTGTCTTGTCCAGAACATTTTATTTGGTGTTCAGGTTTGCAGAATGGCAGTGCAGAGACTTGGGAGATGTTACGTTCATGTCAGAAGGAGTGACTGAGTGCTGGAAAGACATAACTCGATTATCACTGCAAGTTCCTCAATGTGTATTTAATAGCATGTGATTCTGTGAGACGCAGGTGATGAAGGTGGATATTTCTTTTCTCCATTTCTTTCTCAATGCGCGGTTGGAGAGCAGTGACTGAAGTCTAGCTTTGAGTCGCTTCCTTCTCTCCTTCCCTCCTCCGTCTCCCTCCTTGCCTCCTTTCTCCTGTTCTCTTCTGCTCTCCCTTCCTTTCCCACTCCCTCCCGCTCCCTCTCTCTGTCTCCTTCTTCTTTCCATACTTGGTAATGCATGAAACTACATGCTAAGGAGGATTCTGGTCTATTTTCCGAAGCCTCAGTGTTCTGGCTGCTTGTGCCTCAAGGGCCTACCAGAGAGAGAGAGGCTGGGTGCGCTTTCAGCTGCAAGTAACACCAGACCACACTGCAGTGGCTTGGACAAACAGGAGCTGTGGTCCTCATGAGACCAGAAGCTTCCGGGGGTAGGCAGTTATTGGCTTTGGCTCCATGACTCAGCAATATCAGAGCCTGTCTGTTTCGTTCTCTTGGCCTTTTGCTCATGACAGTAAGACGGCGGCTGCAGGGCTGACTACTACCACTCCTTTTCAGGGTAGGAAGAGGGAAATGGTCACACTGGTCACACCGTACCCCTTTTTAGGAAAGCAGATTTTCCTCATACTTTCTCCTTTACCCGGCAAACATCCATAGATGTCTCGTTTTCCAGAACTGGGTCATGTTGCCATCCCTCCTGGCAAGGAAATCTGGGGAAGACTATTTGACTTTCCAGCCAGCGCACATGAGGCAGCGAGGGAGTGGGTTGCGAAGGGCTTCGGGGTAACGACTCAGCAGTGTGCCGCAGCCAACAAAGATCATGTTAATCCACATCACACCAGAGTACAAAGGGATAGCCAGGGAGGCATGAAGATCATTTCAGGGATGAGAGCATTGAGTATTTGCAGAGCCCAGAACAACGCCGAAGCAAGATAATGCATGCAGGAGTAAAGTCTAAAATGAAGAGATTCGTTTTCTGTTGCTGCGGTAACATTTATCACAAATGTACTCGCTTCAAACAGCACAGACTTATCATGTTACATTTCTGGAGATCAGATCCAAAAGTTTTAGTGGGCCTACTGGGTGAAAGTCAGCAGGGCCTGTTCCTTCTGAGGGCCCTGAAGAAAAAACCAATTTCCTTGCCCTTTTCAGCTTTATAGAGGCCATCAGCGTTCCTCGGCCTGTGGTGCCTTCCTCAAACTCCTCCAGCCTCTTGGCTTCTGCTGTCATGGTATCTCCTACTCCTAACTCAGATCCTCCTGCCTTTCTGTTAGGAGAACCCTTGTGATTATACTAGGCCTGCCTAGAGAATCCAAGATCATCTCTCCATCTCAAGACCCTTCATTTAATCAACATGCCAAGTTCCTGTGACCATGTAATGTGACCATGTAATGTCATGTATCACAGGTTCTGGGGCTAGAACATGGACGTAGTTAGAAGGGCCAGTATTCAGCCTACCACGGTGGGACTAGCAGAAACCATCCAGGAAGGCCACAAAAAGATGTCCAGGGGAGAATAATAAATAGTGCATGTCCACTGGAGAGTAGAAGCCAGTTTAGGGAGAATGAAGTTGCATCTGAATGGCATAGCTGTGTTACACAGATGATCTTTACTTGCTTTTCCACGTGGTTTGTTGAAAGCTAGTATCTGAGAAATGCATCATTTTAATTATTTCTTGGCATATAATATTCATAAGTGGCAGATCTGAAGTCTGCTTACTTGGATGCCTGAAGCTATTGAGAAATTTAAAAGAATGCTTGATTTGATCTCTTTCTTGGGAATTTTTTCATTTTAAAGAAAGTGAACAGCAAATAAACATGTTTACTAACAGAGCTTCGCATGGGAGAGATCAAAAAGGGATACTTTCATTAATACTTTCTACTTCCCCACACAGCTTGCATTATTGCTTGGTGTTGTGTTGTATAATGAATCTGGGTATTAATTGGTTGGTTGAATTTAATCTTTTCTAGAAGTTTCATAGGAATAATTAAAATATCTCCATTTAGATACATATTTAGTAGGGTTTTGTTTTTTTTTTTAGATAAACTTTAGTTTTTGACAGATAGCTTAAATTTACAGCCTTGAAAAGTCATAAATTAGAACCAGAAACCCAAAAGTCTTTCTTTATTGTAAAAGAACAGTTCTTATTTGTCCCTTAGTTTGTTCATTTACTGAGTGATTCCTTCACTGATTTTGTCAGACATAAATTGAATATCCCACAGTATGCTGGGCACTCCAGTGAGCATAAAGAATACAGACGTGAGTATGACTAAATTGCAAGCTCTCTGATGGTAGGAAATAGGGACTGCTCCTGAGAAATTCAGTGTCTAGCACAATCATGACATAAAATTAACACTCAGGAAATGTTGGTTGAACTGCAATGAAAATAGAGCCCCTACCTACGAAGATCTCAAAGGTAAACGAGATGGGACATATAAACAGATCGATTGAAATACAGCTTTGTGAAAGCACAGAAGAAGACATCCATCAGGATTTTCAGAGAAGGGGCACCTCGGTGGGTCAGTGGGCTCAGGTCATGATCTCAGGGTCCTGGGATCGAGCCCCACGTCTGGCTTCCTGGTCAGCGGGGAGCCTGCTTCTCCCTCTCCCTCTGCCTCTCCCCCTGCTTGTGCTCACTCTCTCTCTGTCAAATAATATCTTTAAAAAAGAATTTTCAGAGAAGACTCTTCTAAGTATCTGGCATTTGCTGAATTTGAAAGCACGGGAGTTGGGGACGATGACACAGGAGGACTACGTGGGCATGGCAGGTGCATAGTTTAGGTGTGCGCTTGGGGTGCTGATAATACAGGGTGTCACTAGAATACAGGCGAGTCGAGATGAGGGCCAACGGCAGAGGTGGTGAGGGATGAGGCCGCAGAGGTGACGGAAGGCCTGGTGGGAAGAGCATAGAGTTTTCCTTGTTAGGAAATTGGGTTTTATCCTATAGGCAACGGGAAGCCACTAGAAGCTTTTAGGTAAAGGACTAAGAAAATCATCTTTTCTTTCTTCTTTTTAAACTTTTTAGAATTGTAAAATATATCTTATGTACCAGAGAGTGAATATAACATATATGTGTATTTTCAATTAAAAGGATAACAAAATGACTGATTAACATGCAGCTGGTGAGACAGATGATTACCCATGTCTTAGAATCTTCTCGTGTCTCCTTCACCCTCTCTCCCCATCAGGGGAAATTACCGTTTTCATATTATATTATTATTATCTTGCTTTTCCTTAAAGTTTACCACATGTATATGTATCCCTAAAAATATACTGTTTGGTTTTCTCTGCCTTTGAAGTGTGTATAACAATTACACTGAAGGCATTTCTTTTATGACTTTCTCTAAGGCCCCATGTTGTTTTCAGTATTTATGCACTTCGATCTGTGGACCTAGGGATCATTAATCTTCTATGCAGTAGTTATTAAATCATTATGCCAGTGTCAGTTATCCTGCTTACTATCATGGCTATTTGGGTTATATCAAGTTTTTTATTATTTGGACAGCGCTATTTTAATTACTCTTATACTTGTATTCTGGAGGCATGTGCATGAGAGTTTCTCTGGGAGAGAGATCACAGAGTCATAGTAGATGTGTGTGTTCAGGTTTTTAAGTCCCTTTTTAATCTTTGCCCATTTGTTGGGTATAAAATATTCTCTCACTAGAGTTGCAGTTTGCATTTTTCTACATGCTAGTGAGGCTGAGCCTCTTTTCATATGTTCATTGGCTGTTTGTATTTCTTCTGCCGATTTTAAATAGGGTTGTTTGTCCTTGACTCACTGTTTTATAGGAGTCCTCCATTTATTCTGAATACTAATCTTTGGTGATTATTTTCTGCCAGTTTGTGACTTGGACTTTTATTCACTTTAACATCTTTTGATGAGCATTCCTAATTTTAAGTTAAACATCAATTTTTTCATTATGGCTTGTGTTTTTATGTTTTCTGTAAGGCACCTTTCCTACCTTATGATCTTCAAAATAATGTCCTATATTTTTGCCTAAATGTGTCAACCTGTTGTCTTACACTTTAAGTTCTTGATTTATTTAAAAAAAACAACATTTAATGGTGGGGGCTGGACTTCCCCCCCCCCCCCAGGTGATCTGTTGTTCTGGTAGTATTTTTTAACAATCTATGTTTTCCCTACTCTATAGTGTATCAGGTTTCCATATATGAATGGGTCTGTTTATGGGATTTGCATTCTTTTCCGTTGGTCTCTTTTTCTGTCCCTATGCTTAAATACTCAATTACAGAACAACTAAGTCTTGTTATTTGATAGAACAAGCCCCTCAGCCTAGTTTTCCTTTAAGCCTGTTTTGGCCTCTCTTTCTGGGCTGTTGGCTCTTCTGTATACATTTTAGAATAAGCTCATCAGCGTCCTTGGAAAACCCTATTTAGATTTTGATTAAAATCTCGCTGAATACGTAACTCAATCAGAGAATCATCAACATGTTTACAGAGGTGAGTCTTCTTATTCCTGGATATGCCTGGTCTCTCCATCTATTTATATCTTCTTTAAGGTCCTTCTATAAGTTTTACCTTTTTTCTTTTAACCTAAAAATCTCATGCAGCTCTTGTTAGTATGTTTCTCCCATGGTATATTTTTGTTGTTGCTTTTATAAATGATAACTTCAACAAATTTACATTTTAAATTCTTGGGTGCATAGAAAGGCATTCTTTCTTAAGAAAGCATTCTACTGGATAGTCTGGAAGAACAAGGATTCTCACTCATTATTGGTGAGAATGCAGAGTGATTGCAACCTCCGTGATGGGGTACTTCACGGTGTCTAACAAACTGACATGTTTATTTACCCTTGACCTAACAATTGCACTGCTAAAAATTTACCTTTAGAAATACCTCCATAAATAGGAAGCAGCATAAGTATAGTTATTTGTTTTAGTATTCTTTGCAATGGCAAAATATCAGAAACTCAAAAGTTTAACTATAGAGAATGGTTGAATAACCATGGCCCATGCACACAATTGAATACCATAAAGCTCTAAAATCATAAGGAATATTCCTATAAACTGATATGGTGTGATATCCAGGATGGCTTATAAGTGGAAAAAACAAGATACAAAGGAATATGTATTGTATGCCACCCTTTGTTTCACAAAGAAAGGGAAAAAGCTTACAACAATGTGTGTTGGTGTGGTGTGTGTATATACTTAATTTTGTAAATAGAAATAAAGGAAGGATAAATGAAAAACTAATGACAGTGGTTGACTAGATGGGCTAGGGAATAATTGAGTTGCAGGTGATCAGGACTGGAATATACCTATTTATGTAGTTTTGACTTTAGAACTATATGCCTATTTTACCTAATAAGAGCACATAAAAGTTGAAAAAATACCAAACCTTAAAATTGAATGGAAACAAAAACAAAACAATGCTAACTGCATATCAAATAGATAACATAACCAAATAATTCATTCACACTCTTTTAACAGTACTCAGAATATATGTATTCTTATGAAATCTATACTAAGGACAAAAAGAACTGCAAAGGAATCTTAAACCCTACCTAGTAGGTTTATTGTTAGTGTTAACATTTCTACTGTAATTATGGAAAATATATACATTGTAGGATTAAGTAGATAAATAATAAGTGTAAGTAAATATATCTTAAAAATATAAAGCAAATATATATTATATATATTATATATTTATATTAAATTATATATTTATATTATATATTTAATATATTTTTATATTATTATATATTACTATATAGTGACATATATTATATATGCTATATATAAGCAAAATATATATTTAATATATAATTATAAACCACAATATTTTTCCTGTAAGAGAAAATAGATATAATTTTATGAAAAAAGAAGGTAAGAAAAAAAACTCTGTGATAGTAAATTTGAATGGGTTCTATCAAATGAACTCATAATTTAAAATAATGTATTTCCTAGCCCTGTGCGTTGAAAGGACCTGGAAAGTGTTAGCCCATTAGTAATAAGCACACTCAGCAAACAGTCTTAGTTTCTAGTATCATTCTTCACTAAAAGGAAACAGGACTCCTTATAGGAGTAGCTAATTCCAGATTTGAAGTACAGAAAGTGACCATCTTTTTTAGGCCAAAAAGCAAGGATCTGCTCAGAGTCATGGGGATCATGTTAAAAGAACACAGGCACTGGCCTAAAGGAATTTCCACAGGCATTTGGGCCAATTTAAGCACCAAAAGGAACAATGACAACAATGGATTATTGAGTAATTATAAAAAGAGAAGAAATAAAGCTTCTCTAAACTCTTATTAATTCCAGTAATTTGTAGATTCTTTGGGGGGTTTTCTGTGTAAGATTACATAATCTACACATGACAATTATTATGTCTTCTTTTCTAGTCCTGATACGTTTCATTTCTTTTCCTTGTCTGATTATACAGACTAGAACCTTCCGTATGATGCTGAGGAGACATGCTGATAGCACATGCCCTCCTCTGTTTCCATTAAGCTCCTATTTGACAGTATTTCACAACTGAGTATGATATTTTTTAAACAGGTTACCAAGTTCTTTTATCTGCTCAGTTTGCAAAGAATTTTTATCCTGAATGGTTACTGCATTTTATTCAACATTTTTTTTTTTCTGTGGAGGTAGTCATATGATTTTCTCCTTAATCTCTCAGTGACATAATCAACAAAACTTACATTCCTAGAGAAAAATGTTGAGCTTGGTCATGATGTGTACTATCCTTTAAATATTGGATTGAGTTAGTTTGCCAATCAATACTTCAAGATTTTTGGCATTTATGTTAATGAGGATCATTTAAAGCTTTTATTTCTTGAGCTAGTCTTGCCTCATTTCCATTCTCTGATAGATTTTATGGAAATTGGAACTTTTCTGGTTCTCGAATGTTAGTAGAACTCAACTGTTAAGTCACTTAGACCAAGCGGGAAGATTTTAAATTTCTGATTCGATTATTTAATGGCTGTAGTATTGTTTAGGATTTCTATTTCTTCTTTAGGCTGTTTTGGTAATTCGTTATTCTAGACACTTGTCTTTTTCATCTTGATTATAAATTTATTGACATCAAGTCTTTTCACCTTTTTAAGCTCTGCTGCATCTATAATTATGTCCCCTTTTCATTCCTGTTATTGTTAATTTATGTCATCTTTCTCCACCCCCCCATTAATCTTGCCAGAGATTTGTCTATTTTATTATTGATCTAAAATAACCAATTTTTGATTCATTTATCCTCTGTTTTGTGTTTTTGTTTTCTATTTTATTAATTTCTTTTCTTATCCGTATTATTTTTTCCTTCTATTGCTTTGGGCTAATTCTGCAGGTTTGTTTTTTTTTTCCTAACTCTTAGTAATTTCTTACTTGCTAACATAAGCATAGCAGATTATGAATGTTCTTTGAAGAACTGCTTTAGCTATATCCCACAGATTTTGATATTATAATGTACATAGTTACCTCAACAGAAAGTAAAGCCAGTCAGTATCTGTACCTTTTCTCCAAACAGTGTTTTAATTCCATTCACTCCCCACCAGAATTTTATGCCATCCTCCAGAATTTATTGATTTTTAAAAATTTTTAATCCCTAAATTAAATCTTAGTGTTATATTGATGGTCAATACTTGTATTTACCCACATTTTTCCTATTTTCTTTGGTCCCCAGTCTTTCTTGTTTTCGGAACTTAATTTGAGATTGGAGCACCTGAGTGGCTCAGTCAGTTAAGCATCTGACTTGGTATTGGCGGAGGTCATGGTCTCAGGGTCATGGGATCAAGCCCTGTATGTGACTCTGCACTCAGTGCCGAGTCTGCCTGAGATTCTCTCTCTCCCCCTCTGCCCCTCCCCCTGCTTGGTGCTCTATAAATAAATGAACAAATAAATAAATAAGTAAATAAAATATTAAAAAAAACTCAATCCGTGATAATTTATTTTATTTTATTTATTTATTTTTTAAAGATTTTATTTATGTATTTGACAGAGAGAGAGATCACAAGTAGTCAGAGAGGCAGGCAGACGGGGAGGGGGAAGCAGGCTCCCTGCCGAGCAGAGAGCCCGATGCGGGGCTCAATCCCAGGACCCTGAGATCATGACCTGAGCCGAAGGCAGAGGCTTTAAGCCACTGAGCCACCCAGGCGCCCCTAATTTATTTTATCTTATTTAAAAAATTATCACGGGTAATTTTTACTTTTTCCTGAAGGCCATAATTTAGAAGTTCCTTTAGTGAGAATCTCTCAATTTGTTGTCTTTCTGGGAACATATTTCTTTTAAAGATTTTATTTATTTATTTGAAAAAGAAAGAGAGAACAAGCTGGTGGGGGGGGGGGGTGGGGAGGAGGCAGGCAGAGGGACACCAATGAGGGACTTGATTCCAGGACCCTGAGATCATGACCTGAGCTGAAGGCAGATGCTTAACTGACCGAGCCACCCAGGCGCCTCATTTTTATTTTGTCTTTGTTTTTTGAAAGACCGTCACAGTTTGTGTGCAGTTTTAGATAGATAGTTACTTCTCATAGCAGCGCGTTGGAGGTAGCATTCTCGGCCTGGCTACCGCTGTCGCTGTTGCATCTAACTGCCATTTCCCTGTAAGCGATCTGAGTTTTCTTTCAACTGCTCTCAAGGTCTCCTCCTTGTCTTTGGTGTTTTCGCTGTAATGGGCCTAGGGATGAATTTTTCATTTATCCCACTTAGAAATCATTGTGGTTCCTAAGACTTAGCATTTTGTCTTTTTCAATTCAGGACAGTTCT
This sequence comes from Potos flavus, assembly GCA_028534135.1. Classification (NCBI taxonomy): domain Eukaryota; kingdom Metazoa; phylum Chordata; class Mammalia; order Carnivora; family Procyonidae; genus Potos; species Potos flavus. The sequence goes on along the minus strand of CM052892.1, from coordinate 74,847,000 downwards.
TTTTTAAAATACTGCCTTCCCTCGATCACTGCGCTATCACTTCCTGGAACTCTGATAGAAGTCGATTTATTATATGTTTTCTGTTTACCTTCTATATCTTTTAAACTTCCATAATTTTTTTTTTTTTTTATCACATTGGCTCTCTGCCTATCCCACCTAATGTATACACATCCACTTTCCAGGTTACTAAGTCTTTCTTCAGCCATGTCGTCTCTGCTATTTAACTCATACATTAAATTTTTATTTTTATTCATTGTACTTGCCATTTTCAAAAGTAGCTTTTATTTTTCAAAACTGCCTGCTCAATTTTTAAAATTTTTTGCTTGTTTGACATATGCTATTTTTCTCTTTTATTTCTTAGACTATTTAATACTTATAGACATGATATTTCAATGCTTACAAAGCTGACAATCTTTTCAGGTCTTACTCTGTAGTGCGTAGAGTCTCCTGACGATCACTCAGTGGTAACTTTTTACTGTGAGCCCTCATTCTTGAGAAACTTCATCTCTGGGAGTTCTTTCAGGCCTCAATTGAAAATGCATTCTTCCAGGGAGTGCTTGCCTTTGTTGCTTCTAAAATCTCAGGGACTCTCAAGGCTCTCTATCACTGTAACTGAAAATAGCAGCTTTGGGATATTTTGGCCCCTACAAGTAATATGAATACAGGATCCAAATCCAGGGTTTGGGGTTAGCAATTCTTCGGGCAGCTTTTTTTTTCCCCTTCTCTTTATCAAGAGGTAAGACATCTTTATCAAATGTCCCACTCTGTACGGCAGATTTGTTTATACATGTTTTTTTTTTCTCATTCATTTGCTGACCATTTTGCCATTATGAGTGAGTCTCTCTCTGAACTGGATCCGTGCTTCGTTGTTTTTCCCACCTGGCCCTTTAGAAGCCAAGCTCTAGGGTGCCTGGAGTTAGTAGAATATCCCTAGTTATTGCTTACCCTTGATTGCTGGCATTTTTTGTGTGTGTATGTGTGTGTTTTCTGGCCTTTAAAACATTCCCTTGCTCTGTTGCCAGATCAGCCATGCATTAAAAAAAAGTATGCTTTAAAAACGTTTTGTTTTTTTTTTTAAAGATTTCATTTATTTGACAGAGAGAGACACAGTGAGAGAGGGAACACAAGCAGGGGGAATGAGAGAGGGAGAAGCAGGCTTCCTGCCGAGCAGAAAGTGATGCGGGGCTCGATCCCCGGACCCCAGGATCGTGATCTGAGCCGAAGGCAGATGCTTAACGACTGAGCTACCCAGGCGCCCCACTTTAAAAACTTTTAACCAGCGTTTTTAGTTGTGCTGCATCAGAAGTAATATTTCTGAACATCTCATTTGCCATATTGCTGGCAGTAAATAATAAACAGTAAATACGGAATGGATTTGAGGAGGGCCATGTAGGAGGCAGGGCTGAGCATAGGCGGACATCAGGGAGAGGCTAGGTGCAGGGAGACCATTCTCGTCCTGCTGATTTATTCACACAGTAATGCGCAGATCTGGTGTAAATACGTAGATCTCTCTGTACAGGCAAAACATGTAAAACAACTCAAAACGAAGATGTTTAATACTCATTAGTTGTGGAAGTAGTTGATTACTTTTGGTGGTATTTTAAACTAGGTTTGTGAGTCAGAGTATATTTTCACAGCCTAACCTTAAGGAAGAGATGCACTTGCCAAATCTTGAGTGAGAAAAATGAATCCCAAATCGAGGTGTAGGTGTCAAAACTCTAGTCGCTCCTGCCAACATTGCTTATTTGCCAAACGTTTTTCAGCATAAGGAGGGCACCTGAGCACATGCCAGGCCACGGACTGTGCTGTGAAGTGTCAACTGAAGCAGCTTTTTATTTCTCGATGGGAGGGTAACGAGCCCTCGACAAGAAGCCTCTCTCTGCGTCCGTTTCATCAATCCAGCAGGTGCTTCCCTGGAGCAGCATTTCTCAAGGCGTGGTCAACGCCACGCAGCTTGTCAGAAATGCAAATTCTCAGACCCACCTCAAGACCTTCTCAGTCAGAAGTCCTGGGAATGGGGCCCAGAAGTTGGTGTTTTAACAAAACCTTCTGGACGATTCTGACGCGTACCCGAGTCTGAGAAGTGCTGCTCCTAAGAAGGCTAGTAGAAACAGAAAGGAAGTGATTGTTCAGAAAACAAATCATTGTCCATTGGATTCTCTAGCGTCAAAATGTGGCAAAGCAGATTGTTTACACAGACAAAGAAATTTGAGAGCAAACTAAATATCCAGTGGTATGGGACTAGGAAAACGAATTATGGTATAACCATTCAATGAAAGTATGCAGCCACCAAAGTAATTTAAGAATATTTAATAATAAGGAAAGTGCTTATAATAGAATGTTTACATGTGTGTTTTCACACATATGCAAGCATACATTCTAATGATGGCAAGTATAGACACTCATTGTGATCCCAGGAATTCCTTAGTTATCCTTGGAAATAAATGAAAACAATGTTGGTTCTCCAAGGACAGTGAGATGATTGGAAATTTTTACATATACCCAGGATAACACATACACATTTGTACTTTTGTGAATGTCTTGATTGTCTGTGATAGACAAATATGAATATCATAAAATACTAGAAGCCAGTAAACTGTGTTTTTAAGTCATAGTAGAATTGCACCGATTTGCAGGCTTCGGCAAATTAAAGATGACACCTGCCTCCCCGACTTTCTGCAGAACAGTTGGAGGAAGAAGCAGTACAAAGAGACCCTGATCTGACAGATGGTATGAGGCCGTGGCCGAGTCAGGTGCATTGTCAATGGGCTTTACTCCGGGGATGTTTCAGGCCAGTCCGTGACACTGTTGACTGGTCATAAATCCAGAAAGTTTGAGAGCTGGAATGAGAACACAGGAAATGCAAAAGCCTTCTTCCCCACGATTCCGTAGCTCAGAAAATCCCCAACATCTGGCTCACGTGTGAAGCCAGGAAAGCCACGATTTACCCTGGCAGCCAGCCTTACTAAGAGCCTTAGCCGGTTGGCTCCGCATCGCACAGGGAAAACACTCTGCAAGGATTTGCTGAGGATTTTATTCCCAAGTGGAAAATCTTCACACACATCCAATTAAACTAAAGACAATTTTATATGGCACCTCCTAGGGGATAAAAATGTTTGACCTTTTCAGAACTGGTCAAAGTAGAGATTATTGGCTATCACGCAATCTGGTCTTTTGTTTTACACTGGCTAAATTAAAACTAGAACAATATTCGGAGAGCGAGAATACTTTTACAAAGACAGCAAATCCACTGTTAACTTTTTTTTTTTTTTACTTTATTATGGAAAGTCACAAGAATTGTCAAAAGCAGAAAGAATCGTTGTAATAAACATGCCCATCAGCCAGCTTTAATACCATTTACTCCTTAATAATGGAAAAAAATACACTGAGCTTCTGGATTAAGAATCTTACCAGCTCTGTCCCATAAATGAGCACATCTTCCTTTACTTTGAGAGGGGTTTGGTTTAGAACCTCTATACATTCATTGTGTATCCCATGGGTAAAGGGAGCGGGGCAGTTTTCTTGAATGCTTCTCAGCAGAACCTTTCACAAGGATTTCCTTGTTTCCCCCTTTTCTCAAAGAAGCACCTAATGTTTAGATATACAAACAACTAATTTTTCACTAATCCCTTTTCTTTGGTTCTGCACTTTTGCATTCTGAATAGCTGAAAACAAAAGTCACTTTTCCTCCCCCAAACTACTTCTGGAAAACATGTGTGTGTGTGTGTGTGTGTGAGAGAGAGAGAGAGAGAGAGAGAGAAAGAAAGAGAGAGAGAGAGAGATTAGCACTAAGCATTAGTCTAGGCATCAAATAAGAATAAAGTAAATACCACTATTCTCATCCTCTGAGTGTCCACACTGTAACACCACTTAGTTGTGGCTATGGTATGAACAGACAAAACTGCCCTAAAGCAAGGTTTCCAGTGGGGAGTCCTATTGTCTCCTTGACTGCACTATAAAATCTGACTTCAGTTCCTTTAAAAGTAATTGGCCTTAAGATACAATAAAATTTCAATTAAAATTTCAAACCCACTTTAAGTCATGACAAACTGTATAATATGAAAATATTGCCCACTCCCAAGTTAAGCCACAGTTAAAATACAAAACTATAATTAAATTAAAACAAAAATGAAAGTATTGATAATTGCATCCATTTTCATGTGAAGTATGACAAACGAAGATGTAGCAAGTGGAGTGATGAGACTCCAGGACTTGTGTAATTTTCCTGAGTGTCCCCAGTGTATTAAACCTTCAGACGAAATTATAACTTCAGCTGGTACATCCAGGCTTTCTAATTACATGATTCATTGTGTTTTACTTCTGGTATCCTTTGCACTGACTGATCTTCCTGCAGATTTGAGCCCTGTGACATCTGCTGGAACTCTTTTGTGTCTCCAATAAGAGACTTTGGAGGCGGGAGGGGGAGGTAAAAGTAAGAGTAAAATGGACACCCATTTGTAATGGTGGCTACTGACATACCAGTTTGTACACTGACCTCCAGGGCATCTCCATAAAACGCTTTCCAAGTTTTAAAAGCTGACACAACTTCCTGTTGCAAGATGTCTGACGCACGTTGCTCTCTCTTAATACCCTCTCCGCACAAGTGGTGGCACCACAGAGCTGGGCGCTTCTGCTCATGTGCAGGGAGCTACTTCTGCATGAGAGCTAGCCGGGCACAGATACTGTGAAACTCTTGTCAAGTTCCAGAATGTTCACTTCCCACATCAGAAACAACAGTGTGGTTCCCAGCCTGATGAAACGGTTTTATTTTGACATTCCATACTTCTAAGAACCCCTTTGTCAGTTAGGACTTTTCTTTTTTCAAATTTTATGGCATGCATACTATAAGGGATGAACTTTAGAGTGTATGTGTGCGTGTGTTTGTGAGTGAGGAAGGGACAGAGGTGTGCTCAGTTCTTGGATTTGTATAAAATATAGTTTGTATAAAACTTTTTTTAAAAGATTTTATTTATTTATTTGACTGAGAGAGAGATCACAAGTAGGCAGAGAGGCAGGCAGAGATAGAGGGGGAAGCAGGCTCGCTGTTGAGCAGAGAGCCCGATGCGGGGCTCGATCCCAGGACCCTGAGATCATGACCTGAGCCGAAGGTAGAGGCTTAACCCACTGAGCCACCCAGGTGCCCCTAGTTTGTATAAAATTTAATATATGTTTAAATATTAAACATGGATATGGTTGGGTATTTGAACATTAATTTTGACTTTAGGACAGCTTTAGGTCATTGCATCAAGTATTCCTTTACTCATAAAAAATATTGTTAAGATGTCTAAACTACCCGAAGCAGTCTACACATTTGATGCTATCCCTATCAAAATACCACCAGCATTTTTCACAGAGCCGGGACAAAGAGTTCTAAAATTTGTATGGAACCAGAAAAGACCCTGAATAGCCAAAATAATGTTCTAAAAGAAAACCAAAGCTGGAGGCATCACAATTCCAGACTTCAAGCCTTATTATAAAGCTGCAGTCATCAAGACAGTATGGTACTGGTGCAAAAACAGACACATAGATCAATGGAACAGAATAGAGAACTCAGAAATGGACCCTCAACTCTATGGTCAACTAACCTTCAACAAAGCAGGAAAGAATATCTAATGGAAGAAAGACAGTCTCTTCAACAAATGGTATTGGGAAAATTGGACAGACACATGCAGAAGAATGAAACTGGACCATTTCCTTATGCCATACACAAAAATAGACTAAAAATGGATGAAAGACCTAAATGTGAGATAGGAATCCATCAGAATCCTAGAGGAGAAAGCAGGCAGCAACCTCTCTGACCTTGGCCACAGCATCTTCTTGCTAGACATGTATCTAAAGGCAAGGGACTGTGAAATGTGTAAGCCTGATGATTCACAGACATGTACCCTGGGGCAAATAATACATTATATGTTAATAATAAAAAAAAATAAAGGCAAGGGAAACAAAGGCAAAAATGAACTATTGGGACTTCATCAAGATAAAAAGTCTTTTTGCACAGCAAAGGAAACAATCAACAAAACTAAAAGACAACCTATGGAATGGGAGAAGATATTCACCAATGACATATCAGATAAAGGGCTAGTATCCAAACTCAACACCCAAAAAACAAAAAAGACACGAACAGGCATTTCTCCAAAGTAGATACACAAATGGCTAACAGACACATGAAAAAATGTTCAATATCATTTGACATCAGGGAAATACAAATCAAAACCACAATGAGATACCACCTCACACCAGTCAGAATGGCTACAATTAACAACTCAGGAAACAATAGATGTTGGCAGGGATGCAGAGAAAGGGGAACCCTCCTATGCTGTTGATGGGAATGCAAACTGATGCAGCCACTCTGGAAAACAGTATGGAGGTTCCTCAAGTTTAAATAGAACTATCCTATGACCCAGCAATTACACTACTAGGTATTTATCCAACGAATACAAAAATAGTGATTCAAAGGGGCACATGCACCCCAATGTTTATAGCACTAATGTCCACAATGGCCAAACTATGGGAATGAGACCAGATGTCCGTTGATGGATGAATGGGTGAAGATGTGGTACACACACACACACACACATCCACACACACAATGGAATGTTATTGACCATCAAAGAGAATGAAATCTTGCCATTTGCAATAACATGAATGGAACTAGAGGGTATTATGCTAAGCAAAATAAGTCCGAGAAAGACAAATACCATATGCTTTCACTCGTGGAATTTAAGTAACAAAACAGATGAGCATAGAGGAAGGGAAGGAAAAATAAGATAAAAACAGAAAGGGAGGCAAACCATAAAAGACTCTTAACCATAGGAAACAAACTGAGGGTTGCTGGAGGGGAGGAGGCTGGGGGAGGAGGTAACTGGGTGATGGGCATTAAGGAGGACATGTGACGTAATGAGCACTAGGTGTTGTATGCAACTGATGAATCACTAAATTCTAATCCTGAAACTAATGATACACTATATATTAACTAAATTGAATTTAAATAAAAAATTTTAAAAAAAAGTATTCTTCACTCTTCTGGGTAGAAGAAGGCACAAGCTTTTAGGGGATGGTTAGCACATCAGGAAATCCCTACTTGACCTACAGAGCTAGAGTTTCGTCAAGTCCTAGTTGGCAGGAACTTCTTTCTTTAGCCACACTGTGAGAAGTGTGAATTTTGTCTTTACCGATCAACCCTACTGAGTGCCTCTCATGAGTCAGGGACTGTGCCGGGTGCCCATCAGCCTTCGGTGAAGAAAGCAGGTGTGTCACTGCCCTCTGGAGTTAAAGACCTGTTGGTTATCAGTAATTGCTAGTTGACGGATAAGGTGTTTACTAGCATTTGTCTTCATTCCAATGGATTCTACTACTGTCTGAATATAACATTCCTTTCCCCATTCTCTCATAAAGCAGTGGCTTTTCAGTGGTGATTAATTGAGTGATGAAAAACTCCCCACAAAAGCAGTTTGCCCAGGGCCCTCTCCATGCTGTGCACCTGCCCGAGGGTGCCACACGCCATGTTTGAGAATTAACTTCATAGTGGAAATATTACCTGGTTTCATCATTCAAATTGTGACACTATTCGGGTTTTTAAAATTGAAATGTTTATTGAGATCATTGTAGTTTACATGCACTTGTAGGAAATGATACAGAAATGCACTCATGTGTACGTGTGTAATTCTATACAATTGTATTGCCTGTGTGGGTTCTCGTATTCACCATCACAATCAAGATACTGACCATTTGAAACCACACCACAGGGATCTCTCCTGTTTCCTTTTCATAATCATCCCTACTTGCCTCTTATCCTCCCACCCCCGATCCCTGACTTTTCTGGCAACCATTAATCTGTCCCCTATTGCTCATTTTTTTTTCCAGTTCAAAAGTGTTACATAAGTGGAATCACACAATATGTAACTTTGGATTGGCCTTTTCATTCAACCTAACTCCTTGAAAATTCAATTTGTTAATTCAATTCAAAATTCATTCAGTTTGTTGTATCAATAATTTATTCCTTTTTATTGCTGAGTAATATTGCAGGGTATGTTTATTTCACAGTGTTCCACACTTTGTTTAACCATTTACCTGGTGAAGTACATCTAGCTTGAGTCCCATTTGAGGCATTTTACAAATGAAACTGCTATGAATATTTTGTGCGCAGGTTTTTGTGTGGATATAAGTTCTTGTTTCTCTGGATAAATACCCACCGTTGCAATTTCTGGGTCGTCTGATAATTTTTAAAGAAAATTTTAAAAGTAATCTCTGTACGCAATGTGGGGCTCAAACTCATGACCCTGAGATTCAAGAGTCCGATGCTCCTGTCTACTGAGGCAGCCAGGTGCCCCTTATGCTTAGTTTTATAAGAAACTATTAAACTCTTTTCTGTAGTGCCCATACCACTTGACATTCCTACAAGCAGTGTATGAGTGAGCCAGTTTCCCTGCATCCCTGACAGCATTTGGTGTTGTCACTGTTTTTTATTCTTAGCCATTCTAAGAGGCAAGTGGTCCTATCTCCTGGTTTTAATTTGCATTTTCCTGATGGTAATGATGTTGAAATCTTTTCATGTGTTCCCTTGTCATCTGCACATCCTCTTCTGTGAAATGTCTGTACACATTTCTTCCTGCTTTCTAATTGGATTGTTTGTTTTATTACCTTGAATTTTGAGTTTTTTAAAATATCTATATTTATCTATATAAATAATCTATACACTAGTCCTTTGTTGCATATGTGTTTGCAAACATATTCTCCAAGCGTAGTTTGTTTTTCCATCTTCTTCTCATGGGCTTCCACAGAGCAAAAGCTTTTAATTTTGATGAGGACAAATTTATCAGTATTTCTTTTTACGGATTGTGCTTTTGGTGTTAAGTCTAAGAACTCTTGGCCTGGTTGGCCTAATTCTAGACACCAAAGATTTTTTCCTATTTTTTTCTAAAATTTGTATAGTTTTATGTTCACACCTGTAATCCATTTTGACTTCATTTTTGTATAAGGTATGAGGCTGAGGTTGAGACTCATTTTTGTCTATAGACATCCATTTATCTATGGTGTTCCAACGCCATTTGTTGAAAAGGCTGCCCTTCCTTCACTGGGCTGTTTTTGCACCTTTGTCAAATATTCATTGAACACGTTCGTGTGGGCCAGCTGCTGAATTCTCTGCTCTGCACAGTTGATCAGTATGTCCTTGTTTCCATCAGTAGGACACTGTCCTCAATAAGCCTTCCGAGCAAAGTGGGTGACTCTTATCCCTCAATTCTTCTTTGTTAAGACCATGGTAGCTGCGGTAGGGCCTGTGCCTTCCCTACAGATTTTGTCTGAAGTATGGAAACCTCACTTCCATTTAAATCTTCTTACCTTCCCTACTTTTAAACATCATTGTCTTGAGGATCAGGTGATGTTGTAATTTTGGTGTCAATCATCAAATGTTATTTATAAAACTCATGAACAAGTGATCATCTATTTTAAGTAGCACTATTTCTATCTTTTCCCTTTTTATTTTCTTTCTTCCTGATGTCCCAGGATTCTTTTATCATCTCCTTTCAGTTTGAAGAACTATCTTTAGCTAATCTTTATGGGTATCTTTGCTAACATCAAATTCTATGGTTTTTTTTTTTTCATCTGAGAATGTGTTTGTTTTCCCTGCACTCCTGAAAGATAGTTTCTCTGGATATAGAATTCTCAGTTGACAGTTCTTTCCCTTTAGAATGAGAAACCACTTTGTTCTCTCCTCAATGGTTACAGATGAAAATTCCACTGTCCTTTGAATTGATGTTCATGTATAACTAGTGTATCCTTTCTCTCTGGCTGCTTTTTAAGATTTTTCTCCTTTATTTTTAAAATTGTAATCATGATATGTCTTCGTGTGGATTTTTCTGGGTTCATCTTGTTTGGACCCACTAAGTTCTTTGGAGCTGTGGGTTTGTGTCTTTTGCCAAATTTGGGAAGTTTTTCGGCCATTATTTCTTTATACACTCTTCCAGTCCTACTCTCTTTCCTGTCTTCCCTTGAGACTCTGATGATGGAATGCTAGCCTTTTGTTATTGCCTCACAGGCCCCAAAGGCTCTGTGGATTATTTTTTCAGTATGTTTTCTCTTTTTGTTGAAATTGGGTGAATTCTTTTGTTCTGTCCTCAAGTTCACCGATTCTGTCCTCTCGTCTCTACAATTGACTCTATCCAGTGAGTTTTACAATTTCTGTTATTTTGTGTTTCAGTACTAATAATTTCCATTTGACTCTTCTTTGTAGCTTCTATTTCTTTCCTGAGATTTTTTTTTTTCACTTATTTCAAGAAAATTTATAATTGACTCAAGTGTTTTTGTAAAAGCTGCTTTAAAATCCCTTTCAGAGAATTCCAACATCTGATTTATCTGATTCATTGTAGTATTGGCATTCATTAGTCATCTTTTTCATTCAGGTTGGGATTTTCTTGGTTTCTTGGTTGATGGGTGATTTTTTATTGTATCCTCAATATGTTGTCTTTTATATTTGGAAACTCCAGATTCTATTTCCATTTTTAATTTTAGTAGGCAATCACCCTGTTTAGGTTTAGTATGGGGGTCTTTGACTACTGCAGTGACTTGTGGTTCCAATGGCAATTTAATCTTGAGAGCCTTTGTAGTGCTCTTTTGATTGGTTTGCTTTATCTAGTGCCCCTGGGGATCCCGCTGGTCCCTGCTGGGGTTTCCTGAGGGGGCAGAAGAGGTTTCACCACTGGATGTCTCTCAGTGGAGGAGGGTGTGGTGGGTTTCCCCTGTTTGTTTTCCCAGGTTCAGAAGGAGTCTGTCAGGCTCATGGGGACTAAAAGGATTCCCAGAGTGGGTTACAGGCTGTATCTGGATCCCTCTTACTGGTTCCACCTGCCCACAGGAGTATCTAGTTTAAAGAATATACATAGTCTCTTTCTTAAAGATTTTTTTTTTTTTTGGTCCCTTTTTATAAATGGCTGGTTTCAAATTCTATGTATTTCTGGGCCTCTTGCCATCCTCCCTTACTGGGGCAAAAGTTCCACTGAAGTTAGTGGTATGCTGAGTTCAGTAAGTGGCATTAGGCCCATAGGGTTTGTAATAATCTGCTAACTCAGCCCCCTGTGCTTTTGACTGTGTGCATGCTGTTGGATCTGGTCTTGTTTTCTTACCCGCATGCCCTCTGTCTTCTCTGTTCTTCCCCCTCCCAGGCCATAGTGCGGCCAGATGGAGTTGCATGGTCTGTCCCCTTGGATGACCTCACACAAACAAGTGACCTGCCAATTTGAAGCTCCTTCCTGGTCTATGCAAGTGGTGTTATCTTGTTTGCCAGTTACCACATTCTATTGAACGTTGGGTCCAATCTCAAGACTTACTCAATATTTTTTTGGGAGACCAGTCCTGTGCCTCAAACTATAGCTTTGAGGAATAACTTTTGTTAATTGGGAACTCAATGGTATATATGGCACTGGGGATGCAAAATCAGATGGTAGAATAATAGTAAGATATTTGTAATTACAAACAAGTTTCCAGTATATCTGCCTAAAAGATCGGAATGGGGGTAGGGAAAGGTGGTGTGGTGGAATTCTGTGAACAGTTTATTATCACACGAGCAAATTCAGCCCCTATTTAAAGTTTGATTCAGGGTGTGCCTGGGTGGCTCAGTCGGTTGAGCATCTGCCTTCAGCTCAGATCATGATCTTGGGGTCCTGGGATCGAGTCCCGTGTTGGGCTCCCTGCTCAGTGGGGAGTCTGCATCTCCTCCTGCCTCTCGCCCCACTTGTGCTCTCTCTCTCTCAAATAAATAAATAAAATCTTACCAAAAAAAAAAAAAAGCTTGATTCAAGGCGCCTGGATGGCTCAGTCAGTTAAGTGTCTGCTTTCGGTTTAGGTCATGATTTCGGGGTCTTGGGATAGAGTCCCGCATCAGGCTGCCTGCTCAGTGAAGAGTCTGATTCTCCCTCTGCCCCTCCTCCACCTCTCGTGCTCAGGATCTCTCTCTCTGTCTCTTACAAAAATAAATAAAATCTTTAAAAAAAAAAAGTTGGATTCGGATACCCGCCAAAGCCCCAGAGCAGGTCATCGGCAGCAAATGCCCACAGCCTGATTTCCCAGGCTTCCCGGGCTCCTGGGCTGCATGGCTGCGGAGCCCGCACAGGTAGTCCCGTCTGCTCACAGGCGGTGGTGGCGAAGGGCAGGGTCTCCTGTCGGGTCAAGCTCAGCCTGCACCGTCAAGGTGCAAAACACCCTACTCACTGGACCCCGTGGCTCCGAGGTAGTTAGAATGTTTGATAGTTTTCATTTTCTATAAATTATTCTTTAATTTGACTAAAGAAGACTTCGTTTTCCTTCAGGGAAGTCATTTTTGACAGTCCCTCACTTAATTTATTTTAATTACCCTGACTGGTTTATTTTTCTTCTTTTTCTCTGCAAATGAATTTATAACTGATGTGGGTAGAACAAGCTAGGCAGTTTATAGTTTAGTAACATTATAAAGCTTACATTTCCATTGGGAATGGCAAAAACCACCAGGAGATATTAAGAAATAATTTTTATGGGACTAGATTGCTGCGTCACTCCATTGTTTGGGTCTGTGCCTGCTATCCCTAACGCACATGACCTTGCTTCTGTGGGACATTGCATAGCAATAATCCCTCTCTTTGCCAGAGTAATTTTAGACTTCTTACAGGAACGCAAACCTTGCTTTCTTTGTGAAAATGTTTTATTACTTGAAAAATCTCTCGCTATTGCTAGGTGACACATTTCATTAAAAAAAAAAAAATAATAATGGACCTAATAGTAGCTGCTGTATGTCCACACAATCTGTGGTAGAAGATGGTGTTCTAGAGAGGAACATACGTCTCCCTTCTGGCCTGAAGTATCTATGTACCAGGAACCAGTGCCTTGCAATTAGCAAATCTTAAAATTGTGGAGTTTCCTGACAGAAAAATCATACTTTTTTTTTTTTTTTTTTTTAAGAGAGGTAGAGAGAGAGAGAGTGGGGCTGAGGGAGAGAGAATCTCAAGCAGACTCCATGCCCAGGGTCGAGCCCGATATGAGGTTTGTTCTCCTGACCCTGAGATTGTGGCCTGAGCTGAAGTCGAGAGTCGGACGCTTACCTGACTGAGTCACCCAGGTGCCCCAGAAAAATCATATCTAATTTTGGCTGATACGGTTTAAAATTTTCTTTGTGAATTAAGGTCTGTGTGCAGGGACAGGAACTGTACTAAGGACGAGAGAACATTGTTTACTGGGCAAGAGAGCCTTCACCTTGACTTTTGACCCTCGTTTCTTCTAATTCAGGCACGTTTAGATTCTGTATCAGTCCTGCTGATATTTAAGAGCCAGTGACCCTGCAGTGACTTAGGCCTTGATTGCCATACCTTCTTTCGGGCTAGCTGCCTGAAGGCTTCTACAAGTGACCGGGAAAATAAAGGAGGTTAAGATGCAAGCCAATTTTTTTTTTCCTGTTTCCGAGAAAAGTCTTGGTAAAAAAAAGAGTTTGAAACTGTCCATTGGCTAAATATGCCCATGGGTATAGATTCTCTTTGCCAGGCTTGGTTTTTCTGACCAACCAGAAACCAAAAGAGTCTTCTGTATTTATTAGCTTGCACTTACTTAGATATTACATTTATGGATCATCTTTTCCTGTGTTCATAGAGGGCCCCAGCTTTTATCAATAAGAAAAACAGAAAAAAAGAAACTTCTTTGTTTTCTGTCATGGGCCACTTGTTAAAGAGGAATGCAGTCAGACGTATAAACATTGTAGTGTGTAGCAAAACATCTGCTCTTTACAGTTGGGAATGGCTGGAGCTCTAACAAGCTGTTGGAGCCTGGCACAAGGAAGTTTGACTTTACTAGGGTAGGGGGACCTTGGGGGGGATGGAGTCTCCATGCCAAGATCACCCTGGACAGGGGCTGTATTTCATATGAAGGAGGAAAAAGAAGACAAAAAGAGGCACTGTAGTCAGATGATTTCTTTTTAATTTATGCAGCTGTGTAGGGGGAAAAAATGAAGTAAAGGTACCCCGTGCTGGTAGAGGAAGGGCAAATCATGGGAAAGAGTACATTTTGGAATGTCAGGTTCTTTTCTTTTCTCTGCATTAGCAAGTAAATACAATAGCACTCCGTGGAAACAACAAAAGAATTAAAATGTGCCATTCTGAAAGGCATAATAAAATCAGACAGGCCAATCCAGGATTTTTGTTTCTTTTTAAGTGTAAGCAATTACTTTGCAGGTGGAATAAGATTAAAGCTATTCCATGATTCCTTCCCTCTGTGGTAGGCACGCAGAACCCAGAGCCTGCCAGAGCTCTCTAGAAACTTCTGAGATCTCTCTCGGGGCTTCGAATGTCCTTTGGTGCAAGAAACTTGCCGGCAAGTGGCCAGGCATTCCACCCAGACACGTCTTTGTCTTCTGGACCCGCCTGGTAGGTGGTATGAGAGAAGATGGCTCATGACAAGGACTAGCTTACGTGTGATGCCTTCCGCAGCCCCAGAAAACCCGACGTGCCCATCACAGCCCCACGCCAGTCATTGTTCTTGGGTTGAACCTGTTTGTTGTAAACAGTGAATAGCAAGATTCTCTATGGAGTCTCTCAGAAAACCTTCAAGGAATGTGATGGTGCTAGCAAAAAGGAGGAATGTACAGCGTCCATCCCTCTCTCTGTCTGCTCAACCGTCCATTCCTTGAGTCTGGAACTCCTTATTTGTTCCTAGTGTTGGGAAGATGCACCGTCTTTATTATGTCATCAAATGGAGCCACAGACAGCCTTGAATTTTAGTGCTGCGTCTCCTCCATAGCAGCGAGTCAGGCCCTCCCCGCAAAAGTGCCCCACGTAACTACTACAAGTAACTGCCAAGAAGATGCGTTTGCAAAAGAGCCTGTGAGGTCAGTTTCTACATACTTCTTGATTTTCGGAGTAAAAGCTGGTCTCACAGACTGACAGGTCAGTAAGTGGTGTGACGCCAAAGCGGCACGTTTGCCAGCGGCCCTTCCCGCATCTCAGGAAACAGAGCTGCACGCAGGCCCCAGGACCGACGTCCCCCCCGGCGTCACCCTGCTCTGTCTCCGCCACTTCAGGGAGAGCCTGGCAAACTGTCAGGTCCTCAGAGATTGGCGTGTTGGTTCCTTGACCCTCATGTCACTGCAGCTTTACCTCTGGGGTTGGACTCTGAGCCCACCGCTGCCCCTTCCCCTCTGCGGTTAACTGGTGCCATTCCTCTTAACTGCCCCTTTCCAGCCCCCAAACAAGCGACTCTGACCCCGGCCGCTGGCCTCCTTGACAGACACACATTTACTGTGCGCGGTTTTCCACGTGTCGCCTTCAACTGCTTGCATTTTAATCTTCTTCTTTTGAAGGGGAATAAAAGTCAAGGCCTGGGGGATATAATAATTCCACAGAAATAATTCCACAGAAGTCCTCTTTTCCCTGTAGAGGATCCCACAAGTTTCCTGTGGTCTAGGGACCCAACTTCCTATGCTGTATGTTAGCTCGTGCGCTCTGGTGGTCTCCTGCAGTTATATCACCCTTGTCACCCTCCCCCCACCCACGTCCACCCTCCCAGTGCCCGCCCAGCCCCCCGCCCTTCCCCAGGGTCTCCTTCCCAGGGGACGCAAACTTTGTCCTCTGTTCCCTGTCCTAACATATTGTTCCGGGCCTCCTCCATCCTCACTCGTCCGTGACCCTTCTGATTTCCCGTCATCTCCCTTCTCTCAGTGTCTTACTGCCTCAACTTAAAATCCCCACATTCTTAACGTTGCATTATTCTCGCCATGTTTTATATGCTGGAATTCTGTCTCCTTAACAGCATCGTAAGAGGGTAGAAGATAGGAAGGAGGTTGTTCTTCCTTAAGATGGCTCAGGCAGTGGCCCCACTGCACCTGGTAGCAGGCCCTTGCTGGGGCCTTCCCAACGCTAGGAACAACCATCAATTGATGATTGATGGAGCGCTGACTCCGTAGCTTTGGGACCAGTTCATGCCTCCCAACGGCCTCTTGTTGATGAGGAAGAAGAACCAACATGCTAACGTGGCCCCTTCTCCCTCATCTCTCTGGGGGCCCTTGAGAGAATGAGGAGAGTTGCTTTTAGGTAGTAATGAAGGAAGAAATTCTTGCACCCCACTTGAAATTCAAGAAATTTAGGGTCAGTAATGGGATTGTACCTGACTCGCCAGAATCAATTTTGATCCCTTTGAAGCATGAAAATTCCTGATGTGAAATAGCCTTACCCCAGGTAACTTTTAATAAGATACACTTGGACCAGTAATTTTTCCTATCTCTTGTAGCTGCATTTCCTTGAGCTATTCCTTCTATCTGTACCGTTTAGACACTTTCTCTGTGTGGCCATATGTACTCATTATATAATGTTCCAGATTCATCTTCCCTACTAAACTATAAATTCCGTCAGGGTAATGACCACGCCTCCCTATTGGACACTGTCCCCGATGCTAACCACTGCTCTTCCTGTGAAGGCAGGAATATTTAGAGTGTGGTGTCTCTGGTGTCACGAGCTCTGCCGATTTTCTGTTCACCGTGCCGGCAAGGTCAGTGTGCAGACTGTACTTCTCAGCCTGGGGACCAGCTGCGGGTGCCTTGCCCTGAGCTAATGACACTCTATCCAGGGGGGAGGACAGACAAGAGATGGGGACAGAGGTGGTAGAAGGAGGCTGAGGCAAGGAAAGCAAGGCTCTTTTGCAGAATTTCTCGTCCCGCAGGTAGTTCTTGAACACCCGCTGTGTGTTGGGGCCTCTGAAGTAATGGGAGGAGTCCGGCTGGGGCCCACAGACACCAGGTCTCTGCCCCCATGGAGCTCGCAGCCCACGACAGGAACGGATGATACACCATCATTTACCTAAATTGGGTTCAGAATCACAAAAGAAAAGGATCCCGGTGCTTTGAGGCAATTTGAGAGGAGGGAGCTTCTCCCCAAGAGTCTCTCTGAGAGATTCATCAAGATTCAGCTGGTCTGGGGCACCTGGGTGGCTCAGTGGGTTAAAGCCTCTGCCTTCGGCTCAGGTCATGATCTCAGGGTCCTGGCATCGAGCCCCGCATCGGGCTCTCTGCTCAGCAGGGGAGCCTGCTTCCCCTTCTCTCTCTGCCTGCCTTTCTGCCTACTTGTGATCTCTCTCTGTGTGTCAAATAAATAAGTAAAATCTTAAAAAAAAAAAAAAAGATTCAGCTGGTCTGAAACTAATCTGAAGTGCTTTTTCTCGGCATCAGTGAGAAACGCCATACTCACGTCAGGAAGAATTTTCCAGCACCGGGAACCAATGGCATATTTATAGGCTTTTTTACGTCAACTCGTCAGGCAGCCTCTTTAGCACAGCCTGCTCCCTAGAAGCATCTCCCGCTTGCCGCAGGCTGGCACTGACGCCAGACGTTCTGGGGGCGCGCGCGGGGCCCGAGTCTGCGGGGCGCCGTTAGCACACGCGTCCTCGGTGGGCCAGCAGACCCTCCAGCCCGGATTCCCCAGAGCCCCGAGGTTCTTCTCTGGCCAGCTGGCGTCATGGGTAAACCTCTAGACCTTGGAACTCGGTGTTGGTACCTGATGGAGAGGCTTCCTTCGGCAGTCTCGTTTGTGGTTTCTGACTGGTGACGATGACGTGCAGTCTTCTAGACTCTTGATCCACCTCCAGCGGTAGGTCGTTGGAATTGTTTCCGGGGACTTTGTGTCGCTGTAACCCTCCGCAGCGCGGGGAGGCTCGCTGTTGTTGGGGCGCTGCGTGGTGCGGACATGCGTGCATCGGAGGCCATAAGGCATATTCCGCTGCGGAAGAATGGCATCACTCGCCAGCGAAACCCCAAATGTAATATTGAAATGAAGACCGTAGAGAAAAGATCCACACAGAGCAGGCCTCAGCGTGCGGCTGACTGGGCCGAGGTGTTCAGTCAGATGAGATTCCACCACCGACGGACGTGAGTTAGCTCCCAGTAGCAAGCAAGGCCACTCGCGCTCGTGCCCGATTCCGCGCAGGAGCGCTCTGGGTAAGAAGCGCTACCCGGCTCTGTGGGAAGAATCACAGAGAGCCCTGTGCCCGTCCGTAGGCCTGAGCCCAGCTCTCTCTGGGCAGACAGGGAGCTGTCTCCATGCGGTGGCGTTTTGGTGGCCTCAGACCTTCCATTCAGAAAAGCAGGGCTTTCTCTGGGCTTCTCTTAGGGAGTTTCTGAAACTGGATCAGCACAGTGGCTTTTCAGTGGGCTAGGCCTCCAAACCGTAACCCGTCTGGGGCCTGCAGTTAGGAAGGAGTGACTGTCCCGGTGAGGAGAACAGGAAAGGCTTTGCTGCACAGGGGACACTGGAGCTGGATCTTCCCGGATGTGCAGGTCGGGCCCAGCGCACAGAGGTGGATACGGGAGTCTCCTTTGGGGGGTGGGAGCAGCGCTGTGGCCCAGAGGTGCGGCGTGCGAGGCAAACTCCTCGTAGTTCGGGCCACCTGCCGATCAGGTCTTGGCAGGGAGGGCCAGGCGACCTGAACACTGTCCCCTAAAAGCCATGGAGAACCTGTGGGCTTTTTAAGTAGGAAAATGATAGAAGCACATTGCGTTTCAGAGAATTCTGGTGGCACGTGAGAAGCTAGAGTCGGTAAGGGCTACGGTGAAGCCAGTGTGGGAGATGTTGGAAACCTCAGGCCTCGTGTGGCCGTGGGGATGGGAGGTGGGGACAGAGTGAAGAGGGGTTGGGGGAGGCCCTGGTTAGGACCCTCATCAGCAAGGGAAGCGGACTGTCCGGGGAGATGCAGGGCGCCCATTGAACGAGTCCGGGTACCGAGAACCGCCACGGGAGAGGTCATCGGCTGTGACCAGCATGCCCTGGGGACCTGCAGTCTGGAGACTTTCCTCCTGAGCTCCAGGACTGATGAGCAGAGAACGTATTTCAAGTTTATTATGCGAGTGGCCCAGTGCTCACCCTCCCACTGGTTCTCTTTCTCGGCTCCTTCCTTCAGAGCAGCTGTGACATGTGTTCACATCATCTCCATTTTGCAGATGAAGAAACTGCGGCCTAAGGAGCTAGGCAGTGTGCCTGGGGCCTCACGCCTGGTGTCAGACTCTAGAGCCCACCCTCTTCACCCCTACACCCGCCGCCCCACAGACACAGTTCTTGGTTTCCTCAGAGGCCAATAGAACAGAGAGTCCCAGGCAGGGCCACCTGTCTCCTGGTCGTGTCTCTCCCTTCCCCTTTATTCCCTGACCTCATTCATGACAACACCCCTTTCTTAGTTACTGGAACAAGAGAACATGAGAGTCTCTGATCGTTGTCCTTCTCTTTCTTCCTCTTGTGATCACCAGTTAGTCCTCAACCGAAATCTCCCACTACTGAGGTGTTTCTCCACTGAGAACTGGCCCCGGCCCTCAGCCCTTCAGTCCTTCACGAGAGCTGAGTTGCTTGTCCCTCTTACCTTCTCTCCTGCATTGTGAACTCCTTCAAGGTAGGGACCATATTGTATACATTTCTGTACGCCTTTATGGCCTCTGCAGTCACTGTGTCTTAGCAACAGTAGAAACGTAAAATCCACTTACTGATTGATTTAGTTCAGAGGTCCTGTAACTATTTCATGAGACTTTAATTGTATTTTACTTTTTGTTTATTTTTTAGGTAGCTCAAACTGGGAGTGTAGTGTGTGTGTGTATGTGTATGTGTGTGTGTGTGTGTGTATGGTGGGGGGGGTTTGGTCCAGAATAGCCCACAGGTTTTGTATGAGTTCTTAGTAGGAAACAGTAGATGAAATCGATGGGTTGGGCATAGAGTCAAGGATTGGTTTCTAGACCTTCTCAAAAGGACTGATTTCTTTCTTTCTTTTTTTTTTTTTTTTAAAGGACTGATTTCTATAGGAAGGTCTTAGAAGAAACATTTGGATTTCATTTGTGGCTCAGGTCTTAGGCAGTTTCAAGGCCCAGTGGGATGTATATCATCATGCAAACCTCCAAAGCCAGCCTTCCCCCATAGACAAGAGTGTGGAGGACCAACTTGAGGGGATGTAAGTTGGATTATCAGACATTCCTCAAAAGAGAATCTGTTCTCCTCACCGCCCCCACCTGCCGCTCACATTCTTCATCCACTTTGCATTTTAAAATTACATGTGACATAGTCTGGGTTTTTAATTAAGAAGGGAAATGAATTTCAAGTTAAATTACTTGAAAATTTGCAGACATTATTCTCATAATGAAATAGGCTCGTCTTATTTACATGTGAAATTTTAATTTTCTCAGCTTTTACTCTCTTGTATTTAGCGATCATTTTAGATGTGGATTAATCTGACCTCCATTTTTGCCTTCCCTGTCATATTTGAAAACTCCCCCTTCGGTGCCCTTTGTTGGGGGGAGGTCCAGCCTTCTCCATCATTAGAACTGTGGCCAGGGCATTGGCTTACGCTGAAGACTTTTCATGGTATAAAAACTCATGAATTTGGATTCTTTTGCTTTAGATTTGTGGCAGTTTAGTCCTGGCCAGTGCAGTTGGCATTGAGTAAAATGTTCAGCCTTTTTATGTATAAAATTGCCTTTTTTTCCAGTAATTTTCAAAATGATAGAGCTGCAGGAACCACAAGAGCTTGTCATAGATGCTTCACCTAACGGGTGAGGAAACCAAGGTACAGAGAAGGGAAGAACAGTTGAGAGCAACAAAGCTCTGATCCTCTACCTTCAAATTACCATGGTACCATGTACAAAAGAGATCTCTTTTAAAAACTTCCTCAATAGCCTGCCCTTTGAACCCTATCCTGACGCAAGCCAGGCTTCCTGCTTCACCGTCTTCTCCTCCCCCACCCCATCTCACATTATTCTAACAGTGAGGTTATCTTCATGTCCTTACACGCTAGTGGGGCTGTAATCAATCCAGAAATAATTTTGGAGGCTTCATTGTACTAGAAGTGCAGCTCCCACACCCTGCTTTTCTCCAAAGACAACCCCGAAGTGGAGAAACCCGTGCGGTCCCCTCCCCTTCCCAGCTGATGCTGTGGCCTGTAACAAGGCCGGCGCCCTCCCTCTGCCAGCAGGCCCGTATGGAGCCACCAGCCTCTTAGGCTAGCCCCCAGCGGAGGGTCTTGCACGCTCTCACAGAGCTGGCTGTGAGCAGCTGCTGCTCTGGAGGCTGTTTCCACAGTAAGCCCGGCCCCGAAGTTTGTAAGAGCACTGGGTGAGGTCAGGGGACCTTACGTCTGTCTTCAGCAGCTCTACGACAGTGGTGTGCATCCTTTGGGGGTATTGATGGCTTTGAGACTCACGAAGGCGACAGAGCTCTCCTCCCAGCCCAGCTCAAAATACAGAGGCATACGTGCACACACACACACACGCACACACACACGTACACACACAGCTTCGCGTGCTGTTTCGGGGGATCTGTGGAAGCTCTGAATCCCACGAGTGGACTACAACGGTCCCCTTAACCTAGAGAGGTCAGACTTATGGTGAGTACCTCGTAAATTTGTGTAGCACCAAATGGTTAGGGATATCTAGTATAGCATTTGATCCCAAATAAACTCATGTGGTGGGTATACTTCTCCCATTTAACAGATGTAAAATAATCGATAATAATAATAGTAAAGCATGACTTATTATTGCTGCATTTATTGTCCACTCTGTGTCAGCTACTGTTCGAAGCACTTTTGGGGTAGGAACTATTATTAACTCTAGTTCGAGGGTCAGCAAACAAAGGCAGATGGTGGGGCACTCACAGGATCAATGGGAGGCTTGAGGACCACGCGTGGGATTCGTGGCACCCAAGACATCTTTCAGAGTTTGTGAATGAGTCCTAATTTTGGTCAGCACACTTTCTCTATGACAGTCTCCAACCAGTTCTTTAACAAGTGAATCGCTTACTCATAGCTCAGTGGCCCAGTACTGACCCCACCTGTGGTAGGTAATGTGCACAGCCTGGGGCTGACCTGGTCCCCATGGTTGCGATAGAGAACGGCCCGCTGCTGGATTTACTCTTGTCTTCCTTCAGTATCTCACACTCACGAAGACCTAACTCGCCCAAAGGGCAGTGGGTGAATTAGGAAGGGAGCATAAATATCGGGCGACTAAAACTGATAAGTGCATTGATGATCTGTTGTTACTAGCCCTTCCAACCTTGGGCTGTTGTGACTTGGTGATTCTGTGCCGTCTTCTGATTGAACGATTAGAGGAGTTAATAGTGATTGAGTTCATGCCAAATGTCCAGGGCCAGCAGATGGGATGGCCCGGAGGCCTAGGTCCACACCCCGGGCCCTGAGAGCCCACCACAGGAGAGGAGACAGGAAGCAAAACCTATTTTCCTTAAAAAAAAAAAAAAAGTGGTTGAGCTAACCGCCACATTAACGTAAGCTATTTTCATGGGAAAAGAATTTTATGTGTGAGGTAGTAGGCCATAGTAAAAACTTTATTTTATTTTTAATTAGATGCTGGTTTGTCAGATGCCCCTGGGCCATACTCATGTGTGAAGAGTAAATTCGGAACTTGCTGGGTTTGTACAGGAATTTATTGTGTAAAAGCAGCTCTCTGCTCCGCTGTCGTTTTTCCTCGAGCCCGATCACGTTAGCCAGAACCAGCACGCGTGGGACTGGGTGTGTTTTACCCTCCCATTCACGAACTTCTGTCCAGATCCAGTATTTGTATGGCAGCTCGTGCGTACAGACTCCCCCCCCACATTCACTCTCCCACACGCGTCCCCCCCCTTTAGGGCTTCACGGCGAACATCAGCCTGAGTCATCACGTCCACTAGGCGGATTGCAGTAGTGACGGTGTCATTGGTCACGTGGAGCTGGAAGTGGTGACAGGGCGGCAGGAACATGGGTTCTGAAGCCAGACGTACTGTCATGCAATCAGAAGCTCTCTTCCTTCCGAAAAATTCTTCTTTCTCTCTGTGTTTCACTCTGGGAGTCCTCTCTGGCTCTGTGTTCAACCTCACTGATCTTTGCTTCTGCGATGTCAGATCTGTTATTAATCCCTTCCAGTGACTTCCTTACCAGACACAGCAGTTTCCATCTCCAGAAGTTTGATTTCTAAAATATCTGCCATGTCCCTTCTTGCTCTTTCAATATAAGGAATACAGTGAGAACAACTATTTTAATGGTTTTGCCTGCTCGCTCCATCTGTGTCAGTCATCAATCCATCATAACCAGACTGATTTTTTTTTTTTTTCCCCCACACGGTAGGTCACTCTTTCCTGCTTCTTTGCATGCCTCATAGTCATTGGATGCCGGACAGTGAGAATTTTGCCTTGTTAGGTGCTTGATATTTTTGCATTTCTGTGAATGTTCTTGAGCTTTGCTCTGGGATATAGTTAAGTTACCTGAAAACAGTCTGACCCTCCAGGTCTCGCTTTGTTGGGCAGCTGGGGCAGTGCTCAGTCTCATGGCTGACTGTTCCCCACCACCGAGGCACAACCATCCTGAGCAGCCTACCCCACGCCTCGGGAACGCTGAGGTTTCAGTTCTGATTTGTGGGAGTATCAGGGCTGCTGCTTGAGTGCCCAGCTCAGTTTCCTCTAGTCCTTCGGTGCTTTCCTCGCACTCAGGGAGTTACTCAAATGCATGGGTTTCCTTATTAGTTCTCCGCAGAATCCTTGGGGGGACCCTCTGCAGAGTTTCTCTTTCTGGGTTGTTTTCTTCTCTGTAGATTTTTCTACTCTGTCCTGTAAACTCTAGCTGCCCTGGTGTCCCCTGGCTTTATCTCAATTTAGGGAGTCTACTGCCTTCTTCCTGGGTCCTTCTTCCCTCGGCTGCCACCGGGAAATCTTCTCAAGGCAGTAAAGGTGGGCCACTAGCTAGGCCTCAGCTCACCTGTTCTTCATCTTGGGGACCCCTGTCTTTTATTGCTTGATGTCCAATGTTGCTTTTGTTTTATATTTTGTCTGGTGTGTGTGTGTGTGTGTGTGTGTCTGTTTCGGGTCGGAGGGTAAATCTGGTCCCTGTTGCTCCATCTTGACTATGCTGGGAAGTGAGACAAATGCAGAGAGGGCACCACTCGTGGATTTTATAGCCCCCTTGCATCTTAGCGACCGCATCCACCCAGTAACTTAATGCAGGAGTGGCCAGCATGCCTGGGCTGCTCATTTATTCACTTTCCCATGGATACTCTTTGAGCATCTACTAGATGCCGTCTGCTCTGCAAGGGACCCACAGTATAAACAGCCTCGTGATGGTGCCCGCCTCAGACGAAGCATCATGTGGTCATTGATTAGAAATTTCCCCTAGAGCTCTTGTAAGCCAATTTCTTGGATGTAGCCCACTAGTTGCCTCCCTGAGCAGGAAAAACAAAGGCTCTTAAAGGAGGAAGTAAGAGAATATTTGAATAGCAAGTCTTTTGGACAATTCATGGAAAATAGTAGGTGCTCAGTATGTACGTATTCCTTTATTAGATGAATGAATGAATAAAAATTAGCTCTGAATTTAATAATCATGTTGATTATTTTAGGACCATATTTAGCTCAATAAGACTTGAAGGGATTTGAAAATACCTTTCCGTCCGACTTAATTGGAATCATATATCTGCACCCTTGATCTGCTCCGGGCCCTGTTCTTGGCAATGGGGCCATGGCGGTGAGTGAGACATGGTCCCTGTCCTCCGAGCTTGTGGTCAGGAGCTATGTGAAGTGCCGGCTGTGTCAGAGAACCTAGGAGGGCACTGACCCCAGACTCACTGGGTCAGGGAGGGCTTCCAGGAGGAAGCGATGGCTAAGCTGCAGTCTGAACAAGTGATAGCTTTGGTGAAGAGGCAGATTTTGAATGTAGTTCTTCCCAGGCCTAAAACGTGGAGGTTAGAGTCAGACTTTCATGCCCGATGTCCACTTGCGTTCTGACTGGTAAGTCTCATATAAAATTGGGTCGGCCATGGAGGTGACATCACCTTCCAGGCACGTACCGTGTAATAACCTGGCAGTGCCCGATTCCCATGAAAAGACCTGCAGCTCCATTCTCTTTAATCCAGAATCCACTTAAAAAGTATCCCAGCAGAGGGTGAGCACAGGGAGGGCTCCGATCTTAACAAAGGCTCGTTTAATTGCATCGAGGACACAAACCCCGAGAGGTGCCCAGGAGCGAAGGTCGGGAATGTGCTGCCCTCCTCTCTCGGTGCTGGGGCTGGGGCCTGGGCTGCTGCCCGAGTTCATCTTTCTTCAGCTGGTGCAGCTCTGCAACAGAGGAGGCTTCAGCTGGGCAGAGCGGCCGAGAGCGCGCACACAAGCCGAGCGGGAGGGCTGTCGAGAGGGATCGTGGAGTAAATACAGAGCCCTCATTGAAATGCCAAATGTCACTACTTCGGCATTTAATTATCTGACTTGCTGGCAGCTGGAAGCAGGGACGCAAGCAGGAAAAAAAGAAGAAAAGGCAAGTGAGGAGCAGAAGGCAGAACTGGACAGTGATCTGGTGCAGACAGTTGGGCCGGGAACAACACTTCCTCGGTGCATCCTTAGAAAACACTCACTTTGCATTGACTGTTAGAATTACCTCGTTCTTGAGAAGAAATCTCAATGGAAAGGCCTTCTCATTTCTAAAAAAATCATCGCTTGCCCTACACAGAGGCACAGCCAGGGAACTCTTAAAGTGAAGACTGCTCTAGGTTACGTTCAGCGTGAGCTCCCCACAGTCTCTACACGCACGGCACGGGCATGGGGGAAGGTCCCTCGGGTAAAGCAGTGCCCGTGCTGCAAGAGCTGTTGTCACGTCGGGATTCAGGTGACTCGGCAGCCTGCTGGTCTGGCTGCTATCTCGGCCAGAGTGGAGAGACGTGGGCTCTCGAGGTAGCAGACAAGGATTCTAATACCAGTTCTGCCACTTGCGCCATATGCTTGGGCCTCCGTGTGCGCACACACACGTGTGTGTGTGTATGTGTGTGTGTGTGTGTGTGTGTGTGTGTGTGTGTGTGTGTAAGTTCCCTCAACACTGAGAACTTAAAATGCTTGAAGCTTCCTCTCAGAACCTTTTGTTCCTTGGGGCCAGAAAATCACTTTATTTACTCCATAGCACAGAGCTATTTGCAGGAGGAGAAATATCCAAAAAATCTCTTTTAAAGTTCATTTTTATTTTTTACTTATTACTAGTATTGTTTTGAGCAGCTGATCCCTTGTATTAAACAAAATATTATACGGAGCACTCATGTCTGAAACCAAAGGAAGGAACTGGTTACTCCAGGGAGTGAGAGTGACGTCTCGCAACTATAGATACTATCACGTGTCACCTTCTCAGGGACACCCCCTCTCACCCCGCCCTACCTAAGCGCAAAGCCATCAACCCCTGGTGTTCCTTTCCCCTTACTCTGTCCATTTTTTTTCTCCATAGGAGTTACTTTATCTGCCATAGTGTATATATTGACCTATTTGGCTACTGGTCTGCCCCTCCCCAGCTGGAGTACCTGTCACATGAGAACTGTGTTCCCTACTGTATCCCTAGCAACAGGGTATCCGAGGTACCGGGAGCAAAGTCGGCCCACGGCAATTACCTTCTACAATGACTGATGAGTGAGTAGTTGCCGATATTGACACATACGGTTCCTGCTTTGCTACTCTAGGTCTGGGGAAGGACAGGTAACCACTGAACTATGTGGTAAGTGCTGTGCTGGGTGAAGTATGGAATGGTGTGAGAACCCAAAGGAAGGCCTCTGACTCAGACATGCGAGGTCCAGGAAGGCTTCCTGGAGGAGGAGGCATAAGCACTTAAGAAACAGAGGCACATAAAAGATAAGTCACTGCCCCCAGGTCAGATAGACTAAAAAGTGTCAGAGCTGATGGAGAGCAACGAAACGGCACTGCCCCAGAGACCTTGGTGTCCCTTTCAAACATGCGATGTTTCAATACGGCAGAGTCAGTGTCGGGACTTTGGTCATGCTGGGAGTCCAGGACAGCTGTGCCTCCATCACTGAGGACTGATCAGACAGAATGACTTTCAGGAAGGGGGTCCAAGGAATGTTCACATCATTCTGGAGAGTGATAAACAGCATTGTTGAGGAAGCAGAGATGAGCTTAGGGATGTGTGTGATGCTCTGACAGTAATAGTAGTGGGGTTGGGGTTTTGTCAGGATCTGATCCAGGAGAGGGTGCTTCTGAAACAAGCATTCCAGGTCCAGGCATGAAAACAGTGACTACCTTATTTGCAACGACATGGATGGAGCTAGAGGGTATTACGCTAAGTGAAATCAGCCAGTCAGCGAAAGACAAATACCGTATGATTGCACTCATATGTGGATTTTAACAAACAAAGCAAATGAGCAAAGGAGAAAAAAAGAGAGAGAGAGAGAGAGAGAGGCACACTAAGAAATAGTCTTGACTATAGAGAA
>CM052892.1:74777847-74819301 GCA_028534135.1 Potos flavus | reverse complement strand
GAGCCCTCCCGGCGCACTCCTGTGAGCTGCTCACGGGAAAGGCTCGGCTGTCGAGACTGCCATTTGTCTCAGGTTTAGACCAGCGGAGGGTGCACCCAGCGGCGTCCACTGGCCTTTGGCTGTCATGAAATATTACTGTTTTACACTCACAAATAAAAGTTAGCAGCATTTCATTGCTGCGCGGTGTGAAATTAGACCTCCTAACCAGCTGGATGCAACAGCCTGGTTCAGAAACGGTGGTGACGGCCAGTGTTCGTGGTTCAATTCAATTAGGAATATTTTTTCCTCCTCTGTGGTGAAAGGGGTAGTCAAGATGAATGCCTCACAAACTTCTGAAATATGTACTTGTATAAAAGAACTATTAAAGGAGAGTAACATCTCTATGATCTTTGAACTGAGCCGTCATTCTGCCATTATTGATGTAGCTGCTTTAAGCCGTCTAATTAAAATCGGAGTGACAGATTTGTTATTGAAAATCTGAAACCCAGCTCACATCCCGTACAGCACATCTGAGCGGGGTATATATCTGCTGTTTTGATGGGCTCTCAAAATTGCTAAGCTGTGCCGGGTGCCAAAAGGAATTCAATAAATCTTTTATTTTCTTACCGAGCAGCTCTCATTAGTCTTTTCAATAATAGCACTAGTGGATATCAACTTCAGTTCTCCAAAATAAATTAAGTGTGTCCATTAGGCTTGTAATTATAGCATCAGATAGGAGTTTATTCTGCTGCGAAGAGATGGCCGGGCTGACAGAGCCCAGAGCTCTCCCCTCGGCCCTTACATTTCAAACATGGCTTTGTGCATAAAACGCGGCTCTTATATCTGGGTTGGGGACGGATGGCCTATCAAGGTCTTTTGTCATCCAAACTGACAGTCTCCCCCCACCCCCGCCCTTGGAGTTCTGAGCACAAGGCGGCAAGTGGTGTGAATTCTGCAGATACCGAGCGAAAGCTGGTCACCCGCGAGCAGCCCGCGGTTCAGAGCCTGCGAAACACACCGCAGACGCCTCGGAATAGGAGAACACGACAGAAGGCTGCGCTATCTGAAAATTTAGCTAATTTTTTTTTTAAACCAGCGGGAGCCATGTGTCGTGGTTATTCAGATTCGAGGGCTAGATGGAACGGAAGGCATTGCTGAGCGATTAAACAAGTTCTCTCAAAATATTTTCATACCTTTCCCTCTTGTCAGAAGCTTTTTTTTTTTTTCTTCACCAAAGATGTCATCCAAGTGTTGTTGTTGTTTTGTGGGTCTTTTTTTTTTTTTTTTTTTTTTGAGTTTCTGTCTTCCGTGCCATGGGGAAACCTTGTTATTCTGTTGGTATGAAAGAACAGAGTGGCGTGCAAGCAAATGTGAAGTCGCTTCTGGGCTTCTGGGTCTGTGGCCATGGAGCAATTGCCAGGCCTGACGGAGCGGCCTGGGTGTTCTAACTTAATCCACAAGAGATTTCTGCAGAGGTTGGCAGAGAGGAACATGGAAGCGGAGCCCCTTCCCCTCAACCCCCCTCCCCCCCCCCCGTCCCCCGCTCCCATGCCCAGAAAAGCAGGCAGCAAGGACTGGGCAGAAAACGTGACCAAAGGGCCAGAAGACTGTGTTTCTGGCAAGAATCTACCACTGTTTTCTTGTCGTTCATTCTTTTCCCATTTTCTCCTCGAATCTGGAAGTTTCTGTCATTTCCTATGCTGTGAACAGTAACGCAGATTTTAGAAGCTCCGTCCTCTTGAAGCACGGAAATATGAAGCTTGAAAAGATATTTACATCTTCTAAAATATGTGTGCAAGGTAACCCCCCTCCTCCCTTCTCACCTCCTCACTTCATTATTAAAAGAGAAGACTTCACGTGTTGATGTGAAGGCAACTGGGTGTCATTTGCCTTTAAATAGTACAAAACATATGGGGGCAGGCTTGCGTTTGTCACAAATTGTCAAAATATTTTTTTTAAGAAACCAAAATCTTCTAGGGATGGTTCCAAATGTGCCTCATTTCCCTGAGCAGTGAGCAGCACGACCTTTACATTAGCAGATATATTTATAAATACACATATGGCCTGCCAGGGCCCGATTGGCTACTGATCTGCTGAGCCGGAGACAGAATTGTAGTGGATCACCTACATGCGATTTCATTTTTTTTTTTTTTTAAGTTATTGATCTCCCTTAGCAGTTTCCACTTACAGTCACCTAATTTATCTGTGCTCATTGCCAGCTGCAATTTGTTGATGCAGGCTGTGGAGGTTTGGAGCGTCTTGGTGTTTTTCGTGAGGTCATCACAGGATTATTGCTTTGTCTCCTGGCGAATCCACGAGGCTTGTCAAGATGGACAGCCACCAGGGACATAAGAGAGAGCCAGATGCATTGATTTGGAAGAGTGTAGGCAAAACCTGAAATGTTACATGGATTCTAGTTTATTTTAGGCACTTGGAGATTTTTAAAAAGTAAATACCTGTAAAGTGCTTTGAGCCTTTCAAAAAAGAGAAGCCCTGGGGATGCAAAAGCAAAAGAGCATGTCCCACGTGGGGGTCCGCTAGGCTCCAGAAAGCCCCACAGCTTGGCTGCATTCCAGCATGTCAAGTGCCCTCAAGGTTACCTTGACATTGCAGTAAGTGCTTTTACGGAACAGGGTTCTAAAAGTGTTTGTGATATTTTTCAGGTTTTCAGTCTTTTAAAACTGAATGCCCTCTTCTGAAGAGCGTAAACCCAATCCCAGCCCTCTCCTCCCTTCCCGTGCCCTCTGGGATGCACTTATTTTGTATTTCCTCCTCTGCTCACTCCCTCTCCTGTTGAGAATCTTCTTGGCTGCTGGGTTTTAGAACGGGCTTATCTCCACCAGCCAAGAAGATTTTATAGAGCTGGACTCGCCAAGGTTTGCGTTACAAAAATGAAAGATATTTTTCTGTATTCAGAATGTAAACTTATAATATCTAATGCTCTTTTTCAAACTACACTGCAACCCCAGGACATTCTCACCTCTCCTTCGCCCCCCCACCACAGCTGAGGATCCCTGATTCAGGAGGCTTCCCTCCCGTTTTGCTTCTCCTCCTTCCTCATCCTCCATGTGCATCCTCATATTCTTTTAAGCCTGTCATCTCTTCTTTCCCTCCCCTTCTCCTTTTTCATGGCAACATTCTGGCTGCTTTTTTGATTCCTGAATATTCACCTTTCTCTAGCTGATGACATTCGAAGACATTTTCCCCTACACGAAGACAATGAAATTGCCTGAGTGAACTGTATACTTTTGCAACTGGGTTCATTTCTTTTACAGCTTCACAGGTTTCGTGAAATGTGTAAATAGGGACCTTAATTTCCCCTCAGCTGCAGTCTATAGTCTTTAACACTTGGAGGTGGAAGAAACATATGAACACTGTTCTTTTAAACTCGTGATATTTTCATTGTAAATCTCCCACGTATTCTCTGCCCTTGGAAACAGAGAGGCAGTGCTTTCTCTAAAGACACAGATGAAGCTGCCTGACTTTTAGTGAATAGGCGAGAGGCCACACGTGTCCATAGGGTGGTTTCCTAGCCGCACTCAGTGCCTTAACTGCATTAAAATCAAAAAGAAAGAAAAGTTTCAAATAGAGCAGGAATTCTTTATGGAAGTAACTACTTCTTCATGTATGTAGACAAGGTAATCCAGAAGCTTCGACTGAATAGAAACGGAACCCGGCTGTGGTTGGCCAAGCATCAGGCAGAGGGTTTGGATCCAGCCATGGATTAGTAAAGCAGAAAAAACATGAAATTAAACCATGGTCCCTTCATTTTCATCAATTTGGTGATTGCAGTAGAAATCATTCATTAATTTATTCAAATCCAGTTCTTGACCTGCCACTGTATGTAATTCATAAAATTTCACGTTGAGAACGAAAGAAAAAAAGGTGTAAATCCAAAACTCTTTAGTGTGTTTTCATGTATGGCAGGGAAGGTCTTGAAGAGCTTTACACATCTCACTTGAAAAATAAAGTAGAAATGAGTGAGAATTTGTACCATATGTCCACTTATTTTTCGCACTTAAAGGAATCACAAGTGATCTGAGTTCATAAAATGTTGAGTTTTATAAGAAGCTTCTTTTCTGTGAAGAAATCTTACCTAGAGGTCCATGAGGCTTGAGACGGATTACAATCAAAACCTTGGTTAGCTTTCAACAGAAAAGTAAACATGTAAAAATTTAAAAAATAAATTAAAAAATAAAATATTGGAAACTTTTTGTTTCCCCTTCTTTAGGACATAGTTGAAATGGTGTATATTTTTCAAACTGTTCTTCTGTAACTCTCATTTTATTTTTAACTATTATGTGGAGGTCACCTTCTCGTTTTGATATTCTTGCATTATCAGAGATATTTATTGCTGGATATAATCTACTTCTCATTTTAAAATTTCCCAACAGTTTTGTGTAAAAACTGTTCTCATAGTATAGTAAGAGGACCAGTTTAGGATTAGCATGGTCAATAAGAACAAGTAAATTAATTTGTGTAATAAAAACCCTGGCCTTGCCCAGTGAGAGAGCTCCTTTACCTTTGGGTTCTGGGAGGTTAATATATGTCATACTTGATAGAAGTGTCTTTTTTAGAGTGGTAGGTGGCCACATTGGACTCTAAGGTGGACTGGCCATGCCAAGAAGGCCACCCTTGCAATTTAGGGTAAGGGCTTTGGGTCTCGTGATGTCAGTCCGCCTGGTGACTGAGATCAACCACGAGAGCCGTCAGTCAATCATGCCTACAGAATGGAGCCCCAGTAAAAACTCCGGACAGCAAAGCTCAGGTGGTACTCCAATGTGGATTGTCTCGTAGCAATGCAGGGAGGGTAATGAATGTATTCTGAGGACAGCAGAAGTTTGCATATTTGGAACCCTCTCAGGCTCTTCCCTATATATATCTTTCCCTTGGATGATTTTCATCTGTATTTATTTTCTGAATGATCCATAACCATGAGTATCATAGCTTTCAGTGAGTTCTCTGGGTCCATCTAGCCGACTACCAAACCCGAGGATGGTTCTTGAGAACCCTCTAAACTTGCAGATAATGTCAGAAGTGAGGACCGTCTGTGGAGGACTGTGCCCTCAAACTTTGCAGTTTGATTAACGTGCATTTACTTTCAGAAGCAGGAATTCTCCAGAACTACCTTGGCTTACTGAAACATGTGTCTTGGGAAGAATTATTACAATACAAAAATCAGAATCTGCTCTTCTAGAAGTGAAGTCTCTCATAAATAATGTTTAAAAAAAATATTTATTTGTTTGTTTATTTTAGAGAGGGGAGGGAGGAACAGAGGGAGAGGGAAAGAGAGTCTCAAGCAGTCTCCGCACTGAGCATGGAGCGCGGTGGGGGACTCCACCCCACGACCCTGAGATGACGACCTGAGCCGAAACCAAGAGTGAGACACTTAACTGACTGTACCACCCAGGTGCCCCTGTCTTAAGTCATTTTTTTCATTATTTTTTTTAAAGATTTTTATTTATTTATTTGACAGATGGAGACAGTGAGAGGGAACACAAGCAGAGGGAGTGGGCGAGGGACAAGCAGGCGCCCTCCCCGCCGAGCAGGGAGCCCGACACGGGGCTTGATCCCAGGACCCTGGGATCATGACCTGAGTCGAAGGCAGACACTTAAGGACTGAGCCTCCCAGGGGCTCCTTAAATCATTTTTGAAACATGTTGAAGAGTAAATAAGTACAAATACGCTCAAGTTGTATGGGATTTACTAAAATATATTAGAAACACAAAGCAATAGGTGAAGCATATGTGGAAAATTTTAATCATTGTTGGTGAAAGTGATGGGCAGTTCATCCCCCTATTCTTTCTACTTTCGTATATGTTTATGGGTTTTCATAATAAATTCTTTTCAAATATTTTTTAAAAATCAGAAATAAGGTAGAAGTTTGCTGGCGCCAACTACTGAGGAAGAAGCTCATGCTTCCTTGGGGAGCCCCGTCATTAGCTGTAACCCAGCCCAAAGAAGCTAACGTGCTCTCCAGACCTGAGACCGCATTCTGCCCGACTCGTTCACAGGACCCAGAGATAACCAGTAACAAGGGTGTAGAGTAAGGGAAGTTAAGAGTTCCATTAGAAGGATGGAGAATCAGCGTGGTTTGTTACATGCACAGATTTCCTCCTAAAACAAAGAAGAACAGCCTTAAGCCTTCAAAGCCATACTGGGGAGAGGAGAGAAAACAGAGCTGGATCCAGTTTCATCCTTCCCAAATCAGGCATTACTCCTCAAAACCCATTTCTTTCCTCCTTCCTCTCTCCCTCCCTCCATCTCTCCCTTCCTCTCTTCCTTCCTTCCTTCTTTCCTTTCCTTCCTTCTCTCTCTCTCTCTCATAACTAATGGACTAGTTCAATGTTCATAGGAGAGCACCCCCTCACTCTAGTCTAGATAGGAAAACTAGTGGAGGTAGGAAATGTTACCGCACTACACTATATTCTGTGAAAGTTAAGTGTCCTAACACACCTCTGTGAACAAAAGCCTCTACTGTACCACGGACAGCAGGAGCAGGCGTGCCTCTCAAGTGTGTTCATGTCCGCAAAGAGGTGCCACTCAAAACCGAGGCATCGGCAGCCCCCCAGTGCTGCCCCCAGCGGCTAACACCGACCTGAAAGAGCAGGGTGAGATGTGTGCGAGTCAGCTTGTCTCCTCCAACTCCGGGAAGGCAGCAAAATTCTAAAATGCAGTGGGGTTTAATTGCTGGAGCTAAATCGTCAGTTAAATACAAGACAGTCCTTTTGGAGGAACTGTTATTACAGGCTGAAATGTAAATACACCACGCAGGAAAGCTGAAGTGCGCCCATCAGATAGCTGTGTGCCTATCATGCTACTGTGTGTACTGCAAATTAATTTCTTGTGTTTAGACCCCGCTTTGCATCCTGGCTGTCGTGGTGCCGGCAGGGTCCAGGCGTGTTGGTTGTGTCTGCGTCTTAATTGTGTGATAGATCTCTTTTCATTCCCCTTCCTCTCTTCTTCTCACAAACCTGTTATTAGTTTCCCCAAATGGCTTATTTAGAATCGTCTCATTTCGGAAGAATGCTATTTTTAGGTGCAAATGATGACTGCATAGAAATCGGATAATGACTCCTTTTTTAAATGCTGGGTCAGTTTTACCATGAGCCAGTCTTGCTTTGTGTCAGTGGCACTATTAAAACACAAAACGGAATTCAGCCTCAAGCTCCTTCTGAGGTAGGTGACATCAGACAGGAAGTGCTTAGTGTGGACCGGAAGGGTCTGAAATGAGCTCCAAATGTCCTCATTTTAAGAGGAGTAACATGGCTACTTTGCCATGCCGCTCTTCAGTGAGGATGGAAACCATAACGTTTCTTCCCTCCCCTCTCCTCTTCTCTTCTCTCCTTTTTTTTTTTTTTTTTTTTAATTTTACTGCAAAAGACCAAGGCCAGACAGCAAGGCAAATACAGCCAACTTTGAACCTCTAAACCTGCTTTGAATTTATGCATGTCTTCCCCCCAACCCCCTCTCTCATTGCAGCGCTGCATGGAAGTGGTTCCTCCGTAAGTGTTCTCAGAAGTTCACAAGAATTAAACTGTGTTGGCTGGGGTGGGGGTTTTGTGTGCATTTCTGTGACGAAAGCAGTCTCACTTTCTGCTCCTACAAATAGTCTTTTTTTTTTTTTTAGATTTTATTTATTTATTGGACAGAGACAGAGGCAGCGAGAGAGGGAATACCAGCAGGGGGAGTTGGAGAGGGAGAAGCAGGCTCCCCGCTGGGGAGGGAGCCTGATGTGGGGCTTGATCCCAGGACCTTGGGATCACAACCTGAGCCGAAGGCAGACGCTCAACGACCGACCAAGCCACGCAGACACCCCTACAAATAGTCTTATATCACCACGCTCTGAGATAGGGTTTCTCAACCCCAGTACTGCTGACATTTTGGGCTGTTTCCTTCTTAGGTTGGGGGTGCTGTCCTGTGTATTACCAGCATCCGTAGCCTCACCCCACCCGGTACCAGCTGTGCCCTCACTCCCTCCCACATCCACACACACTCCGTTGTGACAACTTAACAATGCCTCCCGACATCAACACGTGTGTCCTCGGAGGTAAAATCGTCCCTGGTTAAGGATCATTGCTCTGCGATACAACATTGGTGGTCTCTTACTGCTGAAGTTTTTAAGAAAATGGCTACGGCAAGCTTTAAGGTTGATAAAATTCTTATTTCTTTTCCAAATAATGCATTTGTTTTCCCAAGTTGACTAGGAAAGAGAAAAATTTGCATTTTGGACTCCGTGTTCCATAAATTACCAGCATTTTCTGTCAAAGAGGAAGCAAAACTATCTGCTTGTAATATAAGGACTAAAAGATCAAATTACCCTTGCAATTTTCACCCTTAACATATCTCATTTATGATCATTTTCATCCCAAATCTTTACCAGCATCAGTGAAACAGCAAAGGTCTTATTTACTCTTTGCTTTAGGAAATCTCTGAGCTCGAGTAGAAGGATCTGGGCCAGATACTTGGTGATTTATGTGTGTCAGCTCTGAAAACCGCCCTTAATAATTGTTTTCCAACTACCTGACGTGCCAGCTTTCTGCACTTACGTGGATAGGAAAACCAAACCCGAATTGCCGACTTCCTGCCTGGGAGTGAGGGTGTGTCCGCGCAGTGCGTGTTACTCATGGGAATGTAGACCCACTCGACAAGTCTAACTAAAATGTTCCATCCTAGGTGGCTTTTACCCACCAAGTCCTCAGGCATGTCTTGACACAGGAAATAACGGAGTCAATGTTAAGCCCCTCACCCAGCTTCCTTCCCTGAAAGTGGACTCGAAAAATGCCTCTTTTTGAATTTTACCCAATTTCTAGACAGAGGGGCTCATTGCCTGACTTTCCAGTCATGAGGAGTGACTCTGAAAGCACCCATTCGGGCTTCTAACAAAGCGGGCATGGAACTTCAAAACAAAGGGTCTGAGTTATTTTGGTTAATTCATACACAGCAAGCTGAGCAGTTTTTCATAGTCATTCTGTGTGGTGGGGAAGAAGAGATCTCCAGAGTCCAAGCCTTCCAGAGGCTTCAGCACAGCTAAAAGCATAATCACAGAAATGCCCTCTAGCTCTTGAGATCTTGGCTTTTGTGGCATTGATTCTGATTGCCTTATGTCAATCCTGATCAAGTCATCAAATGCCTGTGCATCTGGCAGGAGCAAGACCCAAAGAGGGTCTCCTGTGGGCATGGAGAAATCCTTTCCCCACACCTGTGCTACTTTGGAGATATTTCTTGTCAGGTATGAAGAGTAGGCAGGGTCTGCTCACTTTTGAACTTCTGCATTTCTAACTTGAATGTGGATTCTAAGCAGCCTTTTATTCAAAGAAAGAATAACAGATTGAACAAGAGATTGATATTCCGGGCTTCTGAGTCTTCACTTTGTGCTGACAAATTAATCGTCTGTTTTACCTCCTTTGAACAGTGCGGCTGTGTTCAGTGAGCTGGGTCACGTGCATTTCAGGCACTGTACCTTGGTGACAAAGGAAGCTTAGGGGTAAAAATGAACCCAGAGATGAGTCAAAAGTTTGGCTTGAGTTGTGTGACTCAAACCTGAACAAGTCATCGGTCTTGACAGCCTGTACCGTGACACAATGGAAAAGACCGGTGGCGAGCCATGTTGATGGAGCCATAACTCATTTTCCAAGGATGTTTTGTCTCCAGACTCTGCGCAGTCATTTTTAAATTTGCTCACTCACTTAAATTTTGCCCAGACAGCCCAGGCTAAATCCCACCGGATGGAATAACTGCTTAAATACGCTGAATGCATTTGGTAATTTAGACTTTCTTCCCCAAAATCAAAGATTCAGTCTCTTTTACGAATCACAATGAAAGGTTCTATTTCTTGATCTAGGTGGTGGTTACATGAGTGTGTTCAATTCCAATAATTCATCTAGCTGTACACAGACCATTGATGTGGTTTTCTGGATGTAATACTTCTAGATATAATGCTTTTAAAAGAGTCATGGCGAAATTGACAGGAATAGCAAAAGCTTATAAAAGGGGGAAAAACTTAGCTGTGAGCGTCTACATCCATTGTGTTGTTTAATCAAACATCTTTGCAAATGTACCTTTAATAAGCATTTTTATAAGAGACTTATCACGCAAATATGTATTTTTCATGTATGTGTACAGTCACAGTTTCATTTTGTGATTCCAAAGATGCTATTTCCTTTTTTAAAGAATTCTCCTTTGTTGCTCTACTGATAAGTTTTCTGTCTAAATGAATTGGACAACGGGGAGTATTGAGACCAGGGCTGTTGGACTGTATGTCCTTTCATCCACGTGCCAGAGTGAGTCTAAGCATTGGCCCTATTTCCCTGCCCCATTGACTTAGGGAAACTTGGAGAGCCAATGAAGGCGAGGTTTTGTCCCAAACATTGGTCTACTTTTGCTGCCTGATCAAATCCCGTCGCCAACGTCTTCATTCCCTTACACCAGCACTGTGAATTTGAAATCCGATTCTGAAACCTAAGTTATAACCTAGAGGTCTCCACAGTCCGCATAATATTTTAGCCCACACATTTGGTAAAACCATATTAATTTAGATTTATGGTGGGGAGGGAGGGAGGGAGAAGGAAGCTCATCTGAAAAATGGAAAATAGTACTGTACCTTTCAAAGATAGCATTTATGAGCTTTTTCTTTTGAAACAGTAAAACAGTGTGTGCTCATAACAGTGGAGAAAGTTTTCCTCTCCTCCTGCCCCCAGTAACACTCACCCTTAAAGTAATAAGCGTTAAGAGTTTGGTGTGTGTCTGTCCGTACATTCTTGATGGTTATAGAAACATACAAACGTGCACACGTGTGATTTTTTTTTTATTATAAAAATAGGATCGTACTATACTTATTTCTCAGCACACTGTTTTTCTCTTTTAGCAGAATGTTATGGACATGTCTCCAAGTCCGTTCATGTCGCCCTAACCCATTTCTCTTACTAGCCGCATCAGAGCCTTGGCATTGGGGCATTGCAACTAAGGGTTCAGGCTATGTCCTGTTTTTCTGCACCTATAACCCAGGAAGGAATAAACACACTGGTACATTGATTCTTAAGTACTAATATTAATAATTCAGTAGGATAGAGAAATTTTAAAGAAAAGTGGGCTGAAAGAACTATGTTTAGGTGCATTGTAGTAACTGAAAGTGAGTTAGCCAGGTGCTGGCAGAGAGCGATCCTTAACCGGGCTTCTTTGCTAAATGCTCAGGAAGAATTGCACATACTGTACAAACCATGTACTCAGTGGCTCAGTTGATTGAGCGTCTGACTCTTGATTTTGGCTCAGGTTAGGATCTCAGGATTGTGACGTCGAGCCCGGCACTGGGCCCCATGCTCGGCGTGGAGTCTGCTTGGGATTCTCTCTCTCCCTCTCCTCCTCTCCCCGCTCTCTCTCTTTCTCTCTCTGTCAAATAAAGAAAATCTTAAAAAAAAAACATGTGTACCTGATGGAAGAGTCCTCAAGATGTCAAGTTTTTGCAGAAAGTAGATTAGAGGTTGTCTGAGGCTGGGATAGGAACAAAAGACTAACCATACTTGGGCACAGAGAATCTCACTGGGATAGTAACAGTCTTCTAAAACTGGGTTATGGCAAGTTGCACAACTCAGTAAATTTACTAAATTTCGTATACCAGGAATTTTTTAAATGGGTGAATTTTATGGTACGTAAGTTATACCTCAGTAAGTTGTTTAAAGGGGTAAATTTCTAAAGCAGTTCATAGGCCATTTTTTCCTTATATCATCATTAAGCATTATCTGAGGGGGAAAAAAAAAGCCTTGCTTCAATCCTCAATTTCAGTCCCTATCACCTGTTTAATTTACTACCATCCCAGAATTTTTAGAATATGCTTAATAAATATTTTTCTGCATTTAACTGAATAAACTTTTTTGCTCCTACCAATTACAGTAGTCATTTCCCAGGGTGGCCTTGAAGAAAGTCAGGGTCTGATTTAGACACTGGTGAATTTTATCAGCCCTGACAAGGCAGTCACTTGACAGTTACACACTAAGCACCCAGTGTGTTCCAGGGCCTACTTCGAGTCCCTCGAGTCCTTGGGGATCTGTCTGTGTCCAAAAGTCAGAGTTCCCTGCCCTCTTGGAGCTAATACTCGAGTTTAAAGTCTAAGGAAGGAGAGAAGACCACACCATTTCATGTTTGAAGCAGGGCTTCCCAAACAAATTACCTGCATTTCTCTCAATGTGCAGATTCTGGTTCCTTCGGGATAGGGTTGGGAATTCTGGATTTTTACCAAGCAGTCAGGCGATGCTGATGCTGCTGGTCTGAAGACCACCTTTGAGGAGGAAGGTTGTAATGACACATATGTACAGAGTGGTCACGGTTATATGAGGTTGTGGTATATTTCCTGCAGTGTTCTCCCCAATTCCCTCCGTTTCTGGCATCCAAATAAACAGCACAGATGGGAGTGGGAGGGTTGGTGGCCAATAGCTCTTGGTCATTAGCTGGTACCTCTTCAGCATGTCCTTTGTTGGCAGAGAGCTGTGCTGTCCACTGCAAAGATGGTCAGTGGTCTTGGAAGTAGCATCTTCTGGCTACCCTTCCACCGCACTGGCCTTCCTATCCACGTGTTTGGGCTGGAGGTTAGGAAGCTTGACTTTTTCTACATGTTTTTTATCATTCTTCTCTAGACTCTTGATGATTACAACCATAGCATGTGAGCAAAAGTTATGAACTAGTGGATTACAGTGATTGAATTAGGAAAGGAAATTAATATATATGTTTTTTATTGGAGAATAGTTGGCCTACAGTGCTGTATAAATTTCAGGTATATGATACAGTGATTTAAGAATTCTATATGTTATGCTATGCTCACCACAATTAGTGTTGTTACCCTCTGTTACCACAGAATACTATTACCATATTATTGACTGTGTTCTCTATGCCGTACTTTTTATCCCTGCGACTTACTTACTTTATAACTGGAAGTTTGTACCTCTTAACCCTCTTCACCTGAATCACCCACTACCTAACCCCCTTGCCTCTGGCAAATTACCAGTTTGTTTTCTGTGTTTATGATTCCGTTTCTGGTGTTTGTTTATTTGTTCATTTTGTTCTTAGAATGTACATAATAATGAAATCGCCTGGTATTTTTCTTCCTCTGTCTGATTTATTTCACTTAGCATGATACCTAGGTCCATCCATGTTGTCATAAGATTTCATTCCTTTTTATAGCTGAATAAGATTCCATTGCATGTGTGTGTGTCCATGTATATGTATGTATGTTTATATATAAATACACATACATACATATATAGGGATATATATGTGGGGTATATACCCCACATCTTCTTTATCTATTTATCTATCCGTGGACACTTGGGTTGCTTCCATATCTTGGCTGCTATAAGTAATGCTACAGTAAACATAGAGCCTTATCTTTTTGAATTACTGTTTTCGTTTCCTTTGGTTAAATACCCAGTAGTGGAATTCCTGGATTATATGGTATTTCTGTTTTTAACGTTTTGAGGAGCCTCCATACTGTTTTCCACAGTGTCTGCATCAGTTTGCATTCTTATCACCAGTGCACCAGGGGTCCCTTTTCTCCACATCCTGACTCACACTTGCTGTTTCTTGTCTTTTTGATACTAGCCATTCTGACAGGTGGGAGGTGCTTTTGATTTACATTTCCCTGATGATTAGTGATGTTGAGCATCTTTTCATGTGTCTGTTGCCATCTGTATGTCTTCTTTGGAAAAATGTCTATTCAGGTCTTCTGCCCATTTTTAATTGGATTATTTGGTTTCTTGGTGTAGAGTTGTATAAGTTCTTTATATATTTTAGATATATATTTTATTTTATTTTATCTTTATATATTTTAGTTTATATTTTTGTATATTTATAATATGTAATTATATATAATTACATATAATATATATGATATATAATATATATTTAGTTTATATTTTATTTTATTTTATCTTTATATATTTTAGTTGTATAATTCTTTATATATTTTAGGTTAATGCCTCTTATCAATTCTATCATTTGCAAGTATCTTCTCCCATTCATAGGCTGTCTTTCCATTTTGTTTGTTGATTGTTTCCTTTACTGTGGAAAAGCTTTTTTATTTTGGTGTCGTCTCAATAGTTTATTTTTGCTTTTATTGCCCTTGCCTGAGAAGATGCATCTAGAAAGATATTGCTAAGGTTGATGCCCAGAGATTACTGCTTGTGTTTTCTTTAAGGAGTTTTATGGTGTTATGTCTCACACTTAGTTCATTTTGGCTTTATGTGTATGGTGTAAGAAAGTGGTTCAGTTTCATTCTTTTGCCTATGGCTGTCCAGTTTTCCCAAAACCCTTTATCAAAGAGACTATTTTCCCCACATTAATTGACTATATAAGCATGGGTTTATTTCTGGGCTCTCCATCCTCTTCTATTTATCTATGCGTCTTTTTTTGTGCCAGTACCAAACTCTCTTGATTACTACAGCTTTGTAGTAATTCTTGAAATCTGGAATTGTGATACCTCCAGCTTTGTTCTTCTTGCTCAAGATTTCTCTGGCTTTTCAGGGTCTTTTGCAGTTCCATACACATTTTAGGATTATTCTAGTTCTGTGAAAAGTATTACTGGTATTTTGATAAGCATGTATTGAATCTGTAGATTTCTTTGGGTAGTATAGACATTTTCGCAATATTAGTTCTTCTAGTCGATGAGCATGGTATGTATTTCCATTTGTTTGTGTAATTTTTAATTTCTTTCATCAGTGTTTTATAATTTTCAGAGTATAGGTCTTTTACCTCCTTGGTTAAATTTATTCCTAGGTATTTTATCCTTTTTGGTGCAATTGCAAATGGGATTGTTTTCTTAATTTCTCTTTCTGCTACTTGTGTCGTAATGCAGTTGTAGAAATGCAATAGATTTCTGTATATTAATTTTATATCCTGCAAATTATTGAATTAATTTATTACTTCTGATAGTTTTTTAATGGAATCCTTAGGATTTGCTGTGTTATCATCTGAAAATAGTGAGTTTTACTTCTTCTTTACCAAATTGGATGCCTTTTTTTTTTTCTTGTCTACTAGCTGTAGCTACAACTTTCAGTACTGTGTTGAATAAAAGTGATGAGAGTGGACATCCTTGTCTTATTCCTGATCTTAGAGGAAAATCTTTCAGTTTTTCGAGTATATGTAGTATATATGGCCTTTATTGTGTTAAGATGTGAGGAAAATAGCTTTTTTTAGTATCTACTATGTACCAGTAAGCATTCTTTGATGCTTAAAACTTAGGAGGGATTTATTATTATTTTCCTTTTCAAGTGTGAAAACTGTTGTCATCAAGAGTATTTGATGATTTTTTTAAGTTTGTTTAAGATCACACAAGAGATAGCAGGACTAAGCTTAGGTGAACAGACTGTTTGTATCTGACTTCTAAATGAGAACAAAACCCTGAGCCTATTACCTTCCTGGAGAGTTCTTCATTGAGGAAAACTTCCTGTCTCTTAAGATCTCCCTCAATTGTTACAACTTTTGAAGTTGAAGGACCATAATTCCCTTAAAAAAACATGACTTCACCCTCCTAACCCACTACCATCCTGAAACTCTGAAAATACCAGGGCCTCAAAATTGTCTTTTTTAAATAATTTCACCTGATAACCTTTTGTGAAGACAAAATATGAAAAGATGCTATTCCTCTCTCTTGTCAAATATCCCAGCCTGACAGGCAAGGTATGTTCTAGATATGGGCAACTTCAGAAATGTAGAAACATCATCTGTTGGAGAATAATTGAGCCTTGTTATATGCCTGATAATATTTTTGGCCAATCATCTTCAGAACATCAGATTTAATTAAACACAGTCACTAAAGTACAGAGTGTGTGTGTGTGCATTCCTGGGAATTAAACAAAGAAAATTTCAGATAATAAGTAGAGTTCTCTTCCTATGTTCTCCCTGGGTTTGTGGGGGTGTTTCTTCTTCTTCTTCTTCTTCTTCTTCTTCTTCCTCCTCCTCCTCCTCCTCCTCCTCCTCCTCCTCCTCCTCCTCCTCCTCCTCTTCTTCTTCTTCTTCTTCT
Source organism: Potos flavus (assembly GCA_028534135.1). NCBI lineage: Eukaryota > Metazoa > Chordata > Mammalia > Carnivora > Procyonidae > Potos > Potos flavus. Next base: position 74,803,313 of record CM052892.1, on the reverse strand, counting down.
GTAATTTCTGACCTTTTGTCAAATGCAGTGTAAAGAAAATGTAATTAATGCAAGTGTGTTTTGTACGCCCAGTAATAGATTTTTTCATTGAAACATAACCTTTATATGATGCTTCTGTTATTACTGGCTGTCAGGTGAAAATTCAATGAGCTCGCTCTGAGCTTCAGATTTATCTTTCTGTCTACAAAAGGCTGTGTGAGAGTCTGAGGAGGTACGCATCTTTTACTGATGAGTCTGGGAATTAGTCCCATCAATCTGTGGTAAACACAATACATCCTCCCCTTGGAGCTAATGGCTGGGGCCGGCAGCAATACCTCACAGCCCAGCAGTCTCTTTGGGCCTTCTGCTTAGAAAATACCTCCAGCTACCAGAAACTTCTACAGTTAGCCCACTGATGCCGTGGTTGACTTAGGACGAGCCTGGCGGCCCATACACCTGCCCAAATTGAAAAGAGCGCCCGGTGTACCAGTGGGATGTCATCTGTAGCTCATCGCAGGCTCGTGGCCATCAGATTCAGAAATGAAATCGAAAACAGACTCAAAGGATACAGAAGGCCCTGCCATGCACAGTCTCTAAAGGAAGTGTGCTTTTCCACTCTCTGTACTGCAAACGTTGTCCTCCTCCCCCCACCTCCCGCCCCAGCCAAAGCCCTACCACGGTATCATCAGTCTGAGCTGGCAGAGATAACACCCTTTGCTTTCCCTGCATTTCTGGAGCTGGGTCACAAAGCAGAGGTTGGGTCTTAGATGGCCCTTCCGCTCCAGGGGTGTGGAGCCGAGGACCAAGGAAAAAGCCCCCTTTAGTTGAAGCAGCCGGGGTTCTTCACATTCGATGTCTGTATCACAGGGTAGTCCCAAACACAGAGTGGACTTGAACTCTGGCTGAGTCACCGAGGACTTGGAGATGGGATCGGACTTGGCCTTCCACCAAGAAGTTTCTGGTTTCCTGCGATAACTCGGACTTCACAGGGGGTGCGGAGTGTGACCTCACGGCTTCTGAGAACCAGCGGCACGTCTCCAGCGGGGCCAGCAAGACGGTGGGAGCCGTCCTTGCCCTGCTGTGCGGACGCGCCGGCCGCCAGGGTTGTGCAGAGCTCCAGAAGCGCAGGGGACGTGTGAACATGTCAAATTAATGAAAAACAAAGTGAAACATTTCAGAACCTGCAAAAGGGTTCAATTCCAGAAATGAGCAAAGGTTTGGGAAGAGCCTGATTTTTTTTTAGTGAGGTTTATTCATCCTCCGTAGACACAAAAATAAGTCTTTCAAAGAACATGAATATTTGAGGCATTTGGCAACGTGCAGATTCTGGCAACCTCACCTTATTTATGCCATGTAATTATACTTGCCTTTATATGTGTGTCCTTTCCGTTATTGACCCTAACGTGGTCTTTTGTGAAATTCTGGTTATTGATTAGCCCTGGCAACTCTGAAATACGGCTTCTTATATATCAATAAATCTCTCTTTTTTCTCCTTTCTTCAATCACAGCAGATCTTGTTGGACATTTGGGGAGAAAACAACTTAAAATTCACATCCAGATCTTGGCTGCCAATTCAGGACTTTGTGACTCTGAGATTTGCCAAGTTTTTAGCTTACTCCTCGCTGAAAATGCAGAGTCTGGGGGTGGGGGATCCCTGTTGCTAGAGTAAAAATGGAATGACATCATTAGAACTCAGCTAAATCTGTGGCTCCCATGGGATTCTGGCCTTCACGGCTCCCTCCACTGCCTCGTTTTTTGTCATCTCTTCCTTCTTCACTGCTCCTCAACTGGTCCTCCAGGAGGTTCTCAACCTGAAAGCAAACAAAAAACTGCTCAGAGGCAGTTTTGACATCAATGACATCAGTGCCCAACTATGAGCCTATCCAATTTGTTTGAATAAATATAAATAAACAACCAAAGTCTTGCCCTTTTTTCAAGACCTTTAATCCCTTCACCAGTTGTACACTTGCAGTGTTAATTTCCATTAGGGAACTGGTGCCCATTTTAAAAGGAGGGAATTAATATTTCGGGGGAAGAAGCTAATGAGGTGTGAGTGGGAGCATCAGGTATTTGCATCTGTCCTTTGTTATTTACAAAAGTTACCGTCCTAACTCACAGCGCGACCAAGAAAATTTCGCAGCAGCCGGTGACTCTAAACTCAGTTGCACTTGGGGTTGAATCTCTTTAAGGAGACAAGACGGAGGTTCTCGGACAATGCTATTTTCGTGTTGCACATTTACATCAAGAGATGCCGAGATGCTCGCCTCCCTGGGAAGGTTACATGGGCTCACATGTTAAACGGTGCGCTCGAGCCGGAAAGAGTTAACGCGGTCTTCATGCTGCCCGCTTTGCAGTCTACAGACCTCCTCGTGTGGTTTTGAAATTAATAGACTTGTTCTTACCTTTGTCTGATTGTGCAGAGATTTGCATGTAGACCCACGAAACCTGCCAACTCTGGCAAATGGTTAGTAACTAGTCTCAATCTGGGTGAGCCCACAAAGTACCGCTTCAGAACAGAACGCTATTTCCTCACGGCGAGTCTCCTTCTTTCTGTTGAATGTTGGCAACCTTGATTTTGGAATATTTTTGCATTTACAATCAAGAAACTTTCAAAGAATGTTATTCTGACTGGCTTATTAGAGATCCGTGATTTATGGCGTGTTTAATTCCACCTGACTTCCGTCGGGCGGTTGCATGGAGAGAACATGGAATGCGTTTGGGTTTTGCTCAAGCCCAAGAATAGCATAGTTTTGGTCACATCTCGGATTCGAGCCTGTATTCCAAGCATTTATTCATTTTACTTGTTTATTTATATAGATAGATATAGATACAGATTTTATAACACCAAAGTGATTAATATGCGGATTTTGAGACCTGGTCAGTTATGGGATAGTTTGCACATCTTCTGGGGTCAAAAGGCCATGAAAGCCATGCAGCAAGAACACAGTGAGTTCTGCTGAACCGTTTACTTTCTTGTAATGCTAGAGCCTGTTTAGGGTGATCCTTGTGCTGCTGTCAGAGCAATGAGGGTCAGCAGTTGTGGTGACAAATTAGTTTTGACAAGCTTAATGACCCCAGAGAAGAAAAGTCTGTGGCTCTGATAGCAACTGGGGAATAATTGGTGAGCTCAGCCAAATGGGGAATGTGTTAAAATTCCCCAATTCTCTATGGCAGGCCAATTACACCATTCAGCAAAGGGGTGGAAGGTTGCCATCCACTTCTCCAGCCTTACAAAAGCATCAGCAGGCTATATTTCAATCAATTGAATTTGGTTTGGCGGGACATCAGGACATTGAAAGAAACAACTGGATCTTTCAAACTATGTTCGTACAAAAAACTTGGGCAAAGAGCAAAATGAGAATTTTTGTAAGGCACCAGTGGGTGATGCTGATCTCACCATTGGCAGGTTCTGCGGGGGCACCACAGGCTAGCTCTCCCGCATCTGCCCGGAGTGGAGAGGCCCCGCAAACACACACAGGTTCAGTACAGTGCATGATGGCACAGACTGTCGGTCTGAGCCGCCCCAACACAATCTTTTCATTAACTTATCGTTAATTTATGGTGACCCTCCTATGTTCAGGGAATAAGATGAACGAAGCAAGAAAAGACACCTGCCTGCATAGAGACTACATATTAATGGATAAATACAGGGATAGAAAAAATAAATAAACCATATGGTTCCACAAGATGGCGGCGAGTACTATGGAGGAAATACGTAGGGACCGGGGCAGATGTAGTCGTTTGCGAGGGCTGCCATAGCAAAGGGCCACCGAGTGGCTTAAATAACAGAAATTTGTTGTCTCCTATTTTTGGAGGCTACAAGTCTGAAGGCATCAGCAGGAGTTAATTCCTTTTGAGAGCTGTGGGGGAAGAATCTGTTCTGGGCTTCTCGCCTTGACTTACAGACGGCCATCCTCTCCCTGTATTTTCACTTTGTCTTCCCTCCATGTGAGTCTCTCTGTCCAGATTCCCCGTTTTGTGAGAACACCAGTCATATTGGTAAAAGGCGAAAGATTTATACGATCTGAAGAGAAACCAGAGTATCACCAGTCACATTGGATCAGCCTTCCTCTCTCGCTGCCCCCCACACAGCGACCTCGTGTTGATTCGATTACCTCTGTAAAGACCCCGTCTTCAAATAAAGTCACATTCTGTGGAATGGAGGGGTCAGGGTTCCCACGTGGAATTGTGAGGGGCACGCAATTCAATTCACTGCAGCTGTTAAGCCTCCAAAGAGAAAGTGGTCAGGGAACGCATCCTAGAGCGAGTGATAATGGAGTCGAGACCTGAGAAGAAGAAACCGTCCCTGGGAAGAGGTGGAGGCCAGTGTTTGGGCAGAAGAGATGGCATGGAGAGCCCACGAGGCGGGAAGGGCCTTCCGTGTCTTTGGGTGAGCAGCCGCCGTGCTTGTGAGGATGTTAGGCCCGAGACATGTCAGCCGCCAGATCACACGGCCTTGCTGGCTGGCTCACTGCAGAGAGGAATTGGCTCTTATTTTGAGGACTGTAGGAAGCCAGTGGAGCATTTTAGTCAGAGAAGATGTGTGTTCTGCTTTTCATTTTCAAACCGATATTTATAGAGTGCGTCCTGAAGACAAAGCAGTGTACCCAGGGCAGAGTGGAGCTCAGAGCTTTCCTGCAGCCTTGACCACAGCCTGTCCCGGGCCTCCTACTCTGTCTGGAACCAGCGTGGGCTTCCTGCTGCTCTCCCACAGCCAGCTCCCACAGCTTGTTATCTGTTTCCCACCTCTAGGCCTTTGCCAGTGATCTTCCTTCTGCCTGGGTCTCCCTAAGCACCTACTATGCGCACTGAACTCTTAGTCGTACGTTGACACCCATCTCGAAGTGCCTTCTTGTACGATATCCTCCCGGATTCACACAGTCCATGTCTGTCTTTAACTCTGTGCCATTTTGTTGCATCTGTTTGTTTACATGGCCCCCTAACCGAATGCGGGGCGAGCTCTCTGAGGGCAAGGACTCCAGCCCCATTCACCTCCCTGTGCGGAGAGCCTACAACACCCAGCCCAGAGTCGGAGCCTCACCCTGCCTGTGGGATGAGTGACCGAATCGCACGGAAGCCAGGACCCTGTGCATAAGAAGACAAGGGATGGAAAGAACGAAGGGCTCTGTAGGCACATCTGCGTCAGACTGACTCCGACCCCAGCCAGCGTGACTTCTGGGATCGCTGCTTCACTTCTTAGAGCCTCCACTCATTCACTAGTAAAAGGGGCCCAACGGGTCATGACCTTTTAAAAATAGAATTAATTTAGGGAACCTTTGTGACTGCACCTGGCCCATGGCCTGGCACAAACCAGCTGCTCAATAAAATGGCACATCTTTCTCCTCCCCTCATCTTCAGAAAGCCTTCTTGTTACCTGTGGGGAAAAGCACATGGAGGTTGTGAAACCTCTGAGCTGGGCATTTGTTCACTTGAGAGCTTGGTGGTTGCAGCTATTTACCTGCAAAAGCTGTTTTCAGGGGGCTGAGAGGGTGGAAGGCAGTGTTGTGACACCGTCCTGGTGAAAAAGCAGGGATCTGGGGGAGTGGAGCCATCGGGGCTTTGCGTTACCAATCAGCTCTTTACGAAGAACTCAAGAGAGTGCCTGCCACTTACTGCCACAGGACATGCCAGCACTGAAGGTCCGGTTCAGTAACCGTGACAGTCTCCGCGTTTGGGGCTTCATTTCCCCTTCCCCAGAGGGGCCTTTGTGACACGCGCGTCTCAGGCAGAACACCGTGCGCCATCTTACGACACACATAGTGTGAGTCTGTGAGTGGACCCGAGCTGGAGACGAAAATGCTTCGTGTTTAAGACCAAAGGAAACGCACGAAGAAGCTCTTGCCTTTATGCCCCTGAACCAGACTAGGGACGAGGGTTAAAGGAACTTCCCCAAGAGTTCTTTCGGTGCTGAGATTTCTTGGTCTGTGTTCCAGAATGGTGGCGCATACGTATGTGTGCCTAATAGCAAGGTTTTAACTATGGTTTCTGTTTAAAAATCACTGTTGTCTTGTGTTGCCTCTGGGGTGAGGATCCAGTTTTCTGTGCGGGTGCTACCCTAGCGGTATCCCCTCGGGGGGCCGGACGGGTCTCCTGGCGGACGAGTCTGCCGTACCCAAATTCCATCTCCACGCTCGTCTTGAGCTCCCTGTAATTTGGGCCTTTGTTCCTCATGCATACAGACCCAGTGCCACCTCAATAGCAATTTTTATAGTCTGCTTTTTAAATGTGCTAATTATGAAGGTGAAAGCAGAGACATTAATTGGCGAGGCCGCCAAACTGGAGAAGTGTGATTCCGTCCAAATACATTGATTGCTGCATAAACAAGAACAGGTTTGCTGTGTAGGCAGTGTAAGCTACTCCCAGGCAAGCACTCCAGACCCACTGCTGGAGAACGATCTTAGCCTGCTTTTCCATTGGAGACCCGGAGGCCACACTTTCAAAGAAAGAACAGATACGAAGATAAGGAGTCACTTTGAGATTTTCTTCCCATTCCGCAGCCCGGTGGGAGGCAGGTGGCTTAGAGGCCTAGGGAAGATTTTTCAGGTTTTAGCTGCAACTGCGTATGCCATGCTGTGAGTTCCAGGGAAGGTTCTCAGGATGGCGTTTTTAGACGCTTTGCCAGGGAAGATGCAGGGGCTTAATCAGCCAGTGCCTGCCACATGTAGATTGTTCTCGTTATTGATGTGCCTGAGAGGCAAGGCAGAAATCTCCCCTTTGTGGGGAGCTCTCGTGGTTTCAGCGATGCTGCTGAAGAAAAAGCCAGCCAGAGACGAAATATCCAGAGTTGTTAAAGCACACCGACAGCCCCCTTGTGTGCAAGTCTGTTTCTGTAATGGGGTGACTCTTTGGCGGTTTATTCGAAGTTGGCCGAAGGAAGAAGCCAGTTTGGTAATGAAAGGAGAAAAAAATATAACTGATCCATGGGATCAAAAAAAAAAAAAAAAAGAAAAGAAAAAAACAGAAAACCTCCATGTAATGTCTTTTGGTGCATCCTAAAGCTAGAAGTTAGATCCTGTGTGTTAAGTTCCTTAAGAATGGGCTGAGAATCAGAATGATGTCTCCAAGCCCTCTGGCTTTCTGGGAAAGGCCTTTATTTGATGGGCCAAAAATATTCCGCTTGAGGGTTGGGTCTCCACAGAATTAGACAAAGGGCATCAAAGCCTGTTCCATGGTGATCTGAAGGCTTCTGTCCAGGACATTTCTGTTGATGTGGATACCAACTATAGTCTCCGGCCCAGGGCACTTGGTTGTAACATTTTAATAGTTAGCCTGGATTTTTGGCAGGCTTTTGTTTAGTTTATTTTTCTCTAAGCTCAAGACTTAAGGAATTGAAATTTGAGAGCTTTGCTGTGTCTTAGAACTTAAAAAATAAAATTTAAAAAGCTATTGGAGGTGATTTTTTTTTTCTTTCAACTGCTGCATTGAAGAATAGAATTTAACTTTTATAAATGACCATTAGGTAACGTCACCACAAGATTTTTTTTTCCCCCAATGGACAGTGTCCCCAATGGACAACATTTCCTTCTTCTTTTTTTTGGCTAAACCCAGAGACTATAGATTGTAGTAGGACCTATTCATGAGGGGAGTGGACCATGGAGTGGCCCTAACCACCGGCTTATGTGTTTACTCTACTCCAATCAAGTTCTACCTATTTCCCATAGCTGCAATTAAAGGGAAACTTGAACTTCTCTCTGCTGATTACATTGACCCCTTCCTTTTCCTACATTTTCCTTTTTTTTTTTTTTAAAGTAACCTTTACACCCAGCATGAAAACTAACAACCCCAAGATCAAGAGTCGTAAGTTCCACTGAGCCAGCCAGGCACCCCAGATTTTGCTTTTTACCTGCTCTACCTCTTAAGCAACCAAGCTCAACGTGGGGATTTTTGAAGAATTAAACATATTATTCAGTCACCAGGTGACCAGTTTGTCCTGAAATGTAATTTATCAATTATTTTTTCCAATAGCTTTTAAATCCTAAATGCTGGGAGTTAAAATGATCTGAGTTAAGTGTATAAATCCTCACAACTGTATTGGGCAAGAATCTGTTCTGAGATCCCAAAAGCATCTTTGGGATGCTTTGGGATATTTCCTGTTCTTTAATCTAATGCCAAACATAGCCCCTGCCCATGAGCCCTCTTCCATTGCTCTGACGCTTTTAAGTTTGTAAAATATCGTATATTTGTTATCTCTCCGAGGCCCTTCTCAGTGGCAAAACTGCGTCTCAGACACCGTGACACCCATATCCCTGTGTCTTCTGTGGAATTCAAGTGCTGGGCTTTTATGGACAAACTTGGGTTGAACTGCCTGCTTTTTTCTTTTCTTTTCTTTTTTTTTTTTTGAGCACAAAACGATCTTCACCTTTCCTGTTCAGTCCTGAAGGAGACAGGCAGAACACCACGTGTCTCCCTGAGCGTCATGGTCCAGGATGGAAGGACCTGACTTCCACTTACGATGTTCCCTCGCTGCCCCCCTGGAGGGAGGGGGTCACCCCTTGAGTCAGCCCTCCCATGTACAGTCCTGCTTCCTGGGTCGTCTTCATCTGACACAGCTGCTGGCTTCGGCCCTTTGTGCTCGCTCTCCCCAGCCTGTCCCCTTGTCCCCTCTGCTTCCCAAATTCTTTTGCTTTTGCAGAACTTCTCCCCAGGTGGGTCCTTTTGAGCTTCCACGTCTCTCTTTTATTTATTTATTTTTACCCACAGGCTTATGCCATGTGCGCCATTGTTTGAATTGTCATGAATTTTGGATTTAATTCCAGAGAGTCAAAGGCATGTTTTCAGCTGAACAAACCAAATGAAGTAAAAAGCTTCATCCTCCTTTTACTTTATTCTCATTACCCATCCCAGTGGGGAGGATGAGTAAAGAATGCATCCTCTAGATCCTGAAAGAATTTCTGATATTCATTCTTTCTCCATAAGATACAGAGCTTAATCCTTTCTTTAGACATTTTCTTTTTTCGAAATAAACAGGGCCTAATTGGAAAAAGCTGAGAGAGCGAAGCAGAAAAGAATAGAAAACATTTACTGAGCTTGGAAGTGCATATTGAATACTGCACGAAATTTGCATATGGATTACTCGTGAAAAAATAGAAACATTCTCAGCCCATTAGTTACTGTGATGGACTCCCACTGACTAAAATCCAAGTACTTTCGCCTTGTTTTCTCCAACTGTTCTTTTCTGTAATCATTTCTCTTTAACCACAGGGCAGCTATTCTGTTTCTGCACTTTGTACTCGGGAGAAGAAAAAATAAGGAGCATAGCTGTGCCTAGAATATGAGCAGGCTGCCTCTGGTTTAATCCTGGAACATTGTACCATTATTTCTAAGCTTCAGGGGAGGGTTGCCCCTTTATCGGAAGGTGCTTCTGAGTCACATTTTCAGCTCTATAGTTGTGTTAAGTGACAAGCCTTAGCTTCCTCCTTGGTGCCTCAGTTTCTCCAAATGCAAAACAGAGGGTAAGAGCAGTACTAATGGAGATGGGGTTGGGGGGGAGAATCAATGAATATTTATGAAAGTAAATTGAGTCCCTGGAATATCAGATCCCACAGAAATTCAAAGCATAATTAAGGTAGGGAGAACAGATTAGTGTTAAATATATGTGTGAAACACATTTTACATTTCCTTCCAACAAAGACTGAATTTAATTTACTCCAAGTGAGGAGGAGAAAAAAGGAAAAAAATGGTATTGTGAATTAGGATTCTAAATTTGGATTTTGATATGTTGATTGGTGTACTACAGACATAAAGCCACATGTTGACTTTTTCAGCAAATGTGTGTGCGCGTGCATGTGCGCACCCGCGTGTGTGTCTCTGTGTGTGTGTGCGTGTGTGTGTGTGTTGGAGGTGGAGGAGGCAAATACATAATGAACAAATTTAATTACCATTGGCAGTATTCTTCCAGGAGACCCACATCAAGTACTAGCAGAATTGTTATCAAAAACATATTTAAAACTATTTACCTTTAATCCATAGGAAAATAATTAAATATGGATCAGCTCTTTGCTTTGTGGTGTGAGGCAAGCCCGTATTTGCAAAGAGACACTGAGAGAGTGCCTGCAGAACACATCTATGCTATTATGTCACTGTTCGAGAAAACCCCCCAAACTCTGTCCCTCTATGAAGGGATCATTAAATGCTAATCGATGTGGAAGTTGGTGTGAAAGATCAAAATACCAGTAACCATCAGCCCATTTCAGGCTTTCACAATGGCTTGGAAACCTGAAAAAAAATCTGCATGACACTGATCACAGAAATAGGAAGAAATCCTAATAAAGAGGACCCTCTGTGTTTTTATAAACACCTACATGCTGCATAGACACTAATTTCTTTGAAGAACTAAAGAAAGACAAATATTCTTGAAATATTTTATCATAAAGAATGCCCTATAGAAAATCCACGTTCTTTTTTTTTTTTTTCCTGGCCGAACTCCCTTGACACAAGCGAAATTTTTACTGGGATAATGAAGACATGGCTAAATTTTCTAGCGAGATGCAGAATCCACCAGAGAATATATCTAGTACGGATCCCAAGTACCAGAGAAAACCAAGAAGTGGTGATCTTTCTTCCCTGCTAAGCAGACACCTGTATGAATATCTAAACCAGGAACCACCCAGACAACGATCACATTGTGGGGTTTTCTTAATGCAAAATAAGTAAGATTCACGTGGAGGAAGAGCTGTGTTTGCATTGTCGACTGGGCCTCCTGGGACCTTACCATATAGAGCGTGGCCTGAGGACCAGCAGCATCAGAATGAGTTGGGAGTTTCCTAGGAAAGAGGGCTCTCAGGCCCCAATCCAGACCTCCCCAGTCAGAGCTGGGGTTGTAACGAATTCCTCGGGAGATTTCTGTGCATGTTAAAGGCTGAGAAACATTGTCCCAGACACCACTTGGCATATGATCGTTTCAGGTCCTCTGCATTGTCTCCGCATAATTACTTGATAACTTTAGATAATTGGTTTTTGGTCGTTCACTAAATGATGATAGAGAGTAGCTTTGACATTTGGATGATGGGACTTAACATTACACGTCAGTCCCAGATTGTGTCGTTTTCCTTCTTTGAAGGCCCAGCAAGTTCCAGGCGCTGTGCTAGGCTCTGGAAGCAGAGGGGTGGGCAGGATAGATGCAGAACTCGGGATACAGGCGTTGCACAAATGATTCCTGAAAAATCTTACTTACTGGCATATGAGTAAATAATATAAAGGAGCTATACAGTGTGGAAAGAAAATTCAAATAGGGTAAGCCTGGTTGGGTCCAGAAGATCAGAGAGTGCCGTGGGATCCCCTGCACTTTGGGATCCCCCAAAAAGTGCCGCCGTTTGGAGGCTCTGGTACCAGTGGGCCTCGAACCGGTGGGCCCCAGATGGGCAGAAGAGCAGCGAGGCCCACCACCACTTCCCAGCAGTCAGGTGGCTAGTAATGAAGGAAGCAAGTGCTGTTCAGCTAACTTTTTTCCCCTTGAACAAACATTTTTATTGGCCATATGATTTTATTTTTTGAGGTGCCAAAAGCTTACATGGTTTGCTCAAATTAGAAAAATAATAAATACCACAAGTTCAGAGAGCATGCAAGCAAGAGCTCTAAATAGGGCAGCAGTTACAGATCTGCCTTGTTGATTGTCATTCTCCAAATTCTCTCCCTCCGGGCGGACCTGTCCTCTCGCCCTTGAGGTTGTCTCAACGGGCTCAGCAGCCTGACCAGTTGCCCAGAAGGACGAAGGTGCGGCCTTCACGCTGCTTCCTCTCCTTCTCACCCTCCTTTTCTCTTTCCTGTTAAGGTTGCTTTACCAGCTCAGTCATTTCAAGTTCGAATTTGATTTGCATATCTAAATTGCTAATTATACCAATTACTTGCAAGGCTTCTGTGTTCCAAAAAGAAGTCAGTGTCAGTTCGCCCCGAAATTAGGAGCTATGGAGACAAATACTATTTTTTTCTTCCTCTTTTTCCTTCTTTTTTTTTAATCTTATAAATATATTTTTTTAAAGGCCAGCTGCCAACAACTGTAATTTTCAGGTCCCAGACGCTCATGTTTCTGGTCATGTTTTTGTGAAGTACAGCATACGTTCTTTGACTAAATACTACTTTTGAAAGATCAAAAGGAATACTCCCTGCCTTCATTTTGTTCTTGGCTGTAGCTCGTGGATGTCTTTTTTTCCTTCTTCTTCTTCTTCTTCTTAATTTACGAAAAGCTTTCTTTCTTCAGAAGAAAAAGAAGTTGGCTCTGCGGATTGTAAAGAGATCATTAGCGTTTACTAATACAGTCTGTTCTTAAGTTGCTTTACCACCACGTCGTTTCAGTATTATTTACGGAGCAGCTGAAATAATTGGGCTTTGAATTTTCAGATTACTATAAAGCAAGACCTATTGTCACTTATTGCTGGGTATAATTGCACCATATGTATTTAGCGAAGCTATTTATTCATCTCCCTGGTGAATAACTTTGTCAAAATGAGTTGAGATATTTCTGTGTGTGCAGTTGGAATCTAGAAAACATTTGCATTTCATATAGCACTTAGAAATTATAGAGGGCTTCACAAATATTTTTTTTTTTCTCCAGATCTGAGGGTCTGTTGAGTTCTACTCATCTTTTATTATTCCCCACTGTTGGTTAGAACAAGCACTGGTCTTAGGAGTACACGGTTTTTCTGAGTAGATTTTAAGCCCTAGAAACATAATTGTGAAAAGAGAAAGAAAAGGAGGGAGGGAGGGAGAGAAAGATAGAATTATAATGTAAATAATTTGCATTTTAATATAGAATAACTCGTTTTTCCATTATTCAACAAATTTGCATTGAGAGCTTATTGTGCACACTAGTACACGCCGTGAAGAGGCCCAGCCTCGGCCCTGTCCTGAAGGAGCTCACATTCCATGAGGATGTTCTATAAGGGGAAGAGTAAACCCAAGCTTGGGGACAGAGAATGCTTTCCCGAAAAAGGGATATTTCAGCTAAGCTGTAAAATATGAGTAGGATTTAACCGGGCAAATAGGAAGAAAACATTTTCTGGGCAAAGGAAATAACATGTGGAAATGCCCTGAGGTGAGAAAGGTCATGGTACCTTTGAGCAGCTGAAAGACCAGTGTGGTTGAAGCGGAGGGGTGAGAGGGAAGGAGGGCATGGCGAAGAAGACGAGGTGGGAGGGCGGGTGGGAGCCAGAGCAAGTGAGACCTTGTAAGCCATGACTGGGCTTTGGTCCTTCTCCGAAACCTGTGGAAAACCTTTGAAAGATGTACCGTAGGAGAGTGATAGGATCAGATTTCCAGTTTTCCAACGATAACTCTGGCGGCACTGTGGAGACTAGAAGGCAGGTGGGGGCAGGAGTGGGCCGGGGGACCTGCTGGGAATCTGTTGAAGTGTAGACCAAGTGGGAGAGGGTGGCTTAGAGCAGGGAGGTCAGATGCTGAGGGAGAGGCAGAGGCATGTTTGAGAGATACTTCTGAGGACTTGAAGAGTGGACGGACATGGCTATGGGGGAGACGGAGCTGTGAAGGATTACATCCAGACCCTGGGCTTACACCGCTGGGTGAATAGGAGCAGGGAGTGAAGACTCTGTTTGGGGACAAAGGTCATTGTTCAGTGTCGGCATATTTACTTTGAGGTGTCTGTCAGCCATCATTGCAGAGAGACCGAATAGGCAGTCGGCCTGGAGCTCAGAGGGTGGAGGCCAAGTGTAACCGTTGGTAGCCATGTGTCTTCTAATGTGATGCAGGTCGGATTCTTCTATCCCACAAAGGAAAATAGCAAAGTGAACTGTTTTCACTTTCTTGAGGAATTTTGCTTCATTTGGAGTTCAAAGTGCTACAACAAGTATTTGTTACCATTGATAAACTGGTAGTAAATACAGGGGCCCCTTCATTTGATGAAATGAGTCAGCATACGTGCTGTAAGGTATTTGATTGTTTGCATCCTTGAGGCCTTCTAGAATGCTCAGGTCGATTCTTTCATGCCAGGTCTCGTAAAAGAAGATTAGAACCAAGAACATGAGGCTTACAATACTCTTTAGTCATCACTAATGAGTTTACTCAATGCTCAGACTTCATGAGAATGCTTGGTATAATTTAGAATATGTTGACCCTATTCACGACAGCAAATGTAAGCTACTAATATTTTTCACTTTATAAAGAAACAAAAGAAAAAATGTGGATTCCTTCCAAGACATGTTTTTGTCTTTATCTCTTTGACCTTTTGAGAAGTAACATTCCCTTGGAGTTGCATAGAGGGAAAACTTGGTTCAATAATTGAGCCACAAGGCAGTGTTCTGACTGCAGCTCTGCCCCTAACCAGCTGTGTGACTTTGGCAAGTCCCTGAGCCTTTCTAGGCCTTAAGTCCCTTCACCTGTAAAATAAGGAGAATATACTAGAAAATTTGGGGTGCCTGGGTGGCTCAGTTGGTTAAGCTTCTGACTCCTGATTTTGGCTCAGGTCATGATCTTGGGGTCTTGGGATCAACCCTCACACTGGGCTTAGCACTCAGCGCTGAGTCTACTTAAGATATTCTCTCTCTCTCTCTCTCTCCCCCCCTCCCTCTCCCCCCGCCCCTCCCCCACCAAAAAGAAAACATTTGAACACATAAAAGATAATTTAAATAATGGCTAACTTTTTTTGAGAATTTAGTGTGTGCTAAATACTTTCATGTCAGGATTATTGGCTCTATAAGGTGACCAAAGAGATGACGTAAGGAAAGAAATGTGTCTTAGAAACAACATGTTTTACTCATTTTTCTATTTATTTCTTTGGAGAAGAGGAAACAATAGAAGTTTAAATTCAGTGAAAAGGCTAACTATTCTGCATAATAGACCAATATTCTTATCAAATTAAAACATCTGAGATAAGCCACATCTACCCCCAAGCTTGACGGTTTTAGGTATAGAATTTTATATAGACCTATCATTCTTGTGATCGGCGGAGTCAAGTTCCAAAGAGAGGGGGTAGAAGTTGCATGAAGTAGGGTAGTCAGGGGAATTGAGATGATAATTCTTAGCCAAAGTATTTTCTTAAGAACTATAAGGATCTTAAAACTCAGTGTGTGCATATAGTGATTGAATATCCTGTGGGTCGCAAAAACTAAACAGTCATAATTGGAAAGGGTTCACGGATTTAGCTTTTTGCCCGTGAGGGAACCACAGGATCAGAGGAAGAAGAGGCAAGGGGGGAGAGTGGCTTTCTCAACAACCAAGAAGGAAGAGGGCTCCGAGGTAGGCCAGGTAGTTGGCTGTCAGAACAAGGAAGGGGAAGAGCAAGTGGAGGGAACAGAAGGTCCTCTGAGCACCTGCTGGGTACCAGTCAGGTGTGCACTGGGAAGGCTGTGTGGGGAAAGCTCAGCTGGGAAGGGCGGAAGACTGGAGGGGATGCGCTTTGAAAGCAAGCGAGTGAGTGGCTTTGCTGAGGCAGTGTGGGCTGTCATAGAAGGTCGTCAGTCCTTCGACCGTGGAGCGGCCACGCGCGTCCTGCGGAGCTCATGCCTCTGTAAGGGCTGCAGGGTTAACGCACGGTTTGAGTTCCATGATTTTCATATCTGCTGCTTTTTTTAAGCAGCCAGACACAGATGACTTTTAGCAAGAACAGAATTTATATTTAAGCAGCACATAATGAAAATCGACGGCTTTTTGTTGAGAAAAGCACAGTGTCAGGAAAATATCCCTATCACTCTCTTTCCCCCTGTCACAGTGGTGGAAATTTTACATTTGAAAATGAAAAGGCTTAAGATATAATTTTTTAATCCCATCTTTCCTGCCCACTTGCATCTCTTCCAAAGCTTGTCAGGGCCAGATCTAGAATAGTAAGAGCCATTAA
Organism: Potos flavus; assembly: GCA_028534135.1. Classification (NCBI taxonomy): domain Eukaryota; kingdom Metazoa; phylum Chordata; class Mammalia; order Carnivora; family Procyonidae; genus Potos; species Potos flavus. Next base: position 74,787,550 of record CM052892.1, on the reverse strand, counting down.
AAATTTGGCATCTTGCACTCTGTTTTTTGGAATAAACTCAGTGTGGGCCAATTTATGGTAAATTATTCTCTTCGTGTGTGAATTTCCTTTTCTCTCTTGGCAAATTCGTGCTTGCCTCTACACCCCTGCACACAGATCTTAAACACACACATTTATTACAGAATCTGTGTGGGCTCTGTGTGTAAGTGTTAAAGTGTGTGCCCATGGCTGTACCCACAAGTGCATATGCACATATTTGCACCTATGTGCTTATATGATAGCAAATTGACTTAAACAGTTTGTCTTGGAGGTTTGTGTTGCTGTATGTATGTTAGCATACATTCTGTTGCAACCCGCAAACAGTTTCTCAGTCAAAAGATGACAGAATTCAGCAATCATTTTGGGAAACACCATAGTAAATAAATATATTGCTTAGCTCTGTTAAACCAAGCATGCCAATTCTTAATAAAACTGAAGGCAAGCAGTGGCGTTTCTCATCTTTGCAGTCAAAGACAGTTACTGGGTAGCCAGTCCACTGCCAAAGGGAAAGACAGAGCCAAGGCCTCGCTACGGCCCCCGTACTCTGAGCACAGAAAGTTCTGGAACTTGGTATGGCTGTAGCGTGGGATCATATGGGATGCTCGTGTCTGCTCCCATCCAGAGAGTCTGGATATAGGCTGGTGGGTAGAGGCATGGCATCGTAAGAATTGCTTGATCTGCTCTTTTGGGGATATTTGACTCGGGGCGACTCAGGGCAAGGTCCCAAAGAGCTTTTTTCTTTGCATGAGAAGCTCTGATGAGAGGCTCTTTCCTGGCATAATGGAGAGCACATTAGCTTAGCTTTTAAAGGGCAATTTAAAACAGTTTCTTTTCCTTTATGTATGAAGAAGGCACACATTTATGTGCCTTGAATTATTGCTAATAACACGTTCCCAATGGGTCTTTGTATGTTTAGCTCAAGTTTAGAAGAGGGTGTGGTAGGAAAACCGCTCACTCCCTTCACCAGCGTTGCTACATCTTTCTCAGAACGTCAATACAGAGGTCAGTGCATCGTGTCCACAAAAAAAAAAAAACAAAAACACACACACAAACATATGTTGGTATTACTATTGTTTCCCCACATGGTTAGATGTTAAAATAATTAAATATATCTCTTACAGTAGTTCTATAGAACATTCAAATCCGGAAAAGCCCATAAATACATTTTTATAGCTTTTGCCATGTTGACCATTTGATGTCATCACGAGCGCTAACTCTCCCAACCTAATTAAAAGGCCTTAATGAGCTTACTCCACAAGGAAGTCTAGGGGATCAATATGCTCTTTTACAAAGAGTTCATTCTCTCTGTTTCGCTTAGCATTTATTTAGCAAATAATCTGCAGTCACTTGAGTACATGCCAAGCACTGTACCCAGTGCCGGTAATAAAAAGATTAATAAGACTCAGTCCCTTGTCCTCATAAAGCTCGCAGCCTAGTGGGGGAAACAAACAATCCAATTAGTGTACCTCCGTGTGTTAGCAAGGCTGTGGGCGAGGCATGGTGGGCGTGTGTGGAGTGACCTATTGTGCCTCGTGAAAGCAGAAAGGAAGGCGTCACAGAGGAGGTGACACCAAGTGAAGGGGTCAGTCGTATGTCACCGGGCACAGGAAATAGCCTGTGCAGAGGCAGAGGCAAAAAGGAGTTTGCTGCTTCATTAGGGGACTGCAGCTGGACTGGCCTGCCGCCCGGAGTGGGGGGAGGGAAGGAGGACGAAGGGGGCAGGCCTGACCGCGGGTGTGCTCAGCCTCTCTTCTGCCTACGGCTCTTTCTCTGTTTCTGTTTCCCCTACTTCCTTTGGCTTATGTCGTGGTTTTACTTTAGCTATCCCTCTTTGTCTCGAAAGACCTGAAACTGGAGAGATCTTTTAGAAAAACCAGAGTGTAGGGAATGTTTCCAACCTTTAAAAAAAAAAAAAGGTGACAAATAATGCCTAAAATCCGAAGGCCAATTCTTCCCACTGCTGTCAGCTTCCTCACTTGAGTATATAGAAAATAATTCAGGGGTATTGGAGCGGGCTGGGTCAGATTGCAGATTTATTGTGCTCTATGTCTATCTCCTGGAATGTTCTGTGAATGCGGAGAAGGTGGGATGGGGCCTGATGTTACTTTTGTGTCATCGGCAGGGCCTAATCAAATGCTGAATGTGTAAGAAACTCCATAATCCCCGGTCCATTTGTGGATGAGGGACTTGGTCTCTTGGTGTATAGAACAGGCCTGAAAGAGTTAGAACAGTTGTCTTCTTTAATAGAGAGTAGCAAAACATCTGCAAGTTGCTTTTATGTGTACACTTTGTATATAGTTCCTAGAAGTATGGTACTTACGTAGGTGCATTTATATGGAATTATATATGACATGTGGTGATCAGAAGCACAGATACAAAGAAAAGTAATTTGACTTCTTTTAGGTATATTTATGCAGGACCAACTACGGGCCTTAAATACATTTGCTCTAGTGACGTGCCATCAGATTGCATTCACTGAGAGCTCTAACGGTGAACCTCTGGAATATACGTGCTCGAGTGGTTATGTATTTGCAGATTGCATGAAATCGAGGCTAATAATAACAGCAGAATCGGGCAACTTACTTATTGTTATGTTTAAACAACCTTTTTCATTATTTGCCCACTCACAGAATAATTATTTGCTTGAGATTATAGTTTTCTGGCATTGTATTGACACAACATGAATAATATATGATACCTTATATTTGTTGACTAGCTGGAGAGGGCCATATGATCTGACTTAAATACCAGTGTTTCACTGCGGGGTTTTCACTTCCCAGTTGTAAATACAGTGCCCATGATGAGGTGCCATTTGTCCCCTGCAAGTGTCAGTTATTATAAACCAGACACTTGATAATTTCCATAAAAATTTAATATGGTTCAAATGTTGGCACAGAAATAACATGTTTCTCTCTACATTGTCATGTGGCTTCTCAAAAACACTGTTTTCCATTTTGTTTTTTAAGTGGTACCCTCATTTACTTGGCCATCTCGTGTAGAGTAAGGACCCTTTTGCGGATCAACTGCTACCCATAACCCACGATGTTAAGAAGCAACAAATGGCCTTAAGCCAGTAAGAAATACATACATACTGCCCGTGTAGGTAAACTTGGTTTTGTACAGATTTTTAATCAAAAGCAAAAAGCACAACAAGCCAAGAAGTTGCATTTATGAGCTATTTAATAGATTCATTGTGTACGCTAGAATAACAGGGAAAAACATAGTCACTGGGATTTATTATGGGTTAGGAAAACATTACGGAAAGGGTTTTATATTAGTTCTACAAAATTTTTAATGGTTCCAGGAGATCTGGATAAATGAGTACAATCGCCCACTTCAAAACACCAGATGAGTGGCATGCACGGACAGGCTGACTCATGAGCCCCGACTGTCTCAGTCTCTTTTCCCCTCGATCTGCGCCAGCCAGACCGACGGGCTGGGAAACGCCGAGGCCTGGCATAGGAGATGCAAGTGCAAATCTATTCAGATATTTGCCATCTTTGGAAAATCAGTCCCGGGGGTGGAGGGGGGAGACTTGCGCTGATTTCTCTGAAGTTAAGAGAATTCTCAAATTTGCAGGTGTAACTGTACCAAGACTTGAAATAATATCCCAACGAGGCCACTGTTCCTTTGGTAGAACCTTTGAAATACTATAATCAGATATTACCTTTTAGCAGCCCAAAGGAAACATAGAAATCCCTTTTCTGTCCGTCCGTTGTTCAGATAAGAAGGTGGTTAGACTGAAAACATAAGGAACGTCACAAAAGTGAGCGCGCGCGGGGATCTCTTCATGGCCCTCGCCGCGGAATTCGGTGTCGGAATGAGACACAGAGAGGAAGGCATTCCGTCGTCCTCAGTGTCATGAATTCCTGAACCAGATACTTTTGAAAAGCCTCAAAACATTGGAATTCTTTTCTTTTTCTCTTTTTATGTAACACTTTCTACAAACCGATGTGGTAAATGTTAAGAATTTATGCGAACATCCAGCACTAGTAAGAATGCACTGGGAACGGAAACCGCAGGGTGGCACGAGGCGAGCCAGATGTCCAAATGTGTGCAGGAGGAGAAGCGAAATCAGGTGGCCCCGGGGGCTTCCGCAGGCTTTCTCTTCTGCATCTCTGTCCTTTTTTTTTTTTGACTTTTCTTCTGTTTTTTTTTTTCCCCCAGACAACACTTTGTATTATCTTCCCAGCCTACAGTTTAAAATTAGATTTTACTCTTCCACACTTTGAAGGATGAAGCTGCCACAGTTTGGTTCATCAAATGCAATCCCTTTCTTTATTCTTTTGTTCTTGCTCTAGTTCTTTTGTTTATTTTCTCTCTTCTTTAAAAAAAAATCCCATTAAATTGTGTATTGTCAACCTGAGGATAGTTTAATGATCCCTAGAACTTTATTTCTCAAAGGATAATCTTTGAACACTCAACATTTTTAGCAGTGTCGCCTAGGAGACCATTAGGAATGCACCACCTCGGGCCTCGCTCCACACCTACTAAATCAGAATCTGCATTTTAACAAGATGCCCCAGTGACTTGGGGGACTCGTGATACCTCGAGCCGGGGAGCACTGTCCCAGAAGGAAACTTGGAAAGCTCAACTGAATCCATGAGGCGGATTTCTCACCTCCTCTCAGGTGTGCAGGGTGGCCCCGACCCTCAGCTCCCGGCCCTCTCCCTCATTTACACCTTTGGCAGGTATGCCCGTGATTCAAGCGGGCCTGAACTCTTGGTCTTATTGCGGAAGTCACCTTGACTGTATCCACGGCATTGGAAATATCTGCCGATCTTTCCACCCGTGCCTTTCACCTCCCGTCATCTTTGAGCCGTAAGCAGAAGATGTAAACTAGCTATAATTCATCAGTCCGTTCCCAGAGCTACCGGCCACCCGCACCCACGGCCACGCTAATGGGATTAATTGGTCTTGACCGATGAAGTTGTAAAAGTGTGTACCTCCAAGGGTCATAAACACTGAGCCTTAATTGAAATCAAATGTATATTTTTTAAAAAGCATGTCCCGCATCCTAGACTCCTTTCTGTTTGGGTTTTGTTGACATTAGTGATGGTACAGAAACCTGATCAGGAAGGGTTTGCTGTTATTACTGCTTTGAACACCAAGTATGCTTCTCGGTACGTTAAGTAGCTGATTAGGGGAGGGAAGTAATATTCTACTTGATTATTGGTTACACATATGGAATAAATCCTATTTTAATGGTGTCTAATGAGCCTTTCATTTTCAGAACCTTACACAAAAGCCTCTAATAGAAAGGGAAAGTAATATTTCAAAGGTCATCTTAATACCACTTAATGTCAACAATCCGTAATCAAGCCAGTATATATGGATGGTGATTACAGTCCAGTTGTGATCCTTTAAATATAAAATAATCTCCTAAATTAGCAAAATGGTGTAAGCTAAGGTTCTCTGGGTTTGAGGCAATTTATACTTTTTAATTAAAGTTTGTTACTTGCAAACAGCCTTGGAGTTAGAAATCGTTCTCAGAGTGTGGCTTCGCGCAATGCAGCATTTCCAAACCCCCCGAGATTTAAAGTTCTGTCACTTACAATTTCATGCATTGTTCTTGTGTGTTCTGTAAAGTCGCCGAAATGTCCAAATGAAAAGCTATGGCTCCCCTTCTGTGCTTTTTCTCCACAGGGGAATGTACTGGGCGCTAGAAACGTGGGGTGTGTTGCTGGTCAGGAGGCCACTGAGGGAGCCTGTGGGCCTCTTTCAGAGTTGTCTCTCTGCCGGGTGGCCGATTACCAAGTCAGGAATGTTACGGACTCTCTAGCGCAAGACTGGCATTCTGAAACATTGTGCCATTCGCTGTGTGAATAGAGATGACCCGCCTTACCTCCTGCCCACATCCGGAGAGGTTCCTTTTCAGGCCGGCGCTGCCTCTGGTTCACGTAGCTCTTGCCACAGTTAGAAGTGGGTGAATCCTGCAGGACACTGTACTCCTGTCAGATTTTTCCGAAGTAAATCAACAGTGGTTACGAGATGAGTGGCATTCATGGCTATAACATCTGAATCTCCTGGAGGGCTTGTCGACACCCAGATGGCTGGGTCCCCACCCCCAGGGTTCCACTCTGTACTTCTGGGATCGGCCAGGAGTTCGTATACCTGACGGATGGCTCTGGTTCCCGCAGCACCTCTTCGAGAGGCCCTGCTCCCGCTGCATCAGTATGGACGCGGGCCCGCCGTACACCTGACCTTGCGTCCATCTCCCCCTGAGGAAAGCTCGAGTGTCTTTCGTGTTCGCCCCAGTGCCTAACACACATAGTAGCCATGCTCAGGGGGCTTACCCCATACTTGCTGGGCATAGAAAAACCAACGTTGTTTACATGAAATTACTAGTCTACATTAGACACCTCCCCCCCAACTCCCTCCCACATTACCGTCCTGTATTTGTCTTTCTTCGGCATTCTGTGTTTCCTCCTTCTGCTGTCCCCTTAGATCCTGAGAGTTTGTTTTTCTCCTGTCTCTTTCCATATGACCTGTGTTCGAACCACAGGCAACCCGGGGCCTGGCGGTCGAGTTCCGCTGGCCCTCAGTGCCTGGGTCTACAGCCAGTCGGGGAGGGAGAGCACCTGAGAGGAGCCCGTTGGTCCAGCTTTGTTTAAGGCGAGGTTGGTGACTGTGGCACAAAGCAGTCAGGTGACACTTTGGACTTTAGATCTCAGGATGGACCTTGCCCAGTAAGAACCTCGATGAGAAAGCCTTTGGCTAAACCCAAGGAAACACTCTTTCTGTGGTTCTTGTTTTCCTAGGTTTTAGATGTTCATCCTCAAGGCAAAACTCACTCATTAAAGATCTGGAAAACATGAAAAAAACATTAATACAGAAAAAGGCATCCATTTGCCCAGACGCCCAAAGCAGCCGGTTTGGGAGTATTTTGTAACAGTCTTTCATACTTCTATCTCAATGTTCGTTTATTTTTAATGCATTTCCATTTAACTGAATTTATATATCTAGGGGTAAAATTGCCCTGAGGGAAAGGAAATTCTTTTTTTTTTTTTGGAAAGGAAATTCTTGTGTTGAATTACAGGGTTATTCCTATAATGAATGATAATGATTCATTACACAATCGTTTGCTTTCAAGTTTCATCCAGACACCATTAGAAAAATGAATAGCACCTCCTTCCTCTTCTTGCAGAATTGTCAGTGTGGCGAGTTCAGTCAGGTGTGGTGCTCTCCAGACCGCCCAGAGGTGTTGGGTGCAAGGCCCCCCGTGGAGCCCTGTGTCAGCTCCTCAGTGGCTGACTTTCCTGGTTGGGGATTCATGGTTTTAAGTGAATTTCTCTAACAAGAGTGAGTGGGTGGTATATATTATGAGCCCCTGAGTCCGAGAAATTGCCTTTCTCTTGCCTTTATTCGTACAACCCAGTGGGGTCAACCCCCTTCACTCTTAGTCTCTGCCCCTGACAATTCTATAGGGCCAGTGAGACTCCTACCGACCCTGTCACCTTCCAGCCTTTCCCGCTGCAGAGGAGACCTGTGACGTCAGCTGGATTTTCGTGATTTTTACAGATAATCTTTTGATTGTCATTTTCAGTCTGGCAGCTCATGTTTTCCTCCCATTTTTGCTCTTTAAAAACGGTCAGGATGTTCTGAGATGTAGTTCATTTTTCACTCATTTCCATGGGATGCTGCAAGCCTTTTGGTCTTTGATCACTGTTTCTGCTAATAGTAATAACAGCAATTAATTGATTTGAACTGGACATTTACATGGACACTGGACAGGAGAGAGCATGGAAATGCCAGTCTAACTTCCAATTTATGTTTGATCAAGTGGATGGTTTTGATTGGTTCGAGGATGTTCATGCCCCTCTAGTCCCTCTGTGGCAGACCTGGGGGTCTTGGTTGTGTGCTGCTCACAGAAACCTCATTCGTCTATTCTAAAGTCTCCATCCCCGTGTTGGTGCCTAGACAATGCAGCCTGCTCTCTGACCAGTGCCTGGGACGACTTGTACAAGGGAGTGGAGGCAGGGCCTCTCCAGGTCTGGGTCTATACCCTGGAGCTGGCCCCGGAATGACATCCGTCCTACCGAAGAGCCTTGCTGGGAACCAGACTACGGGCTTGAGGGGGCCGAAGCCACAAGCTCGTTTCAGACCTAAGTGTGATCCGCCAGGGACTCTAAGTCAAATCAACCGAGCTCCAGCAGTTTGCTCCCAGTGGTCCTTCCAGAGAACCTTAAAGCCAGGAGTTTGGTCGGCAGAGGCTTCTTAGTCATGAATTGGGGGTTGACAGTGAGCCCCTTTCTTCTCAAATTTGAGACCCCCTCAAAACCTCCCAGAAACAAGCCACTGAACCCCTCTCTCCCTCGAGGAGTGTATCATATGCCTTTCATTCCGTTGAAAAAGTAGTGGCTTTGTCAGCAATCATCTTCTGTTCGGGCTAAATTTATTTTTATGTGAAATAGAAATCAGGAAAACACCAAAATTATTTTAAGCAAAATATCAAAATTGAAATAAACCAACATATGTCGGGAAACATGTATAACTCTCAATCAAAAATAAGTGCAACTTTCATAAATTTCTTAAAATACTCCAGCATGTGAAATCTGGGCGACTTAAATAGATGGCATTATGACATGGTTGGTTATTCTTTCTCCTCGGTCCGTCCGTTCCTTAAACCTGGCCAGCTCTGGACCATCCCTTCATGAACGATGCACTCTGTCCTCCATCATCTATTGTAGTAAGTGAGAGAACCGAGGGATTTTATCAAATGTCTTGTAGTAAGGTTGAATAACACTGATGATTTTGAACGGAAACCATCTTGAATTTACCTTCTTTACTCCTGTTTTGTTCTACCCCCTGCCCCCCCACATTCCTCTCTTAAGAAGTAAGGTGCAGTGTTTTTTTTTTTGTTTTAAACACCCTTTCCATATTCCCAAATTTCCTTTGCCATGGGAACTCAAATGGATGAAAATTGTCAAAGTGACATCAGTATTCTGGGGCTTACTACCACAGAGAGAGAGTCACAGGGTAAATGCCCATCTCACATTTAGGCCTCATTTACAGGCTTTCTGTAACACATTTTCTTTATTAGATCGTCACTTCCAGGATTGGAATCACTGCGAGCCTCTAATACAGTCGCTGATGTTTTACCCACAGAAGACATGTAGTAAATAGTCCCATCGATAAATATTATTGACAAACCAGTAAAGCATTTCTTGAAACCTTCGGCCTCTCATTTTCAGTTCCTCTCTTCATGAACGAGGTAACAACATTTCTTAGAAAAACAAAAATAGGTAAAACTATCACTTCATTTGGAAAACGTTCTCAGCACTACATGAATCATGTTCCAGTTCCTTTTTTAAAAGCATCTTAAGAACTTTTATCTCATTAGGCTTGCCATCACTGCGTACGCCAACAGAGTTGCTCTTTGGCTGTTGAAAACTCCTTGAGATAATTCAGGATGTTTCTGGTCGTGCCGACCCCACGGACACATGCCTTTTGCATCCTGTAGCCTTGGATCTCCAGGAGCTCGCCTTCATTCTCGTACATCACTTTGATTTGTTGTTGTTGCCGTTGTTAGTTTATTAGTTGTAAAAAGTTTCTTCCTTCCTGGTTCCTTCCATTTTGTCCAATTTGGAAATGGAAAAGTGTGTTAATTTTTTAATAAATCTTTAAGACACGCATTACTGTATTTTTATTAACTGAGCCAGATGGCTCACAGCAAATATTCTCT
>CM052892.1:74749341-74777747 GCA_028534135.1 Potos flavus | reverse complement strand
TTTTTTTTTGCAGTTTGAAGGTTGCAAGAAGGCCTTTTCCAGGCTTGAGAATCTCAAGATTCACTTGCGGAGCCACACGGGCGAGAAGCCGTATCTCTGCCAGCACCCGGGCTGTCAGAAGGCCTTCAGTAACTCCAGTGACCGTGCCAAGCACCAGAGGACGCATCTGGACACTGTAAGAGGGCGGGAGCGTTCCGACGTCCAGCCCCAAGCCCCGGGCTGAGGGAGTGCCCGTTTGACGGTGGGCTGGTGGAGCGGTTTGCTTTATGGTCTGCCGGTTAGAGGGACAATGCCAAGGGCCGCAGTGGAACCTTGGGGAAGGTCCAGAAGGGGCCCTGTAGTGACAAGTTATCTGAAATCTTACAACTGCCCGAGACCGAGAGATTCCTTGGTGACCTCTGTGTGTAAAGCAGAGACAGGTCAGGGGCTGTCGCATAGGAGATTAGAGGACAAAGAATGACTTCCAGGGATTGGGCATTAAAATAAGTATTTAAATACCAAGATATGTGTAAATGGATAATACATACCATTGCTAGAAATAGAAAGTGGTTTGTTTTTTGTTGGTTTGACTACCCGCCACTCCCAGCCACCCCGGCCCTTACCCTGGCTCTTTTCTTTTTGACATAAGAACTTTGAGGCTGGCATGGTTACCGAGTGTGAATCTGGCCTTTTGCTTTAGAAACCACCTGGCATTTTCACCTTCAGGCGATCTGAAAAGAATCAACAGATCTCTCCCCGGGGTTCAGTTTCATTACGCCTCCCACACGTTACCAGCCGCACATCCGCTGACATAACCCCGATGAGAATGATTGGTTTTCATCGTTGCACCTCAACTCTCTTCATGCAGTGTCATTTTGCTCCTTTCCTGAGACTCTTCTGTTTTCTGTTCTGTTGATCATCCTCCTTTGCATTTCTTGAGTTTTGAGGCCATTTTCCGTCCATGAGGCACGGTAGACAGTGTGCACTTTCTCTCCACTTGACAGAGCCATCAGGATAAATGTATTATACACATCACAGATCTCTTATCCCCCGTTCTCGCAAATAATGTATTCATGACAGTACTTTTTCAGTGTTAACATTCCGATGTCTATTATTAAACTACACCAGAATTTGAATTTCGAAAAGATACCGTTATTTCTACACACCTTCTCATACATATTTAAGATTCTTCTGATGTTATAGTTGACATATTTATTAAATTTTATATTAGTCTCTATTAGTCATATTGATAGAAGTCATTTTAGCTATATGTCACATAACCTTTCTAAACAGAATTATCTCCTAGTATACATAAACATGATGGTTTGCCTAGTAAATAGCCAGAATATAATTAGAGCAGTATGGGCAGAGGATAGCCCCTTTCCGCTCTGGCTGAATTAAATTCAGTGATTTTAGGACCAACAGAATAGAATGTGAAATGAATAAATTTGGTGAATAGCAGGATTTTTTAAAAGGTAGAAATAGGAAAAAAGAATAAATTATGTTAAAATGCCCTATTTTGTATGTCTAAAACGGTCTTGGTAGAATCTAATAAATTTTGCAATTTGTCATTAAACTTTATCATGGAAGAATGAACATTCACGAGACAAGATTGTCTTGAGAAATTGCCTCTACTCTAGCTAGTTATCTGTAGTTTGAAAGAACTATTGTGAGCCAAAGTATTATGGCTCCACAGTACGCTTCTTTACTTGGACCTAATTTTAGCTAATCAGACTACAAGCATTTTCTGAAATCATTTTGGAATTTTTTTTTAAAAAAATCACTTTTTAAAACTTTTGAGGAAAGCTACCACAGATAATAATTTCACGATTCAGTTCAATGCAGTAGCTTTTAAAACCCAGCTACTTTGATTTTTTTTTAAACACCACTCTATTAAATCTTTTAAAACCATCGTCCTTCCTTTAAGATGCAGAACTGCCCTCCTGTTTAAATTTTTATTGCATTAGATGAATTGGTAAGCTCTTTTAAAATCACGTAAAAATTAAACATTTGTTTTAAAAAGCAAACTGTAGCTGCTTGAAGAATGCGTTATTTAAATTCGGGCCCCCATCTCCTTTCATTAAGCACTCATTATGCTAATGCTGTCAGAATGTTGGATAAAGTATCTTTCTTCAACTCAATGGATTCTTTACTTATAGGAAAATGATTTGCCCCGCAAGGATTACCGAGTTCATAATTCTAACCCTGAAAAGTGTTATTGACTTTTTTCTCTATTAGCGTCTTAATATCAAAACACAGGGAATGATTTTATAGTACACGTGGAAACTATAGTTTGAGAAAGTGTAGCATGCCATTTAAAGCTTGGGTAGCCTGAGGGAAAATGATCAGTCCACCAGTAATACTTGGACCAGCCCCTGACCTTGCCCTCTTGGCACACGGATCCCAGAGGGCTGACAGCAGGGGAGGAGGGAGGCCAGCTGGGAGGAATGGTGAGTATTCACACCTTCTGCAAGAACATCTCCAAATCAAATACAAAATCACACTACCCAGTTCTTGTCTTTTCAACCCAAATAGTAGCGACCGTGTTAGTAATAATGGTATTGATTTAAATAACATGTTAATATTCCTAAAGTTTTTTTACATGCCACATCTCCTCAAGGGCTCAGAATGTGAGTTTCTGTGGTCACCACATGACTGCCAATACTATCAGCAAGTTCTCCCCTGAAGCCAGGGCAGGGTAGGGAAGGCCAGTGCGAGAACACCGTGTGAACCTGGGAGAGAAAACTGTTGTTTACCCAAAGGAAACTCATGGGCGAGGGGCTTCCGCCCATATTGGCTGACTGCAAAAACCGAGATGTTGAGAGCCTGGTTCATCCACTGTTCATGGCCAGATTTCTTATATGTAACGCAGTGCCCAGCCCCCCACGAAACCACGAGACCTGGTGGGTGATTCAGTCAGTCAGTCAGTCAGTCAGTCAAGGAACAGACACATCGACTTAGAATTCATATTGGGTGTATCAAACTAAATTATATATTCATGACTTCACTTTGTGGTTGGAATCAAAAATGGCAAAAACAAAAAAGTGAATCATAAAGATGGCTTTCAGCAGGGCGAATAATGTAATCCTTGTTTCTGTTGGCCCACAAAATGACAAGCATGCACATGAAAACAGGAACAAAACATAAAGAGAAAAAAAATCTGAATTTTTTTTTCTGGTTTTTTTATTTTTATTTGATAGGGGTTTTTTGGTCTGCTTTTGTTTTTGTTTGTTTTGTTAATGGCATAGCAGGTTCCTAGAGCAAGAATCCTCTTTTAGAGACAGGCTCTCACTTCTCCTCCTTACATTTGAAATCATGTAGGCACAACTCTAATTAATCTCACCTACGGAGGTCCAGAGTAGATGAGTGACTGGAAGTTGTGACTTACGAACACAGTTTGTCTTGTGATTTTTTTTAGTGTAGTTTAGATTAAACAGAAAGTTTTGCTTTATTTCGTAGCTTAAAAGCCATACTCTCAAACCCTTGCTCTGCATTTTGTTATTATCGTAGGTATAGCTGCTTCAGTTTGAATCAATGTGTAGTGCTCCCATTCATTCATTCCTAATTGTTACAGAGAAATCACCGGGGACACATAAATTAATAAGATACTAGACTCAGCCTTAGGCTCCACATCTCACATCTCTCAGGAGCATGGGGGACTTGAAGTGGCCAAAACTAGTGTTTTCAGTGCACGCCGCCAAGGGCTCAGGCATATAACCCAGGCTGAGTACTAGGGCTCCTCTAAACCTGTAATCCCTATAATAATATTAATGTTCCTCTGGCTGAGTTTTCATGTGTCTGTTGTTTAAAAGACCTATTGTCTCTCGCTCACCTTCCACTAATATTCGCTTTTAATTCTCTCCTTTCTTTCTTTCTGAATCAGGTTTCCTCTGAAACATTCCCAGTCTTTTCTGGACTTTTCTGAAGCTTCTTTATACCTGAACTCTTAAAGAATGTGTGTTTCCTAGTTTCTGACAGTACCAAAGATTGTTTTCAGGGGAACGTAACTGTAAGTATGACTAGAGATGCTTACTAATAATTTCCACGTCCAGAAATGCCACGAGAGGTTTGGTGGGAAGAGTAAACCTCTAACGATGTCTCCTTGTTTCTTGAAAGTTTGCCCTCCTCTTGGCCTTGATGCAAACTTCCTGGGCTTTCTAATTAAAATGCACAAATGTTACCCAGCATTTCACCTCAGTCTGTTGGTAATAGTTCACGCTCTGAAGTCAGTAGTCTGAGTCAGTCTGCCCCAGTTACCTTTATGATTTAACTACAGCTGGTTTCTTTTTTTCTTTCTTATTTAGAAACCGTATGCTTGTCAAATTCCAGGATGCAGTAAACGCTACACAGACCCAAGTTCCCTACGAAAGCACGTGAAGGCACATTCTTCCAAAGATCAACAAGCAAGGAAAAAGGTAATTTTAAAAGACCATTTATCCAGCCAGGAAAGGCACATTTAAATTACTCGTGCAGTACTGGGACCTTGTGCGGGGCAGTGGAATTCTTATACTTCTCAAGTTGTTACATGCATTAGACGCTTTGGGGAGAGGGACGTCTTCCATGAAGTAATAAGCAATGCGATGGTTTGCACAGCTGAGATAACCAGATGTGAATTTCTAGGGAGGGCTTTTATAATAAGAATCAGAGAAAATTAGCGAAAAGTCCCCTACACTGGAGAGTGACAAAAGGCTTTTGTGGAAATTACGTCTGCATAGCTAAAGCAAATCGAATTGGGAAAAACAGCACAACAAAGACCCTTTCTGGAGATAAGTGCTTTTTCATAAATTATCAATTGGCTGAAACCATTTTAGCTCTGATGGAGAAGGTAGGTGTATCTCTAGGATAAGTATAGAGCATCTCTGCCTTTAAGCTTAGAAAAAAACACGTTCCTTAATACGTACTGTGTATGGAAATTCGAGAAAGGAATTGAACCTAAAATTACTTTGACATCACTGAGGAATTAATGCATCTTTCAGAGTACCCAGAAAGCATAGTGTCTTGGATTTGGAAGAAATGTTAAAGATCAACCAGTCAACCCACCTCTCTCTCTCTTGACCTCATAAGATCTCCAGCAGGTGGTAGGTCACGTTGTGCTTCCGCACCTTGAGGTATGAGGAGCTTACTACCTTTCAAGGCATTTCCCAATAACTGAGTTTGTAAGTTTTTGGGTCAACAGGTACCTTCTGACCATGGGAGAAAAACACAAACACACTGAGCTGACCTTAGCTTTTTGAGTGTTTCCTTTGTGTCCAGATGGTACTGATTCATGTAAGGGCCCTTCGTGACAAATGTAAGGGAGATTTAAGATTCAATTTATGTCAAGTGATTTAAGCCCATGTTGTGATCAAACCCCATGGCTGTGGTTTCAGGTCATCAGCGCTTCTACTAAACTAGAATCGTGCGTTCTTTCATGGTTTATGGGGATTTAACACTTCTATGTTGGGAAATGGTGTGTAGTCTTTTTTTTTTTTTTCCTTGAGCTTTTTCTTCCTTGAGAGGTGTTAGCACAATGCCCGTTGAGGGCTCATGTATGGAAAGAATTTGACCTCTTCCCTGTGAATGAGAAAAGTGCCCAGTCGCAAGGATTGGATAATCTTAATTGCCTACAAACCCACTCTTGTAAGTCAGTTGTTAAAATCATTTTTTTCCTCTATAAATGCAATTAAGTCTCTTATATTGGAACACAGTAAACTGATAACAGATGATCATTATCAACAGATGATAACGTGATCAGTCAACATGGACTAAAGATATCCCTGTATTGAACAAGAGCAAAGGAGCTGCTATGTGAGTTAATAATATAAACAAAGTTGTACGGAGGATATTTAGTCTTTTTTAAATAACACCAACCTTGCATCTTGTTCGCTGTGTCGGCAGGACCACTGCCTAATGGCTTTTGTCATTACCTGTTTGTGTGTCTTGCGAACTTGACGTGATAAGTTGTCTTTGTTTAAAAACCAAAACCAAAACAAAACAGAATCACAATTCTGGAGAGTTTTTTTCTTCTAAATCTGATCATTCACCCCTAAGTTGTTTGAAATGTATGAGGTTTTACCATAATAGCAAATCTATCGTGAGATTGGAGAGGACCTTCACTGAGAACAACTGCCTGGGACAGAAGAGACTGTGGGTCCCGCATCTAGACGAGTAAGCCCCAGTTCGATATTCCACGTAAGAAGGTGACCTGGGTTGACAGTAGGTATGGAAACAGAATGAGACATTTTCAGGAATTATTAATTAATTGGTTTCCATTGTTCAAACGTGGTGTGTCTCAGCCTCTATATAAAGGAAAATCGTTTTGATTGTGTGAAAATTTCTTGAATTTAAATTTAAATTTAAAAAATTTAAAAAAAGAAAATCAGACCCCGAGACTACAAAATAGGAATGTAAAGACAATTTACAGATAGCCTTCAACAGTCATATACTTTCGAGGAGCAGTATTATAACCTAATATCAAATATTGCAGTATTCTCTTAATTTCATCTTCCAGAAAATGAGCTACTGTGTCTGCAGTGATTAGCTTTTGATGCTGTGCACCCTGTTCCTTACAAATGGGTGAGCTGGCTGTGGCCGCTTTTTATTGCCCAGACCTTAGGGACCAGCTTACCGTGTTTACGCTCCAAATTTTAACCTGTTTTTTTAATCTGAAGATTTTAAATATCTATTATGAATCAGTGATAAGTTAATCTGTGGAAATTAAAATGATGAAAGTTGCTCCATCCAATAAAAAGAGGAAATGCCACTCCCCAGAGAAGCTATGCGAATGAACCCCAAATCAGGCAATCCACATTTTCAGACCTTGTGCCGGTGTACTGGCATGCAATATTTACATGGTACAATGTTGTTACTAGACCTTGGAGAGATTCTAATTGCTAACTCACATCAGTGCTTGGTATTTGAAATATTTCCTGGCAGCAATAATAAAAAAAAAAAGAAGAAGAAGAAGTAAGAAACAATAAACCTTTTAAGGCAGAATTAAGATTATTTACGACTTTAATTAAAAATCGAAAACTGGCATCATTTCAAAAAAGCCTTTATAAAAATGTGAATTCATCAAAAATAACCATAAAAATTCCAAGGTGATAAAGGCACAGTGGAGTAATGGTCCCAGCCCTAGGGAATTGTTTTGTTGAAAAGAATAAAACCCTTTTCTGTCACACCCTGTTAGTCATGGACTTGTTTAATATACCCTGCCTGCCTGCTTTCCTCTAATCCTCTTTGTAACCTCCCCCTAGACACTAAATGACATTATTTTGGTCTTAACGTTGCCGGCTTTCTGAGGCCCCACTCTGAAATCCAGGCCAGTGACAAGGCACCCTCAGCCGTAAGACAGACGTTTATCGGGGGAGGCAGAGTCCTCACGAGTGACACCCTAGGCGTGGGCAGACGGCCCTTCCCCACACCTGTTGGAGCCTACTGAAAAACCAAAGACCTGAAGGCTTAGCTAAATACTATTCGAGCTACAAAAAGAAAGGAAGAAGGAGAGGGGGAAGCTCTTCTGCAAAGAAATTGGGATAATTTGGCTCATTGCATGCTGAAAGTAACTTTTCTCTTTGCCTAATGTGTGCACACCCACACATTCCATCAGCTGATGTATAGACTTCCTCCACTGAATGCGCCTTACGGATCTCAAGTCCTTTAAAGAGGGGGCTACACAATAAGTGAGTCGCGAGATACTCAGGTCACCAGCTGTGGTCTCCCGTGCGAATAGAATGTAGCCTGCAGAGCAAAAGGCAGAATCTGTCCTTCAGTTCTACCTGATAATGAGTGGTGAAATAAGAGAAAACTAAGGCAATGAACCACTTGAAATTTCCCTCAAGGCTGTGAGCTTTATCAGAATTTTTCATTTGCACCTTGGAAGTGCCCATAAGCGGTGATGGTGGTGATGGGGGGCGGGGGGGGCGGTTTCCTTTTGACTCTGGGTTGTTATCGAAATGGACTTTTGAAAGCAAATGCAAAAGAATGCCTGGCCAAAAGTTAGAGACAGCACGCATCTTTCGTCCATTTCACAGCTCCACGAAGGCGCCAGACTCGCTGTGATTTGTGAAACGTTTAGTTAACGATGACCTCTGACCCTCCCTGGTTGATGACTTTGACTTTGACAGCCTCAAGCAGGCTGTGATAAACCCCGCACAGCATTCTGAACCTGCACGAATGCAACCTGCACTTCTCTTTCCTGCTTAGGGGGCAGCTGTGGGTCGCTGTCCGGCTAAGACAGAGCAACTTACGCGATGCGCCTCTTCCGGTAGATCTGGGGGTTCCGTGGACTCTGGTCAGAGCCACCACCACCCCGTCTTGACTCAAAGCTGTAAATGAGTTCATTAAGTACCGCAGAGCTCGCCTTGCTTTGTGCCCTTGCTGGAATCTTCAAAAGCTATGTGAAAACATCTAGTTCCCTACATGGAAGCTCTGATTAAAGGAGCTGGTGAGGCTCTCGCTCCCCGCCCCCCCCCCCCCGGTTGTTTTCTAGAATCATCCGTGCAGCAGGGGCGTGCACAAGGGACACGCAATCAGAGGTCTTCCCAGATGGCGACTTTCCTTTTTCTCTTTTGTTCCTCCTCCCTCCCTCCCTCTCCTCTCCCCTCCTCCTCTCTCACTCTGACTCTTAATGGAATGTCTGTCATAGGCACAGATCATGGACGTAGGATTTCAAGATGAACTAGCTGCTCCCTTCCTCTCACGTGTAACAAATTACATTGGAAATCCTGTCGGACAAGTGATGCTTCTATGATGTTGAAATGTCACTAATTTTTTTTTTTTTTTTTTGTAAGTGAGTCATTCACTAACCTTAATGATTGTTGGTGGCAAATTGCTTTTCTCTCTCCTCAAAACAATGGTGGGCCATACTGTCCTGCGTGAATGTCCCGATGCCTCAGTTGAGGGTAACTGATTCTGAGAAAGGCCCTGGATAAGCTTTTATAAGACAAATAATTGTGGCCCAAAGTAGTGATGTTACTTAATTCAATTTAAGCAATAAAAAGAAGTCATCTTGGTTTAACGCTCATCTCATCGCACTGATTTGAAGTTGAGACGAGCCTCGTGGAGGCTTTCGGCTTAGGGAAGTGACTCCAGCTCTGCTTTGCAGGGCACTGTTGTCACCACATGGTGCTGGACTGGTGAGGGGGGACCTGAGAATCCCTGCTGGGTGTGGGAAGTGGAGAGGGGGTCACTTGTCCATGAAGGAAACAGTTAGTGAGGAAAAAAAGCTTCTCTTTCTTTCTGGAGAGAGCAGAAAAGCTGTCTTCAGCCTTGTAAATACAGAAATAATACGTACTAGCTGGCATCTGTGGGCCTAGAGGCCCAGCCAAGGTCTTTTTGTAAGATTTAAAGCAATGTTGCCCGAAGTGTGTTCTTTGGAACACGTCCCACAGGATGTTATGAGATATTCCTTTTAGAAAGTTTGTTGTTGTCATATATGTTTGGGAAATGCAGAGCTAAAGAATAGTCAAGGTTTTCTTCTTGCAAGAATTCTCAGAGCTGGAGTTATATGATACCCCAAAGGAAAGAGAACATGAAGATTTGCTCAGAATCACACAGCCAACAAAATCATCTTTTCCTCTAGAGCATCTCATCAAACTACTCTTCTAGTAAATTCCTAGAGAAATAATCTCAAACAGTTTCATTTATTTCACCTAACAGTTATTTATTAAGCACCCGCAGGGTACCAGGCACTGGGTTAGACTCAGTCGTGCAAGTGGGTACAAGACAGAAGTGTGTTCTCTGTCTCTATAGAACCACGTTGCCTTGAGGAAACCTGACAATGAAAAGGTTAACAGAAAATGTGTAGCATAAATGCAGGCAAGAACACAGCGTGGAGGTTGATATGGAGGTCACAGAGAATGACCTACTGAAGGAGGATGGTCAGGAGCACATTTAAATAACCAAACTGGAAATGAGAAAAATGCACATTTTAAAATGCACATTTTTTTAAAAAGCACCGCGTAAGTCAAAATACTGTACCTTCCAGGGGCGGGGGTTGGGGGGGATAGCTGGCTGGTTCAGTCGGTAGAGCAGGCGACTCTTGATCTCAGGGTCATGAGTTTACACCCCACACTGGACATGGGGACTACTTAAAAAAAACACCGTGCGTTCCTATTTGACCTTCTTTTAGAAGAACCTGCTACAGAAAGGGCACAGCAGCAGACGTCAGGATCATCGTAACTTATTGCCCTTGCGTTGTTCGGCAGCATGTCCTCAATCGCAGTGGCATTAGAAGGACTGGGTGCTAGACGGTAAGACGCAGAGCTTTCCTCTCCCACCCAGGAAAATGACTCCCGACGGTCAGCATCTGTGATTCACTGGGCCGTCAGCACGGGGAGGCCCTGCAACAGCTCTGAGTTTAGAAACAAGACCTGAACTTGCCCTCCCGAAGATTACATTCCAGCAAGACACACAGACTCATGTGCTTTCAGGACGACCAGAGAAATGTCGTGATCAAACCTCTCAGAGAATGCTTCTGGAACGTGGTGTCGGAGAGTTCCTTTGCAAATGATAGGCATTCTTAAGGAGTGAAGTCTTGTGGGTTTTTATATTGTCCTCGATGGCTTTACAAATACTTTGTCATACATGGCAAAGTAGTTTTACTTCTCCCTGAAAATTCTGATTTAGGGCAAAAAAGGGGGGTGTTTGGCCCAGCTCTGGCCAACCACGTAAGGAACACGGACCCTCTGGCAGGTGCTGTAATAAGCAGTTGGGGCTGTACGGTGCCTAGCACGGCTACCGGATGGAAATAGTTCCTAGGTAATTGCTTTTTTGATTGATTGACAGAAGCCTTCTAAGCTTCTCATTCCCTTTCTCTTATTAGATTTTGTGAATTCTTGATGAAAATGGTTTTGGAATGAAAGCATTTAGCCCAGACTCTCTGCTGCCTAAATATATGTCCTAAAATATCATGACACAGCTCACCACAGATCTTCCCGGGCTCCGCACTTCATCTCTGTTCTTAAAGTCCTTGCATCCTTGAGCAGTCACGGCTCCCTCCGCTCGTTCTCTCGTCTTCCCGTTTCAGCTTCAATTGAGTTTTGCCTTTGATATCCGTGGGCAATATTTTCCCATTTTGTTTGCATCTTGGCTCTCTGAGCTGTGAAGATTTATTTTCAGGGTGACTTCACACCGGGACCTGGATAAGCCTAATGTAGAAACTTCTCCTGGTGGCTCCTGGGCAGGTGGTGTGTCTTAGAGCAACGTTTGGATTGGAGGTCAGGTGGTATGGGCTTCTGTTAAGCAGGGCCATGAATTGTTTTGTGACTTAGCTTAAGTTACATGCCCCTAGTTTTTCCATTTTCCATCTTCGCAGCTAGCTTGAAAGGCAGATGCAGGTCCTCAGAGGTGAAGGGGGCCCTATTTCAGCAGAAGGCATTGTTCTGTCACATCACCTGCAATCCAGGCCGGTATATTGTAAATGACAATGGGACGACAGCATCCTTGCAGGTACTTTCCTTCCCTGAGAACTGAATATTCTTGTGGGTAGAGTCAGGGTTCTGTGACTATGATAGCCAGTCTTTCTGGGTCATGTGGATGCTTGGATGATGGTGCAAGACCCAAACAGGGGAAAGGAAGCTGAGACCCAAACCAGAGGGAATTAAAAACAAACTTGAACTTGTCATATTTGGTTCTGTTCAGGGGTTATTAACCTGGGCTCCACGGACCATAAAGGGGTGAGAAGTTCCACAGCTGGATGGATTTCAGGAAACTCATGAAATCCCAGAAATTATGTGCAAAATGTATTTTCTAGGTAGAGGCTCTAGAGATTTCACTGACTCTCCAAAATTAAGAGCCTCTAATGCCAAAAACAAACAAACAAACAAAAAACTTAAGAAAAATAAACCCCAAACCAAACAACAAACAACTCCACAACAGGACACAAGGAAACTCTGGGAGGTGCTGTACCTTGACTATGGTAATCGTCTCGTGGGTGTGTGCATCTGTCCAAATCAATTCGTATACATTAAATACATGCAGGTCTTTGTATATCAATATAAAAGAAAAAAAGTTTTAAGAAAGAAAAGAAGAAAGACTATCTGAGCCAAAAGAAATGCAGGACCCCTAGTGACTGTTTCACGTGGCTTTCATGACAATACCCAAAAAGACTCTGCCCAACTAAGAAGAATTGCAGCTTCACGTGCCCTGGACGATTGCCTCCTACTTACCTGACATTCACCGTGTATCTGATATTCTGCTAAGTGCTGGAGTGTAAAAAAAAAAAAAAAAAAAAGGCAAGACACACTCCTCTCCCTTGAGGCATTCAGAGATGTCGAAGCTGGATGTCGACAAGGGGGGGGGGTGGCTAATTGGACAGATGGCAGACAGAAATGTGGAGTAGGAACAGACCGGAAGCACGTGCTCCGGTTCGGAGGGTGTGCACTTGGACAAGACGTGACGGA
The DNA here is from genome assembly GCA_028534135.1 of Potos flavus. NCBI lineage: Eukaryota > Metazoa > Chordata > Mammalia > Carnivora > Procyonidae > Potos > Potos flavus. Next base: position 74,765,385 of record CM052892.1, on the reverse strand, counting down.
GGCCCGGACGAGGCTTGGCGGGCTGTTGGGATGAACGTGAGTGAACAGGAAGTGATGGTGGATGGAACGCCAGCGGCGAGGGGGAGGGAAGAGTCAAGATGGGGCCAGAGTTCCTAGCTCAGGGATTGGGGGACAGTCCACGGGTGGAGCGTCTTCTTCCTCAGGGAAACCTCAGTCCTGCTCTTATTGATTGGATCAGGCCCACTCAGATTATCAAGGATAATCTCCTCTCCTTAAAAATCAGTTGATTATAGGCACTAATCACGTCTAAAAATATACCTTCCCAGCAATACCTAGGTCAGTGTCTTATTGTGTAACTGGGGACGAGAGGCTAGCCAAGTGGACACAGAAAAATAACCATCACACCCACAAACTAGAGTCCTTTATATTAAGATTCAACTGACGCTACTTTATTTGAAGGTGACACTAACCACATGGCACACCTCAAAGTGTGATTTATATTAGTGCAGATTGATGGCACACTAGGAAAACAGAAGGAAGTTATTACTGGATATACCTGGTCCTACCCCTTTGTATTTACACCTTCGTGTGTTCAAAGCAAATATATTCATGCCAACTAATTTACAGACACTGCTAAGAGGGTAAAAGAGGATTATACTTCAGGCAAATAAGCAGATGCTTTTTACAAACGTTTTGCATTACATATCAGAGAGTTTACAGGATCATATAAGTTTATCATAATATGATAACTTTTAAATCTGTCATTATTGTCCTAATTTTATATCAGACAATGTTCCTTAATATAGTGTGTTTATGTCACACTAAATGAAATGACTGAAAAGCACTTAGCGTGCTGCCTGCCACATTATACATGCCCAATAAAGATTCGTATTAGTACAAGAATTACATCATGTTGTCTATTCAGAGTTTGTAAGAGGGGCACCTGCGTGGCTCAGTAGGTTAAGCGGCTGATTCTTAATATTGGCTCAGGTCATGATCTCGGGGTCCTAGAATTGAGCTCTGCATTCGGCAGGAAGTCTGCTTGAGAATTCTCTCTCCCCACCTCTCTCTCTTTCCGTCTCTCTCTATCTCCCCCTCCCTGCCCCCTTCCCCAAATAAATAAATCTTAAAAAAAAAAAAAAGTTTCTGGAGAGAAGACAGGTGATTGTTGAAATGTTAGTAAGTCAGTTTTCTCTACTCCAGACTCCTCCATTAATTTATTTTTCCCTCAAAGAGATCTTAGCTGTTTAAAAACGATACCTAGACACTGAGGTCATGACATAATTGTAAATTGTTTATATTATCCACTTTGCTTTTTCCTCACACGAGAAACACATTTGTAGTTAGGTGTACATGTTTTAAAGTATTGACTAGACAAGCTGACTGACCCAATGTCTATTCTCTTCCAGAGAATTCGTATCTCTGGGTTGGAAATCTCTGCCATTGGTCAGCCCGCCCATCGATATTGTTACATGAGTGAGAAAGGGAGGGTTAGAGATTTCATGCCGAGGAGTTTTGCTTTCATGCCGAGGAGTTTTGCTTTCATGCCCATTTTAGACCTTGGTTGTTTCCTGACTGCATCTTCTAAATTGACAGAAGGCTCCTCATTATTTCCTTATTCTTTTTTTTTTTTTTTTTTCCTTATTCTTATAATGATTTACTGTTTTATTTCCTCTCATGTGAGGTATCTCTGCATTTCTCCTGTCCACGCACAGGCTTCTGCGTCGTGGACCTGGATTCGAAGCCGGATGTCCCCAGGTTTCATGAATGAGTTACTTAACGTCCCTGAGCTTCACGCTCTCCTTTGTGAATTGGAGATGGTAGCAGCAAGCGAGTAGGTTTGTCGTAGTTATTAGTGAGAAAACGTACGCACAGGGCTTGTCGCAGTCCTGAACATAGACAGAGCTCGGCCCTTGGAGGAGGGAGCTGTGGCCACAGGGGTGGGAGGTAATATTAAAAGGTGTTATGGCACAGAGGAAACTGGCCTGCCGTCTTCCATTGCTGCCGAGGAACCTGGCTTTGAGGACTGGGGGGAGCAGAGATTTTTCTGGCCCTGCCTGGTTCAATCGCAGTCTGGCCTGAGAAGTTAGGGAGCCTGACAAGCCCATGTTTGAGCCTTCCTCAAGGCTCCACCTGAGGGGTCCATCAGATGGAATCCGGTCTCTGTAATTCGGACGGTTTAATGGTGACTGTGGTAGTAGGGATAAGAAAGGAAGGGTCTTATTTTGCCACCTTAAATCTTTGACATTTCAGAGCCATTTTGTATACATTACCCCATTTTATTCTTTTGGCCTTTAGAATCGGGATACGTTTTTTATTACCACTTGTACTCTCTTTAGTTGGTTTCTGAGAAATGAGAACGTTTAGAAGCGGAGAGGGAGCCAAGTATGATGCCAAAAGGTGGTATGCTGTTTTTCTACAAGCCCAAAGACCTGCAGAAATGTGCACCCGGGTTCATTAATACGACCTAACGCCAAACTGTCTGTTAAGTCTTGACATACTGTTTGCAATCTTGGCATTCCACAGAACCTTCTGGCAAAAGATTATTCTCCCCCCCCCCGACAATCCAGAGCCCTCTTTATAAACTATAGCAAAGTGTCGTGTGACATCTTAAATGCTCACGCTTTCCGCTGTTTGTCGGGTACAGATGAACCTTGAGTTAACTGTTAGGAGGCTGCACTCTGTCAGGCTGCTCTTTTCACTGGAATAGAAAAATGTTTTCCCTAAGTGGCTTTTCAGGATGGGCGCTTGCTACGCTGCCACTGCCGGGGCCAGCTGTGGGCACAGCTGTAGTCCATCAGAATTATAAGAGTCTTTAAATATAATCACATCCTCCAGCATGGGGAATCACATTTAGAAAGTCCCAAAAGATATTCATAAAGCCTCTTCATGAAATCGTAAGCTTTCTGACGATGAAGACAATCTCTTTTTTTGTTATTTAATAAACCTCATACGCCCAAACATTCTTTATATTTTTCTTTCTGTAGCTCAAAAACTTACCTTCGCCCTAGAACATCCACATGTGAGCCCTGTTCTGTGTGCCAAGGGTGCCTCTTTTCCATTCCCGACCCCGCTGATGTCTGGAGAGATTCCGCGCTAATATCTCTAGTTTCCTGCAATTTTCTCTTATTACCCAGCTTCCAGGTTTTTTAGCACATAGATCGCATTCCTCCCTATTCTTTCCATTTTGTTCATGCCGCGGAATAGTGTCAGCGAGGGTCACGTGAGACCCGCATGTCCTTCATTGACTGTGGAGGCAAGCCATTGAGGTTGAGAAAGTTGGCAAGGAAACTGACCTCAACAGGCCTTCCAAGCCATGCTAAGATGTTTAAACATAGACCGTGGTCAGATCCATGATTTAGAAAGATATTAATGGTGGTCGCGTGGGGGATGAATTAGGGATTTAGGGTAAAAGGAGACAAGGCAATTAGGCTGGTGTATTTCCATTAATCGATATTCTTTAGATACACTGGCTCCTCCAATGATGACTGCATCGCCCTGGGCTGTCGTCAGCTCCAGGATTCTCAGTCTTGTCCAAAATGCTACCATGAGAGACTTTGCTAAATTGCCTCTTGAATTCTAGCTTCATTATACATGCTGCTTTCACATGATGGCATCAGAAAAGGAGATAAGGATTCTCTGGTAGTTCTCAATATTCCTACCCTGGCTCCTGTTGACATCCTTCCTTCTGGACTGCTCACCAACCTATCATTCTTTCTAGAATCTTTCCAAGCATGATTTTAAGGATTCTGGTGCTCAGTGGCATTTCTAGGCTCTTTTTTTTTTTTCCCTGTTGAAATTTGAGGTACAGATTCCTCTTTCTCCATTTTTGGGGCCTTATCTCTTGGTACCTTCTCAAAGCTTACTTTTATAACCATATTCACAAGTGTTTCGGGTAGCAGAACTTCCAATAACCTTAGAACTTTGCATTCCCTGACTAGCTAGCTGAGCTCTCTGGCTACTTCCTCTCCTGCGTGAGGCTTTACTCCCCTTCCACCCTACTTCCAGCAGTTATTTTTCCAGTATTTCCCATTTGGCATTCTCATCCATGGGAAGCATAAAAGCCAGGTAGTAGCAGAGTTGTGATAGACTTGCTTAACACCAGTGCATATCCTATGGTAAGTGCTGGGAAATGTGTAAGCCTGATGAATCACAGTCATGTACCCCGAGACAAATAATACATTATATGTTAATAAAAAAAATAAAATAAAAAAACACCAGTGCATATCTTTCCTTGTAGTTTTCTATCACATATAAACATATTCTGGGACCCCTCTGTTTTTATTATTTTTACTCTGTAGTGTATGGTAACAACCACTGACATGAGGAGTTTGCCTTCCTCTGTATTGGCAGGAACATCACTGGGCTCCAAAAAAGGAAGGTCCGTAGGGAAAAAAGGTCAAGAGGTGGCAGAACATGTCAGACTAGAAGCTCTGTATCACAGTAGCTTTGGGCTAACCTAGCCCACAAGCACCGGCTGTAGGAATTTGAGTAATATTTACCCACTGTCGACTTTGAATAGATTGTATTTTGAGATGGCTGTGCAAAGGACATCCTTGACATTTCCTCATCTGTACATAGCAAAAACAACAATCAGATTTCATTTCTGTGTATTCAGAATAGCAATCAGGTATTGCTTCTTTTTTTAAGGTAATCTTGTTCTTTTATATGGAAAAAGATGCACAGGTTCCCCAAGTTTCAGGTCATAAAGACTCAGACATATTAACGTGCTCTAAATCATGGCAGAGGAACCTCATGCTTCCTGTTTTACCCACCTCCCACGTCCACCCTGATTATGAGCCCGTTCCCCTATCAGAACGTTAATATTGAAACTGACCAGAGACCTTAACACAGCCAAACACTCACAAACTCAGTACTAGTTCTAGCTTTTCAACCGTCAGCGATAGCAAGAAGCAGCAAGCTAGCATCTAAAACACGCCGTAATGGGGGTGAATGGAGGTGGGCTCAGTCAGTTAGGTGTCAAACTCCTGGTTTCGGCTCACGTCATGATCTCAGGGTCGAGAGATGGAGCCCCGCATTGTGCTCTACGCTGGGCGCTTAGTCTGCTTGAAATTCTCTTTCACCCTCTCCCTCTGCCCTGCCCCCCACTCATGTTCACGCACGCACGCGCGCTCTTTCTCTCTCTCTCTCAAATAAATAAATTCTTAAAAACAAAAACGTGCAGGGGCGCCCGGGTGGCTCAGTCGGTTGAGCCTCAGATTCATGATTTCTACCTGGGTCATGATCTCTGGGTCGTGGGATTGAGCCCCCAGTCGGGCTCCATGCTAGCCTGGAGCCTGCTTGGAATTCTCTCTCTGCCCTCGACCCCACTTGCACACATGTGCTCTCTCTCTCTCAAAAACACACACACACACACACACACACACACACAAAACACAAAAAAACCAATGCAGTAATGACATAATAGATGGAATTACCCATTTTTATTTTCTTCCCTTAAGAAATAAGAGTTTAAAGGAAATGGTAAAAGAAACAGTAACTCCCAAACGCGTGGGTAGCATGGTTTACTAGGCATTTTTATGGCTGTTTACTTCTTGAGTCTTCCCAGCAGTTCCACAGTTATTAGTGTAACCCCATTTGAGAGATGAAAGGCCTAAGTTTCCAAGAAGCTAAATGACTTTAGGACGCACACTCAGGCGACAGGAGAACTACACCCCAGCTGAGATTTCCCGACTCTACCTCCAGTGCTCCTTTGATGCGACTGTTTTTACTCTGGTCTGAGTTTCCACTATGGGAAGCTTTGTAACTCGTCAATAAGTTGTTGGTGGCAGGATCATTTTCGGAAGCTCTAGGCCAGCCTTCTGTTAGATGGTGGCCTGGCCCCCGACAGAGACCCTGGCCCTAGAGGGCCCCCATGTTTGGCAGTATCTGCCTCAGAATTCTCTAAACCTTCCTTTCGGTGGCCGGGGCCAGCAGGGCCATCCAGGTGGGCAGCCCTGAGCCCACGCTGGTACCCATACTGGGGCCAGCCTCCATTTCTAGCCTTCAGGGCTCCCTCCCACCCCGTCCTCCACATATGGGATCACCTAGGTGCCCTAATGAGCCATGGGACACGTGGCGATGGGACATTCTAGAGCCCTGTAGGCAGGCCCTAGTTCCAGGAGAGTGCCCTGGTGAGCAGACGGCCAGTACACTGTCTCTTTAGCTGAATCACTTGAGATGGGACCTCTAGTGTGATGCGGACATACTGACTTGGGGTGACTCGACTTGATGATGGAGACAGGAAGGAGCCCTGCAAAAATATTTGGTCCAGTGCCCTGCACAGCTAGAGATGGTTCTGTAGGTGGCAGGAGCTGTGAGGGGTCTAAGATTTGACCCTGGGTGCGAGCTAGTAAGTTAGCTGGCTCCAGTTTAATGGATGCTGGCGGAAGACAAAAGGAGAGCTTATTACTCATAGCAATAGCAGTAGCCAGAATATTCTCATTTTCTTGTGCCAGTTCCTTAAGGTGACACAAAGAGGACCAGGCAGCATTCGCGCACTCAGTGGGCTGTGTTACACGAGGGAAATTCTGAGCGTAGGGAACCCAAATCCTTTATAATGGATGAAAGCATGCCTGACCTTTGGCTTGAGAGGGAGAGATGATCCCGGTCAGTTTTCCAAAGCTGTTTAGTGTAGAAATATCCTGTGAAAGATAGTCCAGAGAGGCAGTCAGTTCCTCTGCTCCCAAGGAGAGGAAGCAGAGGAATGAGACTCGGGGAGACTCAGGGAGACGCGCCTCTCAGCGTTAAGTTCCACTTGCCCCTTGCAGGCGGGCAAGAACAGCAGGGCCCTGGCGTGACCCTACATCGTTAGGATTGTCCCTAAGTACAAGTGACTTCTCAAAGAAGAGACCGAAGCCAGGAGAGAAGGAACATGGGTGTTGAGAAAGACACGCTTCTGTACCTTGTGGGTCAGCATATAACTCTGTCCGTTTCCATCCAAGTTCATTTCAGAATCTACAGTCCTCCCCACGGGCAGCACCATTCATCTCATGGTTTGGTTTGGGAGCTGCTCACCTGAACTTCCATTACCCTCTCCTCTAGCCTCTATTACGGGGCTCAGAAGCATCACCATCTCAGTGGTTCTACTCAGTTAGGGGATTGTCTCCAGAAGACCCCCGTATGATTTTGTTTTGTTAAATGGCAAAGGTAATACAGCAGTCCCTTCACTCCCATTAATACGTCGATATGGCTTGAATGACAGGATTTCAAGTAGCATCTCTGTCCTCTGTGGATCATGGATCAGAGGAAGTGAGAAATGACGAGGATATTTGGACCTCGGGGAGATAGTGTCAATAGGGTGTCTGGGGGATAAAGGAATCGTTTGAAACTACCGGATGTCGGGGCCGAGAAAAACCAAGCATCAGAAAAAAAAAAAAAGGGGATGAGGAGGGGTGGTGTATCCGAAGTCATTCCATAGTTTCTCCTGGAGCCCATCCTGCCATTGGACTTGAAGAACAGGTCTTAAAATGGAGTTTTACTATTCCATCTCCTTCGTTTTCCTTGGCTTCGCGAAGGAACGTAGGCAGTATATTTCAAAATGAATGTCAGGGCAGTGTTTTTAAAGGAGCGACTCAAATGCAGTTGTGTTTGCTCCCTTGTCACTGTCACCCTCCCTCCTGGACGCCCAGCTCAGCATCCGCTCTGTGCCCCGTCCACGCTGACATCTTCAGCCCTGGGGGCACCTGCTGCTCGTGGCTGTCGCCGCGGTGGCCACGCTCCTCTGCAGACGCTGCCGCCACCGACACCGGTGACTTGGCTATTACGCCGCTGTGCCTCACTGAACTTCACGGTGGTTAAAAGCCCCTGTTTTTCATTTCCTGGCCGGCGTTTGCAATGTGGAATTGCGACACCACATCTACGTGCATTTTTGCCTTTTAAATGTTCTGTGGTGTTGCAACATTCGAGAAATTCCCGGGGATCCTTCCGCTTCCTACACACACTGGTTTGGAAAGTTAGGTCCAAGTCACCGTGTCGGTCACCTTCTTGCGCCCCTGCCACGTAATTCCGATTTCGCACCTCACGGCTTCAGGTGGTCCCTGTGCTGTTTTCCAGCTCAGGCTTCACTCTCGAGGATACCAATACAAAGACAAAGAAAACACTTTTTTTTTTTTTTTTTAATGTTAGCTTCTTCTTCCAAGAGCAATTGAACTTAAACTACTCTCCCTATTGTTTTCCGTGAAGTCTCATTTAAAATATTTTATTAATGCGAAGACGTGCGCATTCAGGGCTAAGGACCAGTGAACAGTAGCCATAGCAACCGGGAAGCCGTTCGGGAGGAGAAAAAAAATGCAGTAAAGAGTAAGTGTTTTAATCCTTAACTTTAATCCCTTTACTTCCTGTTCTCGAAATGAAATATAAATCAGGCACCATGGAGTGCTGCGATTTTTCTCTGAAAGGGACGTTGGCCAAAGAGGATTAGGAATGGACAGACGTGTTTAAGGAATTTAATCACACAATTTGTTGTCAAACTTTTGAGACCACGAGTGACCAGTTTCTTTGAGTGGCGTCAATGAGAACCAACAAAACATACTTTGAAACTGATTAGAGGGTTGGCGCAGGGGGACACCCCTATTTGCTGTTACTGTTACATCATTTTAGCCCAGAGTCATGCCATGAGAAACCAAGGAATTTGCTTAGTCCCCCAGTGGGGAGCTTGAGGTTGGGGGCGGGGGGGGGCTGTCAGGTTAGTCGAATAGAGATATTCTTTTGATCTTGGAAATACTAGGGAAAAATGAAGTCGCCAGTATCTCACATACTACTTTTCCTTGGTGTCTGATTTCTATGGGAGTCTTACCAATGATGTGTGCCTTCCATTGTCAACAGACTTTTGGGTCTGTGCTGAAAAGCACAGGCTTTAGTTTCCATGGACAGTAAAACAAGATTCTCAGAAGGATAGATAAGTATTATTTCTCAATAATATGTTCCTAAGTTTTTCTTTTATACGATCTACTGCTGACTTGTTAATTCCTGATTAAAAATAAAATTCCCAATTTTCTGTCTTTAAAGTCAGACCAAAACCATGCCCCCCAACATGGGCTTAAAGTGTTCATTGTTTGACTCTACAACACATCTGTCCTTCCTAGTTCTACTTGGAAGGATTATTGGGGACGACAGGAAGACATGTGTTTCATGGCACTTTTCCTTCCCCGGCATATATATGAGTATTTCTTTGATAAATTTATTTCTAGCGGACTAAAAGTTACCAGTGCACAAGGCCCTTTGCAGAGATCTGAAGTAGCTACAACTTGGGCTCGCTTCATGCAGTGTCAGAATGTGAAATTACTTCCAAGAATAGAATCTTCCCGAGGGGGCACTAATAATGAAGACAGGCAAGCAACATGAGGCCTGGAGCATGTGAGAGTGGAGCCAGACACGGCGGGCCGCCAAGTCTGACGTTCCTTGCAGACCTTGAGAACAAAAGTATACACGGTAAGGCCTGCAGATGGCAGGACATCTGGGGAAGAGAAATGGCATTGTGCTATCAGCTTAGAGGACAGCATGTGACAGTGACAACACCTGTTTCCACTTCCGTGTCTCGAGCCGGGTTCCTTCTCCCCTTTCGGTCAGAACCAGCTGGACTGATGTAGTCTAGGACAGAGCATCTGAGACGTGACCCAGGCACTGCGAGTGGCTGCCCGCAGCCCTCATTGTCCTCCCATGTTTCCCTTGGACTTTTGGCTTGCTAGTCTGGATTTCTGGGACAGGGTTCAGTTTTTGAGAGGAGACCGGAGTTCATTGCGGGGGGTGGATGGTAAGAAAGATAAAGTATTGTCCGTGTCCGAAGGAAGAATGGTAGATTCTGGACATGGAAGTCGCTTTGGCAGAGGCTGTAGAGACCACAGGAACCCTCCAGAGGAGTCCGGTCGCTGTTCTGGACTTGACCCTAAAGAACTTTCTGAGCCAGGCCTGCTTCTCATGACTAAAGACAAGAGCTTCATTTCACCCGAGGATCAAAGGTCCTGTGATTCATACATCACTCTAAGGCATACAGTCCCCGGACAAGAGCGGGGAGATCACTTTCAGTAAATGCTTCTCTGCATTGACAAAAAGAACACCATGGACCAGCTCTTCTGTTGGTGGCGTCGCCCCAGGGGGAGAAGGCTCTGATGCCCTATCCAGCGGTATAGGAAGCAGTCATGGGGGAACAGGGCCGGGGCTGGTCACCAGGTGTCAGAGGATGGACGTCCTCGTCGTGGCTGTGTAGGTTGTCACAAAGGGGGCTGGGGCGTGCCATTTCGGGCCCACTCGCTCAAAATTTCTGTGTTCTCCTTACCAAAGATATGTTAGATGTTTTATCTTTAAAAGCAAGGTAGAAAATTGGATGCGTTCCCAGCCCCTCCAGATGAATGAGAAACAGAAAGTATAAATGTAACGAATTAGCATTTCCTATTGGAAGGATTGCTCATTTGCACATTCCAAGAGGCAATATATAAATGTGAATAGTATTATCTAGCGAGATTTGGCATGAACAGGAACTGAGTATTATAAGGAAATAAACTTCCCAAGTGTCTATTTTTTAACTTCTGTTAAGATTTCACTTGGCTAGTTCCTATCTTATTCTTAGTGGATAATCTCAGCATGCTTGCCCTGCTTTACTCCTCTTCCCCTCATAGTGTGAGGAGACATGATTTTATCTGTCTTTAGGGGCTGCTTTTAGGGATAAGCATGGATTAATGAGTCCTTAGCAACTATCGATTGATTTTTTATTGATTCGTTGTTCATGCATTTCCCCAAACATTTATGGAGGACTTTTCACGTAAAAAGAAGCACTGTTTTAGCTTACATGATCAAACAGACATGGTTTCTATTTACAAGGAGCTTTTTTGTCTTCTGTGACATACACACACACACTCACACACACACACACGGACTTTATTAATAAGTACTATACTGTTTAGAAAACCGCAGATCCCTCAGGGTGATAAAAATTGCCATTGCTGGGCACCTGGGTGGCTCAGTCAGTTAAGCGTCTGCCTTCGGCTCAGGTCATGATGTCAGGGTACTGGGATCGAGCCCCACATCGGGCTCCCTGCCCAGTGGGAAGTCTGCTTCTCCCTCTGCCTCTGCTGCTCCCCTGCTTGTGCTCTGTCTCACACACAAAAATAAATAAATAAAAGCTTAAAAAAAAGAAAAAGAAATTGCCATTGCTGTTTACAAAGGAAGGAATGACTTTGGAATGGGAAGACCTGAGGAACTTCAGGGAAGAGGTGACGTTGAATGGGGCCTGGGAGACTACGCAGAATGTGTGGTAGGTACGCAGAGACTGGACGTAAGGGGACTCCAGGTGCGGGAGGCTCATGGCCGGAAGCAGCGTGAGACGTGAATGAGCAGCGTGGAGGGGAGTGTCTGAGCTCTGCGTGGCTTGGAGGCATGGGACACGTGGCCACACAGCTAGGAGACAGCCAGCCTGGTAAAGCCGGGAGTCGGGGCTGCAGGTGATGCTTGCTGGAGAGTCACTAGAGGGCTTTGCAGGTGGGGAAGTGGACTTGTCAGCGGTGGGCTTCGGGGAAATTAAACTGAGCAGGAGGCACAGGATGGATGTGAGAGCAGAAAGCAGGGGCTCTCTCCATTGAAATGACGGCCTTCAACTTTTACAAGGAGGCATTTTAAAAATTGTCCAAACACTCGGGCGTGTTAAAATTAGCCTTAAATCTTTTTCACACAATCCGTTTTAATTAAATGAAAGGAAAGAAAAAATGAGTTCTGCCGTTAGTCTCTCCCCACATTTGCTACACTATAGCACCGGCTGGGGCTCTAGTCAGAAATCAATTCAAAGGGAGACAATACAGATCTGGTAAGATGGACGGGGGAAGTAATTGCGAGATAGCTGGCTGCTTTAATTAAACTTTGAGAATACTTGAATAGAAAGAAAAATGCTACACTTGACTGGATGGGCTGGAGTGTGTGTGGTCACATTAGTGCGCTGAGCCGTAGGCAGGAGGGATTTATGAACCTGAGAGAGAAGGAGACCCTTCATCGTGCATGGAGTCTGCACAGTCTCGTAACCCGGCCCCAAAGGGTGAAGGACGATGTTTTTTTGTGACAATGTGAAATGCCTTATTAGTATTTTCTAATTGTCTTAAACATAAAACCCACCCTTTAATTTCCTGTTCTGCTTTTGCAATGCTCCTCCAGATGTAGTCTGCATCTGCCTTTGACTGTGTCCGTTTGTGTATTGTTTTTCACTTAGGAAAAAAAAAACTGTAAGATTCTTGGTGTCAGTTTTAGAATACTATTGACTTAGGAAGAAAATGGTATTTTTACAAATGTAGCAATACAGAAGAATCAAAGCTGCATGCCTTTGTGATTTCAACATCCTTTCAAAACTCAACCCCAAGTCTGTCCAAGATTGCTAGATAGTGGTACTGACTTGGGTAAGTGGGACATGGACATGAAGTATTAACATCCCACAAGTGTTCTGAAAAGGTTTTGTGGTTGGCTTTGATTTCTAATAGATTTTGGACTTTTCTAAGAGAATGAAAGCTAGCTACATTCTTCTGAGATAGAATAATTTCATGGTGATAGTCATGTGCGAAAACTATGCTAAGGTCTCGATCCAGATACCATTTAGCGCCAGACTCTGTCTTCTGAGGACAAACAAAACCCCAGGGGATTCTAACAGGTATCCCTCCTAACAACCATAATCGTTTCCACTGAGACAAATATATTTAACTGCGTACCACACAAGCCACTCTCCTCAGGTCCTGTCATGTGATACCGTAATGACCCCATGGAGTTGGTGTTTTCACTCCCCCTTCTGCAGAGGACGCTACTGAAGCCTTTCAAGGCTAAGTTAGCATCATGCCAAAGGGCACCTCTTCATAGGTGGCAGAACTGAAATTTGGACTTGTGAATTTGAATCTGAATTTGATCCATTGACCCCAAAGTTCCCATTCTCATCTCTTTGTCATATTGCCACACTATGGTGTGCAAAAGGAAGAGGTTGATACAAAAGGAGAGAGAGAGAGACAGAGAAATACCTGAACAATAGATAGGAGAAAAAGAAAATCCAAGTACACATTATACAGTGTTACAGTGCTTCCACACTGAGTATTACTGAAAAACAAAAGTAACCATAGAAATAGTAGTTGACATTGATCGAACGCAGTATACCATGCTTAGGGGAATACTTAGCTCGTGCTGTCTCAGGTTCCCTACCACTAACAACAACCTCGGAAAGTAGGGGGCATTGCCTACATCGTACAGAGAAAACCGAGCTAAGGAGATAGTAACAACTTGTTTATTGTTGTCTAGTATTTCCAGTAAGTAAGGAGATGAAAGCTCCAATCCCAGGGTTCCGGGTCCAGAGCCTACCCTCTTATCTTTCGTGATCACAGATCCGCTGCTCTGAAAGTGCTCATGAATGGCTTACGGTCAGAGTGCGCGGCTTTGTGGAGAGAACTCACTCTCGGGCAGGGACAGAACGTCACCTCTGGTGCCAGAGAATATTTTGGTCAAGTTTGCCAATGGCACTGAAGTGGGAAATGGAGTAGCCAGCCGAGTGATAGAGTCAGCTGATACGCAGCCGAGAGATTCTGTACTGCCCGACAGCAGTGCAGCCTTCCAGAGTTGGCTTCCCGAGGTAGGGGGCCTTCAGAAGTACAGAGCGTCCCCTGTGAAAGACCTGGGGGGTGTCCTTAGTGGCGGGTTTCATCCAAGCCACTGTCTCAACTCCACAGGACACGGAACTCTGTTGTCTGGTACACTGCTCTGTCTCCTAGCCTCACAGAATTTTGGACACGTGGTAAGGGCTCAGTAGATGGAATGAATGAATGAATGGATGGATGCAGTAGATTGAATGAATGGGCAAAAAGAAAGAAAGAGAGAGAAAAAGGGAAAGAGGAAAAAGAAAGAAGATGTAACATGAATTTTAAAAATGCTACTGATTCTTTCAGGCTGCATGGATAGAAGTAGAGCGTCTCGAACAAGGGATGTGTTGTCCTGGCCAGACGCTAGTTCAGTCTGTCACTGCTGGGCTGTCACTTCCATGTTTGCACCCCCGGTGAGGTCCAGTGTCGAGAGGAGTTGGAGGGGTGAGTGGAATAATACGCTACACACGAAAGCAGGGACTCACAGTTTAGGTAAGGGACTTCTGTGTGTCCTGCATTTTTAAATGCTTTCTAAATCTACGTTATTTCTCAAAACAAGCAAGATAGCTCTGTGCTATCATCCTGATTTTATAGAAGGCAGACTCCAGGCAGGCTAGCGAATACCCCTGCCCAGGACCACACAGTCACTGAACCAGTCTGTTCCACTGAAATGCCCACACTCCCCCTGCTTCGCTCTCCCGTCGTCTAGGAAGATCCGTAGATGCTCAGCCCGGACAGAAAACTGCTATGAGAGGGCCGACACGCTAAACCACGGCCGCTCGGCCGCTCCCAGGGCTGAAATGCGCTGATACCACAGCATTTTGAGGCTTCTCAAATATAAAGAAAGCCATAAAGTAGGCTATGAGCAAAGTCACTTCGTGTGGTCTGCGGGAGGAGAGGAGAGAGAACCCTCCCCCCCCCCCCCCCCCCCGTGTGTGGAGATCTCGGGGAGGCTGACGACAGTTCAGCGGGAGGCCGAACGTTCTCACGATCAGACGTATTGCACAACGGAGGACTCCGTGTCGTAGGGAAGTGAGTCGTCCAGATGTTCGGACAAAACCTAAGCGGCCACCAGGATGTGCAGTAATGGCGGGCAGCTCGACAGCACACATTTAAACTTAAGTTAATTAAAATTCAATTACGTTACATCGCAAGTGGGTTCCTCAGTTGCACTAGCCACATTTCAAGTGCTCATTAATCACATGTGACTGGTGGCTGCTAATTAGTACAGAGCAGGACTCGCGCGACGGAAGAAGGTTCTGCTGGGCAGCACTGCCACAGGGCGGGCCCAGAGGAAGGTCAGAGCCTGTTCCTTTTTACGTTGGTATTTCTGTTTCTGTGAACAGTTCCCCTCAGTCACCATTTTTGACTGAATAACCAGCACTTTTGTTGTGTCTATTATACTGGAATGGATGTTTCGCGCCTCTTACTGAGATACGCCCCAGCCTGGGCTTCTGCGCAAATATTTTAGCATGTTCATTCATCCGCCATGGGTAAAAAAAAAACTTTGGCCTTTGGAGTCCTTGCTAACTAGACAGGTATCCCCTGTTACAGAAATTCAGGTGCCCAACTGGCTAGTACCTCATGTTCCCAAAGAGGTTTCTTCCAGTTCTATTTTTCTAAGTCTTCATTATCCTTTCTTTTTCTTTTTGTAAATTGGTCACTCCCGAAGGAAATGAATTTGATAGCAGGTTGTTGGAGATTAATTACCTATGATATGCCAAAGCCACTTCGTAAATGTCAGTGCTGAGGAATCCCCTAGAGAGAGAATTTTTAGATGCAACTGGAAATTAATTGTAATTAATAGAATAGGTTAATTCATTGTAATTATTTTTTAAGGCTTTAGGCAATGAGTCAATTCCCCAAGATCCACATTGCTCAAAGTGTCATAGAGAATGCTTGATGAGAATGTTCTGGTACTAAACCTTAACCCTCTGGAAAAAAAAAAAAATCCCACTTGTGTTTCCTTCTGGCTGAGTTTCTTCAGAAACATATTTTGGTGGCATTTGATTTCTGGAGAACAAAGGAATCCCTATAAGGTGGTACATAAACACGGACAGCCCAGATAGACTCTGCTCATTGGAGAAAGGGAAAACAAAAGGCTTTTGATTGTGCCTCGTTTTCTTTGGAAGTATGTCTCACTTCAGACTAACAGAATGCCTTTGCTCTTGGAAGAAAATGTAATGGAACTGAAAATTGAAGAATCTGGGCCTTTTTCCCTTTCCTAATTATTTCCACTTGACTCACTTAATCTTGGACGATTATTCAATCATATCTGAAATGAGAAAATGACGGGAGTAGAATTTCCATCTCTTGTTTCGAGAGCTTATAAACATTAACAGAATAGTCTTGAACCAAAAACAAACACAAATCACAATTGACGGTGCCTTGTTTTTATATATTAGGAAAAATCCCTGCATTGTTGGGGAAGCAGCTCAAGTTTCCAAATGTAGGAACCTTGTCGAGCCTTGATGGGTGATTTCATTATTAA
>CM052892.1:74674272-74748841 GCA_028534135.1 Potos flavus | reverse complement strand
CCCCCACCCCCGCCAGCCCCACCCGGCCAGAGGCCGCGGAGCTTTGGAAGTTTGAAGGGCAGCCAGTCAGCCAGGTCCTCATGGGCTTTACAACACAATTGTGCAGACTCAACTTGGAACAGGAAACAAAGGCCCAAACATGCGTCCAGTCACAGGATTGTTGAAAGAGAATCTGCCGCTCTTCCTGTGCCACGGAGGCCGATGCGGGAGGCCTGGTCAGGAAAGGTTCCCCTCAGGAGGCAGGCCCTACACTGGGTCTGGGAGAAGCTACACTGGGAGAAGATGGGCCATCCCAGGCAGGAGTGCGCAGCCGTGATAAATGGGATGTGTGCAGAGAGCAAGGCAGTGCTCTGGGAGCTCTCCTTCTAGAACTCTCTTCCTCTCGATAGGCACTTAGCTAATTTCCCCAACTCCTTCAAATCTTTGCTCGAATATATTTTTCCAGCGGGGCCACAGTTTTCCCCCGTGTTCCCAGGCCAGCGACCCCTTCTCTTTTTCTCTTTTTTTCTACAGCAGTCACCACCTTCTAGGAAATTTACCTACCTGGCTAGTTTGTTGGCTGGTCGCCTCCTCTAGAGGGTGAGCTCCTCAGGGGGCATGTTCGTCCGCTCCGATTGCTGGTGTGTGTCTGTGTGTTGGGCCACCAGAACACTGCCTGGCATCCGGCTGAGGCCCAGGGAGTCATTTTGCAGGGACTGAGTGAGAAGGATGAAGGAAGGCAGTGCTACGCTGGCGCTCACGGGGCTCACTTAAGTCAGGGTCCCCGGCGCTGGGCGACACAGCCGCCAGCCCTTTCAAACAGACAAATTGATGATTAGTGGGTTCAAATGTCGCTTCTTTCTGTAAAGACCAATAAAGTTTCCATAAAGGGCAAGTTCTTCTCTATCTCGTAAGGGCAGGTGATTAGACGGTATTGAAAAATTTTTTTTAACTCTTTTTATTCTTGTGAAAGGAGACAAAAATCCAAGTCGTTTTAAAGACACGAATCTCATGTAACAGTTTCTTGTGGTGAGGTCTGCGAGGAGACATAATAAGAAACGCTTACACGAGGTTCATGTCTTAAAGACAATTCGGTTTCTATAATTCCGAATTTGCACAAGGCATTTCCTGTTTACGTAACCAGAACCATCTCAGCTCTCCTCATCAGGATTCGTAGAGACCAGCGGCTTTGAAAGTGTTGTCCCTGGACCGACAGTGTCATCATCACCTGGGACCTCGTTACAGATGCAGCCCAGACCTGTCGAGTCAGCAGCCCGGCAGCGGGGGACCCCACGTGACTCTGCCGCGTGCCCGGGCTGGAGAACCATAGTTAGAGATCATCCCCCACTGGGAAAATTTCGTTCTATCTTCTTTACATTCCTAGCAGCTAAGAAGATGTTGAGACATACATTATGTAATTTGTTGTATATAAATAGTTGGGGTTCTTACTCCAGATATAAAACTATTCTATAGAAGGACATCCCTCCCAGGAGATCCTTCTATATCCCCCTGCCTCAGCCTTTAGATAATTCCTGGACTCAAGAATGTTTAAGAGCCTTCAGGAAGGCCCTTTCCTGGTCTAATAATCTGGGCTGGAGAGCATAATACTGAACTTACACATCGTTACTGCATTTCTATGCATATGGCCTTCCTTTGGAAATTATGCATAAGTTCCCCAAGGCTTGTTTGATTTAAGAAGCACTTTCTAGAACCATGCCTAATCCCAGAGAAAACCAAATTAACGCTGCCCACAAAGTCGTATGGAATCTCACTCTTAGGAACCATGAATACTTGTTGAAGCTAAGGAAGAGTTGCCTGCCTTTGACTCCGGGAGTGTCCATGGCCATGAAATTCCTTGGAAAGACGGCATCAGAACTGATAACTATAAAACCCTAGAGTAATAGAAAGCAGAGAGATGTTCATGTCTATGCTCAGTAGAACGTATGGGTCCCAGATCACACTGTAACGATGAAATATAAATTAAAAGTGATCACCAGAACTCATTCGAAGCCTTGATTTTTTTCCAGCTTTTCTTACGCGCCATGTGTTAGGTTAGTACCAAAATAACAAACATACCTTCCAAAAGCCCTGAGAGGGTTAGGCATTAATTCAGACGGTCTTGGTCAGAGATTGCAACGTGGCAAAGCTGAGGAAATTATAATATAATTATGGCTAGTTCACAAACATGTGTTAAATGCTCTTTCTCTAATGCTCAGGGTCACTGTGCCATTTTCATATTCTTGGACTAAGACCTGGACATGTGTTTGTCTCTTTACAGAGCTTGTTGAGATCCAAGAAGTGATAAAGTTACGGAGTAGTAACTTGCTGATGTTTTGCGTGTGCGTCTTATTTTCTCTGTGATCACGTATGGGTCACAGTCATTGTAGAGCGCTAGTGTAGTTAACCACTGGCTCTCCAGATGAAAAAGGCCCAGTTTGTAGCATTTGCCAATTTCCAAGGTGTAAATATTCTCATCGTGACCAATTTCAAGCTCTCAGTTTGACACCATCGCGTGGAGAATTTGGGAAAGATACATGCGGATGGCACTCTTGAATTGGTGCAAGCCAGCTCTAACACATCACTGGAATGTAGGGAATATGGAAAGGAGAGGAAAGGATTTTAAGAAAAACCCATAATATTGCTGCTGGGAACAAAAATCAGTTTTAAAATTGGATTTTATAATACTTCCTTACTGGGGGCGCCCGGGTGGCTCAGTGGATTAAGGCCTCTGCCTTCGGCTCAGGTCATGATCCCAGGGTCCTGAGATCAAGCCCCGCATTGCATTGGGCTCTCTGCTCAGCAGGGAGCCTGCTTCCCCCCTCCCTCTGCGTGCCTCTCTGCCTACTTGTGATCTCTCTCTCTGTCAAATAAATAAATAAAATCTTTAAAAATACTTCCTTACTGTATTTTGTCTATGTGTTTTATATAATGATCATTATATATATACGTGTATATATATATACACGTATATATATAAAATTTTGTGTCTTGCTCTTATCTTCATGGGCTTCAGTTTTGTTGTTATTGTTTTTAAGATTTTATTTATTTATTTGACAGAAAGAGAGAGAGAGAGAGAGATCACAAGTAGGCAGAGAGGCAGGCAGAGAGAGGGGGGAGGAAGTAGGCTCCCCGCTGAGCAGAGAGCCCGATGCGGGGCTCGATCCCAGGACCCTGAGATCACGACCTGAGCCGAAGGTGGAGGCTTTAACCCACTGAGCCACCCAGGTGCCCCCATGGGCTTCAGTTTAATGGTTGCCTAAGAGTCCATCAAATTGATGTAAGATCATCTATTAGCCTTAGTTGGGGACATTTAAATAATGTTCCCTAATTATGAATATTGCTACAAATAATGCTCTGTATTATTATAACATCGGGTATAAATCTTCCTTCACCTTTCTGGCTATTTCCTTAAGACAGATTCTAAGATAAAATTATCTGTTATGCTTCTTGAAAAAGTATTCTCAGATACCATCTAGAAAGTTAGTGCTAGAAAGTATACTCCTACCAACAACATTTATGACTGCCTCTCTCATTGTACCTTCACTACCACGCCTTCTTTTTTAAAGGTTTTGTTAGTCTGATAAGATTTTTTAAAGTTTTGACATTGCATTTCCTTGCAGGCGTGCTGAATATCATTTATTGTGATTTCTGTTTCTACTTTTTAAATTTTTTTTCTTCATGTCGAGGGCTGCACAGTGAGGCAGTCCCACCTCCCTCATTAGGCATTTTCTGGGCTCAAGAATATTTAAGAGCCTTCAGTGAGCTGGTTGGCCCTTTCCTGGTTCTAAGGATCGTAGCCCCTGTCTCTCCTCACATCACTGCTTGCATCTTGTTTCTCTTCTCCATGCCCCAGGCCTCGGCCACTCTAGTCTTAACTCTTCTCTGACCATCCAGGTGCACCACGGGACAGGCGGGCCCTTCCCCCACGTATCTGCAGGGCTCCTGCCCTCCCTTCCTTCGAAGCTCTTTCCAAGAGCCCTCTCCCAGAGGCTTCCCCAGCCCCTCCGCCTGAGGTCACTGTCCCTCCTGTTGCAGCCGTCCCCCTGCTCTGCCATCTTCCCCATGGTATCTGCTCCCACCGATATGGGGTACCGTATGCGTTCCCAGGCTGCCTCCCCGCTAGAGTAGACGTTCTGTACCGCGGCAGGCCTAGAGCCTGGAGGAGCATCCGACGCTCCATGAATCCTCACTGGGTGAGTCGGTGTACTCTAGCCATATGACTGGAGGTTTAGAATTCTCTGGATAAAAGCAAAATCAGTTCACGTGCTCTCTTTAAGCGCTGAAGATGCTATTTGCAGTATCTGTAACAGGTATTATTCTATATTTTTAAGGTATTGTGTTTTTATGGAAGTAGAAAGTTGATATTCTGCACCTAAACCTCTCATTATGATTTTTCCCCATTCAAATTGCACTCACAATTCTTTTTCATGAGGAAATCAGATAAATTTGGCCTATTCTTTATTCTTACATTTTTACGGCTTGATTTTTTTTTTTTTACATAGAGCTCTTTAATATATAAAGAATTATTTCGTTACTGTGATAAAATGAAGATCTAAATTAAGTCGGGCTTTTTTTTTTTCATGTAACTTACTGTTGGGTTTTTGTTGCTGCTAACGACGTGAGTTTTGCTTTTCATCATGCTCCATCACCTATGTATTTTCCTCTCACGTACAATCTATAGGCACCAGATCTCAATAGATATTTCTCAGTTATCTCCAAGATACTTTACTCGTCCTATGTCTGTATTTTAAAAGCACCTTCCAATCTGGACCAAATATACTTGAATTTGTTCTTGTTATCACTACAAGTTCCGATAAGATACAGAGCAAATAAAAGGAAGCATAATAGGAAACTGGGTTCCCAGAAGTAGAAACATCAAAGACTGGAGTCCAGTCCTCCTCTGGCTGCGTTTTCCGGAATCCCTCTGCCAGGTGTTATCAGGGTTGGAGAAGTCACCATCTTATTGACTCTCTGTTAAGCCCAATGCCTGACCCACCGTTGTTACTTGTGAGTTGAATTGCATTGAACCTTAGGACGTGATGCCTTTCCCCGCAAGTACTCCGAGGGACAGCTTTCCTTTCTCACGTGTCTTCTGTTTTCTCCGTCTCACAGTTGCGGTCCAGCGCAGAGCTCCACCCTGACCTGCTCACGGACTGCCTCACCGTGCAGCCCCTGCAGTCGGCCCCCTCCCCACGCGACGCGGCTGCCGACGGGGCGGTGGGACGCTCCCCCGGGCCCGGGCCTGACCTCTATCCAGGTAACCACAGCAGGGGCCACGTCAGCTGTCCTCCGCCAGGCCCTGCACTCTGGCTGAAGGGACTGCTCACATGAGGACATTTCTCCTAAGATCATCTGCGTTTTGCTTTCTCGATGAGCTACAAGTTGCCCCCTCCCCGCTTCCCATCTGATTCCTGAGCGGAGTTGGCAGAAGACTGTGTTTTCTCCTAAAGAGACACAGTAGAATAATGCATTAGCTTTCGTAGTTCTGGGCTTCTGCCAAAAGTCCAGTGCGCCCGGCTCTCCCAGGTATCTTAAATTTATTAACTTGATTGAGACCCAAAGGAAATGTTTCCCCCTTACTCCAAGTAACAAGCTGCTTGTGGACTTCTTAATGGAATAGTTATTGTCATGTTTGCATTTCAAGAGGAAGCCCCAGGTCTCTAAGAAAAGCCTCAGATCAGTCAGCCACCTTGTAAGAAGGGTTTGTCCGCCACTGGGTGGCGGGAGGGGAAGGCACTCCCATACCAGCGTCCTTCTGCCGGGGTTTAAAGAACAGGTGGCTTTATATTTGGAAAATTTCATCCATGTAATGAAAAATAGGAAAGGATTAATATGCAATAAGGAAGTTATTTTTTTCGTTTACTCTGTTAGCCTGGATTTTTGTCCATTTTCCACTCTCTATAATGATTCTGTACTTGTGCAAACATAATTGGTTGTCATCCTCGCATATGGAAAGCTCTTACTGTCATGCTATGAATATGAAAGCAAAAGTCCCACCAGCTCCACACTCCAGACGATGGGGATTCTCTATTATCTGTGGATCGCAGGTCCCCCTGCCACCCCCATCTGATTCCAGAGCCAGGTTTTGGCAGCAAACTGGGTTTCTTTTCTCTTTTTGAAAGTACTAATAAGTCATAGAGAATTAAGAACTTACTGATGCATAACACCGGAATAGGAAAAGCCATGCTTGTGTAACTTTTTTAACTTGCCAGTTCTCAGCTGATCTGAATGCAGGGGAAAGGGTAGTAAGCAAATATTTTGAGAGGGTCTGTCATCAAGACATCTTTAATGCTGTCCCATTGGTGATTGGCCTTTGTCAGTTGCTCTGGGTACTTTCTCTTAGAGAAAGCTAAGCCTCTGCCTTCTGAGACCCTAGGAGATCTGAGGGACAGACCACATCTTACAGGGGTTTGGGGGACAGGTACATACTCACACATGAAATATACCAAAGCACAATGTTATCAACTCACATAAATATTTTGTATTAGATATATACATGAAAAAGCGTGACTCCGTTTTTGTTTGCACATATGTCTGTTTGATTTGCCAAATATTTGATATATGAACACTTATTCTAGCACATTTAATTAACAATCGTTTTACAGCAGCCTATACAGCATTTCCCTGCTCACTTCGGGCCAGTAATCCGTGATCTTACTAAAGACCTGATACGCAGCAGTTAAGAGCCAACCTAACCAGACTCAATTGAAAGCGGGCCGACATCTAATATAGGCAGTTTATCGTCATGAGCTAGTCTTACTGCACTTCCACTTGGAAATGGGTTTGGGAAGCGTGGCTATCTCTATGTGTGGAACACATTAGTACCTTCGCTGTGTGTAGCCTAGAGTGTATGGCTGACTTTCAGAACGTAGGAGTCACATTCGTCTTGGTGTGTGTTTTGTATGGCTGGTAGTATTGTTCCCCTTTTTTTACGTTGAACCAGCTTTGTCAGTCTGGACAGATTTCCTTTTTTTGTTCACGACACTTTTTTTCTCTGTATTGGGTCTTCAAAACGATGCGGCAGGCAAGCCGCCACAATGGGCGAGGAGCCTGGCTTGTCGCAGTGTCAACAGAGTGTCTTCGGAGTGCCTGGAATTTTCTGTGACTCTGAGAGCATTTGAAGCAGGCAGGTGGCCATGCTCTTGAACTCTGTTCTTGGAATCTCACTTCTCGAGCCAGTGCGTAGCTGAAAATTTACCTCGCCTACTTCTTCCTTCTTTCCTCTCCCCCTCGGGTCCTATTTCACTTTCTTTGTTCTTGCCTTTTTGAAAAATTGATTAAGTCTTCTGTTTTGCTGAATACACAGCAAACCCAGAGCAGAACCAAGCAGGAGGAAAAACTACAAAACAAAAAAATGTTAAACCTTCCTGCTAAAGTTCTAGAAATGCACATGCCAGGAGTGCATGTTTCTACCGGTTTCAGACCTGTACCAAAGATCTATGGAAAGAAGCCAAACAGTGAAAAATGCCAAAGGAAAATGAAGCTGTTCATCAGTTAGTTAAATGTAAACTCTGAGGTGTTAAGGCAATTTGACAAAGATTAAGACTTGGCTAAATGGTAGAAGTACTTGGAGCCATTCCTTTTACCTTCTACCACACAAAGTCAAGAAAATATTTGTTTAATGATTGTCAAGCACTTACACTTCTAAGTGCTAGTAAATTGATTTATCATAAAAATATGTGGTTGGAAACCTGTTGGGTCCATGTGAATGTAGGATCAGCAGCAGGTTAGCAATGGGCACCAAGATATTTTAGAAACCACACAACCGAAGACTCATAGTTTGAAGAAGTCCTCGTTTTGACATGGACATTTTTAGTGGCTCAGTAAACAACAGTTTGTGAGATTCCAGGAGAGGGATAGTTTGCAGAGCACTAAGAATAGGGAAGGTGTCATTTCTGACACCTACGAATCTTACAAGTCTCCTACCATTCTGACTTCCCTCACTGAGACCGTTTTCAGTTGATGAGACAGAAGTTGATTAGAAAGGGTTGCCGGAAAAGACTCATATTTCTGTGGAAGGAAAATAGTGCTCCAGGTTCAAGCAGCTAAAATATCACTTGAGGCCACGCTGAGGACTACTTTAAATTGAGGTGTTTACTTGCGTACTATTCTGAAAGTCCCAGGGCTCCCAGACCCGATCCTGAACTAACTGGAGAGCAATTTCGTGACCCAGTGGAAAGGCCGAGACAATGAGGAGTGATTCTCAGGGACGGCTCACTTACATTTTCTGCCTTTTTGTTCAGAAGTTCTGTACCCTTATATCTAGATAATGCCCCAGACTAGCCTATAAATTTGGGTGAGTTCTCTGATCATCTGACGGAGAAGTAGTTCACAGTCAGTGGATCAAGGTGGCCACTTTCGAGGCTTAATGCCTGTGAAGAAGGTCTTGTCGGCTTCCTCGATGAGCTGATGAGCAGATGAGCTCATTAGGGAGTGAGTGAGTCTGCAATACCGTGAGACTCTATCGCTAACAAAGAATGCTGTGTGGGAGAGGATCTGTCCCATGGGTGGTCACAAAACTTATGGCTCCCTCTGAACCAAAACTGCCTGCAGATTCAGTAAACCATGACCTTTGCAAGTGGCCTTGGTCATGAAGACATCATAGAGGTCAGTGTGGTTGAGATGCTCGAGTCCCACGGAAACCGCCCATCGAGTGAGTAGCTTGTGCAGCTAGAACAAGGAAATACGCAATAATGGGGGGATTTTATTGGTACCACTTGTTATGAGTTATGAAATAATGATCATGTTCTAGAACTTGTGAGGTCTGGTGAATTATTTTTATTTTGAATGTAATGTTAGATTTTTCAGGAGGAAGTATAAGTGCAATGCTCAGATATTATAGAGAATTGTAGAAAGACAACAAAGACTTTTTTAGGGCAGGAATTTTTGAAGTCATATATTATCATTCCCTTCCTTTTACCCTCATTACTGGGAAATGAAGCCTTCTCTCTCACAATATCATCACATCTTGTAATAAATATCACCATTTTAAATCTATGCAAGATTTAACATACTTCATGAAATAGTTAATGTTGCATTTTAATGTAATTTATGGTATATGTTTTAATACATTTTCTATATTCTTAAGTTAAATACATTTGCTATCTTGGGGCGGCTTGCAGAGTTGTAGGGGTTAGAAATAATTTTATATAAAAGTGCCTCATACAGTCTACTTGCAAACAGTAATTGTTAACTTAGGGACTTTATTAGAAGATTCTAAATTGACACAGAAATTTCCCAGTAGGTTAAACTTTACAGAATTGTGAAGATCAAATAACATGATCTATATAAAAGCAGGCATAGAGCATTATAAAAAATGCAGCAGATATTACTTGCATGATCTTCAAAAGCAATGATTTGCTTAGAATTCACCAGAGGTGAAAAAGGGACAGAAGGACTTGGAACTGGCGGTGGCCAGAGGAAGGCGGACACTGGGCTTACAGAAGTGATTTAAAGGGAAACATTTGGCCATATCTTTTCCATGTCCCTTCTGACATTGCCTTGAACTGCTTGTCAGAATCTCATATTGTTCTTCACATCCCTTACATCCGTGGTTCATCTACCAAGTTGGATTGGGAAATCGGGGGTGGAGGGCGCCTGGGTGGCTCAGTCAGTTAAGTGTCCAACTCTCAGTTTCCACTCACGACCTCAGGGTCGTGAGATCCAGCACCGCATCATCGGGCTCCCTGCTCAGCGAGGAATCTGCTTGTTCCTCTCCCTCTGACCTTCCTCCTTCTCATGCGCGCTCTCTCTCTAAAAAATAAAGAAAATCTTTTTAAAGAAAATCTTTTTAAAGAAAAGGAAAGAAAATAGTAAGAGCAGCATCAAGCCCCGCTCTTCTCAGTTGCAGGCACTAATAGCTTTAACCTCTAGATTTCGCCTTCCACGGCCCTGAGCCTGTCCATTCGTGTCCATCAGATCAACTGGAAATCTGGGAAAATGCAGGTTGCTGAGCCCCACTCCCAGAATTTCTGATTCAGTACATCTGGGTTAGTCCCAAGAATTTTAATTTCTCCCAGGGATTTCTAACAAATTCTCAGGTGACACTGGGTGCTGCTGGTCCAGGAAACACACTTTGAAAACTACTGCTCTGGATCATAAAATGTGGGAATGTTCCAGCAAAACATAATCTCGGTTGTGACAGGCGGGGGTTACAATAAGAATTGCCCATAATTAACTAGATTGTGGGGAAGGACCTTTCACAACGTGTAGATAGTATGTCAAATCGCCACGATGTACACTTGAAAATATCTTACAGTCTTAATATGTCAGCTATACCTCAATGAGGGTGAAGTTTAAAAATATAATAATTGGAAAATTGGAGCGAAATCTACATGTGAAAACCATATGTTGAAAATCTGTCCACAGAAGACAATTTAATGTTATAGCTAATATGCCCTGTATTTACAATGAGAAATAGAATTATGTTGCTCTGGTACTTATAATTAAATACTTACAAAGATAATAAAACTGAATCAAATAGTGAAAAAAAAAATTGCCCCATAGTATATATTTCTGTTTCTCATCACAGAAAACCTATCAATGGATATTAAGCTCATCTCCCCCGACCAGTGTTATAATGGTATTACTCATATTTTGATTAAGAGTGAGATCTTGTAACTACCCAACTGAAGAAAATTAAAATTGTGATTCCCAGCCAGCACAGGCCACATTTGTATGTATGTAGCTAACGCTAATGACTTTATATGTTTGCAAGCTGCTTAATTTGGTGCTTCAGTTTCCCATATCCACTTACTCCCTTGTATTCATATTAGTTTTTCACGTAAGATTAAGCTGAATTATTCAGTTTTATAATATGTACAGGTTTTTTTTTTCCCCAAATACTTTTATTTTATTTTTTCAGTGTTACAAGATTCACCGTTTATGTACCACACCCAGTGCTATGTACAGGTTTTTGCTGTAAAAATATTTTTCTGTGGATGAGCAAAAATAGTTCCACACCTCGCGGAGGAGAAGAAAGCAGTGAAGCTGGGCTTTTTGTAGCTTTATACCCATTGAGCAGAGTCTTGGTTGTTTTTACACTGTTATTTCTTCTGTTCTCATTTGGTGTTACTTGCTGGCATTCAGACACGATGCGTGTGAGAAAGAAGGGTTGCACGTACTTCGAAGTGTCTCCACAAGCAGGTCTTGGGAAACAGATGGCAGGACAGAGAATTCAGGAGAGAATTTCTGGAATGAGGAGCTAATCGTTTTGCGATTAGGAAGTTATGGGCCAAACTTCTGGGTCCAAAGTCCTGACCTTATGCTTCGACTGAATTGACCTTCCAAGGAAAGGGGAAAAGAGGTAGATCTGTGTCTTTCCGGTGAAGAACAAAGGAGAAAGGAAAGTGGGCATTTTCAGGGTGCTTGTCATCCACATGGTGACCGTTTATTTTTTTGACGCTTGTCTTCGCCCTGAAAATAAATGTGAATAGTGTAAAACTTGAAAGTGAAGGATGTGACCGAATTAGCTTGGCTATTGTCTGTCATGTTTTACTATTAACAGTAATAAGAAGGCATCTCACAGGCACTGACTGAAGTGGGCATCGTGGAACCGATTCATTCCCAGTGGCCGAGGGCTGGCTTCTAGCGTGTCTTCCGTAGTGTCAGAGAGTGGCCCGTCCCTCGCGGGGGCCTGGCCACAGCTCCCGGCAGCAAGGCCGCCTTACCGGCCGGCCCCAATGCCTCCGAAGGAACGGTGTCCCCCTCAGCATCGTAAGCCCCTTTTCCTAGGAAGTGTGGCGGCTGTGCTGGCTTTCCTGACACGTTTCTGGTTGCCGCCTGGGCCTCCCCTCTTCAGCTCCAGCCCTGGTCTCTCTCCGCAACTTCAGCAGCTCGTGTCCGGCGTCTGCTCGGCCAGCGGCTCTGGAAACACCTCCCCACACCCCCAGGAGGCTGTGGATTTCTCATCTTCACCGCTGCCTCCCCCGGGGAGTCTGAGAGGGTCCTCTTCCTCCCTTCTCCGGGGGGCTGCAGAACATGGGCTGTGGGTTCGCTCTTCAGAGGAAAAGGGGGATGACTGTCCTTGGCATGCATAGGAACTTGCTTCTCCCACTGGCCCACAGGGATGCGTGTCACCTTTTCTGAGCAATGAAAGCTGTAATGCCTCAGCCGCCCCTGAGACGTCGTGTGACTGGTAATGACGTAGGGTCCCTAGTTCTGCGGCAGTTTGGGGTTAGAGCTATACAAACATGAGGATGGACAGTGTTTAGTATTCTCTCTTCTTAGGTCCTGTCATCGGCCCTGTTTTATACAATACCTCTGGCCGCCTCTGTGGCCAGTGTGTGCCCAAGTGGGACACTGACAGGTGGAAATGTTCCTTCTTCTCCAGCTCAAATTCATTGTCTCTCCCTGAGGTCAGTTGCTGGGTTAAATGCCATACAGAGCGCTTGCCGTCATCCTTAGCACACAGCAAGTGTTCAGCATCTATTAGTCATTGTCGTTGCTTTTATCCAAATACTAGGACAATGTCTGTTACAGTTTTGTGAAGGAGAGAGGGAACAGGTGCCTGAAATGAGCCATCACGCCCATGGGAGAAACGGGGACAGTACGAAAGCCCGGACAAGGGGGCGATTGGATCAGAGTATGTAGTCATTCACATAGCATTTTTAAGTCAGGGAAATGCCCTGGAGGTCTCTAAAGAAAAACCAGTTGGAATCAGAAGCGCGTCACCTGAGTGGCAATGCCCCTGGAATCACAACGTCAAGCCGTGTCTTCATAAGAATTGTTTTTTTAATTCAAAAATAGCTTTCTCTGTTTGTTTTTGCTTTTTCAGAGGTAGTGTGCAATGGCAGGAAGGACGTGGCACTAGGTCTGAGCTCCAGTCCTAGCTCTCCGCTCCGGGAGCTTATTTCTCCTCTTCCATGAATGGGTGGTAGGCAGAGCGGCTCCCGGGGACCGCTAGGGAATGAAGGGAGACCGCCCGGAAGAGCTGGGCGCACTCCCTGCAGCGGGGCTCCTTTCTCTTTTCCTTCCTCTTTGCTTAAACACTTAGAGAATTGCCCCCAGATCCAGTCCGTGTCTGTGACGGAGCCTGGAACCCCTTCTCTGCCTTCCTTTTAGTGCTGAGGGCTGCCGCCTGGGGTTCAGAAATCACTGTCCCGAGATCACGCGTTCCTTTTGAGAAGAATTCAAGTCAAGAGGTGAACTCAGAACTCCCTTATTCTCAGACCCATTTTCAGATCCGTGAGCCCGACATTTCGTTGCTAAGTACACACGGGCTGCTCATACAGATGCTGAGGGGCTTGGGTGAGAAGAGGGTTGATCAGCAGGGAATTGGGTGGAGGAAGGAAGCAGTAGGACTGATGGCTTCAGCCACCACAGTTTTACGTCATCCCTGTGTCAACCCTGCTGCGGCAAAGCCTTGGTCCCTCCTGACGTCATTTCGTAAATAGACTCTCCAGGCCGTGAGATTGATCTCAAAATATACTCTCGGGTGTCTAGAAAACTATTCTTGACTATTTGCCTACCTCAAATTTAGTTTCCATAATTCAAAAACTTTTCCAAAGTCCATAGACGGCTCCGCATTTCCATAGATGGTTCTTAGTAGTTGACTTACAACAGATAATTTATATACCGCGGGCTGCATGTGGCCTGCCTGCCCCCTGTTTTTGATGGCCTGAGAGTGAAGGATGTTTTTAAGATTTGTAAATGTCAAATATAAAAAAGGCTATTAACTTTTGGGTGAAAACAGTTGTTCAAAGAATTGAGGACATTGCCTCTTGTTAGCAATACCTAAAATACTTAGTATCTGGCCCTTTACGGAACAGGTTTGGCAACTTCTGCTTTCCACTAATATCTGGGATGTTAATCGATGACTGAGTGAAATCCAGGAAGCTTGGGGCTTCTGTGTATTTGATCACATTGTGTTTCAAAAGTCTGCTGATACACGGACACCTGGGTGGCTCAGTCAGTTGAGCATCCGATTCCTGATTTCGGCGCGGGTCATGATCTTGGGGTCATGGGATCAAGCCCAGGTCAGGCTCAGTGCCAGGCAGGGACTCCGCTTGAGATTCTCTCCCCCTCCCCGTGTCCCTACCTCCCCCAATAATAAATACATATTTAAAAAATAAAATAAAGGTCTGCCAATACATACAGGCTCTTTGATCACCATAGTATTTTAGATTTAGCAAATACTTTAGTAGTCTTCTAGCCCACGGGTTTGCAAAGATTTTTATAAGGCCCAGTATTTAAAACAGGTCCCAGCAGAGCTGTTTCCACTGAAGGGATCCAAACCACTTACACCGCCTGTTGCCCAGCACGCCTGTCTTCCCGCGCATGGGTTATGGAGCCCCAGTGTAGTGACTCCCGGATGGAATTATTACTGTGAAAGTCTTCACACTGTCAGCAGATATCTGCAGAGGCAGCCTCACGCCACGGAGGGGGACGAGCCCTCACTGATGTGGCTGCCACTCAGGAAGAAGCTGCCAGAAGTCAGGCAGACTCAGTTCTGGTTATGATGAGCCTGGGGCCGGCAGGGATAGCACAGAGAGCAGCCATGGTTTAATTCTGCTAAGGTCTGTTTTTCCTAAAAAGAGAAGAGGCTTACACCCTTAAATATCAAGGATTAGGTTTTCTGAGATTCAGGCCTCTTATAGCCATACACATTAATGCCCAGGAGAAAAGCAAAATTGTAAAAGATTGAGCATAGGGAGGATGCTAAAATATACTTTCTACCAACAATAAGGGTGCTTGAAATTTGCATAACTGAAGACTGAACCTTCCATTCCACAGGCAGAGAAAAGCTTTTAAACTCCTTAAGAAAGGTTATAAATGGGCATAATTCATGGTAACATGTGAATGACTTCTCAGAGCCTGTCTCTCCTGAGAGTAAACTGAGAGGCAACACTAGACACCTGAAGGCAAAGTCAGAAAATCCTCCACTTCATGGGCAAAGTACAGAAAGAAGAGGACAGGGGCTTCTCTGGAGTCACGTCAAGGCCACCTTCATCATCTGTGCAGTTTTGCCCAGAGCTAGGCGTCAGTGCAGACTTTGGTTCCCCGCTAATAGCGCAATTCCCCAAAGGGGCTGTTTTACTGAGTAGGGAAAGGAAGAGGTCTCTTGGGAGAGCTCAGAGTTGATACATCAGCTGTTGAGTTGGCCAGAAGAATATCGCATTAAAAATTGGATTGGCCGTATGTGTTCCATATCTGTTTCCAAGAAGTCTCCTCTGTGAAATGATTTCAAAAATTGAATGGAAGGGCGCCCAGTTGGCTCAGTGGGTAAAGCATGGAGCTCTCCATCCCTCAGTGGTGAGTTCAAGCCCCAGGCTGGGCAAGGGGCCTGCTTTTTTTTTTTTTTTTTTTTAAAGATTTTTTTATTTGAGAGAGAGACAGCATGGTGGTGGGGGGAGGGTAAAAGGGAGAAGCAGACTCCATGCTGGGTGGGGAGCCTGATGTGGGACTCGATCCTGGGACTCCAGGATTATGACCTGAGCCGAAGGCAGTAGCTTAACCAAGTGAGCCACCCAGGTGCCCAAGGGGCCTACTTTAAAAAGAAGAAAAAGAAGAAGAAAAAGAAGAAGAAGTCGAGTAGGTGGGGTTGTCTTGGTAGCATCTGAAAGTGAGGAAACATCTCGTGTGGCCAAGAAGGTACAGGTGGGAGGGAGCTAAGGAATGAAAAACGGCGACCTGGAGAAGCCAGTACTTTTTACTAAAACTGGTTTTTGTTTCCAAATCGGACTTTATTCCAAAAGTGGACATGAGGAACATTCCTGCAAGAGCTTCCAGGAAATGTTGTCCCTACCTGCGCATCTTTCATCTTCCTTTCCGCTCTCTTGCCCTGTTCAACATGGGGGATAACGTAACGCACGGGGGCAATACTGGGTTTCTGACAGGGTCCTCTTTGTTCCTCTTACCCTCCTGACTGGCTTTGTAACTATCTCTCTGTGAGTAAGAGGGTTGGGAGGTGAAGGAGAGAAAGATAAGGTATGAGATTTGAGGTTAGATAAATCAGGCATTGTCTGGGAAGACCCAAGAGGGGCTGCATGAAATGTTGGTCCCAGAGAAGTTGAGCGAGCTGCCAGATGACGCCATTCTACTCGTAACAAAATGTCTTTGTTCTGAAATGCAGATGTTTCAGGAGCTTTCGCTCCATGCAGTTAATTACACCTGGTGTTTCAGAATGTCTGACGGTAACCTTTGGCATCTGTGTAGATGACATCAGCCATTATCTGCTAGTTGTATCACAGTGTATCCCAGAAAGGCATGTAAGCGTGTGTCCTCTTCCAAATACTAATAACTTCTCCCCTGGCTGTAAATCCAGCTGCATGATGTGAAAATGTAATTGGGCAGCCTACACAGAAGTTGGGAGCTCATGTGGGAATATCTATTTGTAAGAGAACCTGAATATTCATGTAACTGTCCAGACATCAATAAATTCTCATTTTACCTTATTTATTTCTGTTCCCCAGTGAACAGCAGCGCTCTTAAGCTCAAAGTTAATAGGCATGTTCTTCAGAGATGTACCCTCTCTTACCTTAATAGAACGTCTTTCTAACACATTTGCTCATCGGTTGCCAGGTAGCTCTCCCATCAGGTGACACGAGTATGTTTTCTTTGTCTTAGTGCACAGGTGACAGTTACCATTGTTTGCCATCAATTAGCTTGGGGTAGCATGTCAAGGGTGTATGGATGGTGTCATTTTATTCTGACAGCCGCCTGAGCCGGTTGAGAAGGGATTGTTTCATTATCCTCTTCTCAGTACTGCTGGATAATCCACACTGCAAAGAGGGAGGAGGAGAAAAAAAGACAGGCAGGAAGAATAGAATTTTAGGGATTGGCAAGATTAAAATTATTCATGCCTCCAGGAGGAGAGGAAGATTAGAGAGATGACTCTGGGAACCCTGCAGAAGCCCCCCCCTTTCCTAATGCTGGCTGGAATGTGGGATGCTGCCCTCGCCAGTCGGGGGCAGGAGGGGGGATGCCCACAGGAGCCTGGGAGGGGAGAGAAGGGGAACCCCGAGCCCTTCTCCTCACCCTCACCAGCGACCAGGCCAGGAGTAGCTGCAGCATCTCTGACCTTCTCCAGTGCAAGGGGCCTTTTCCCTGCTGGAAACTTGTCCCTGGTTCGTGCATTTGGGTCGT
This sequence comes from Potos flavus, assembly GCA_028534135.1. Lineage (NCBI taxonomy): Eukaryota > Metazoa > Chordata > Mammalia > Carnivora > Procyonidae > Potos > Potos flavus. Next base: position 74,731,777 of record CM052892.1, on the reverse strand, counting down.
GAGAGCATTTTCCACTGAATAACAGCGCAATTTAATTGTTCTCTGTGTGTGACACACAAAGAACCGCAGAAAGTATTGTGGCCCAGATTTTCACTGTTGGGGAGCAAACCTCCCATCGCCCCCCCGTGCTGGCCGCGTCCTTCAGAATGACGGCGGGGAAGTGTTTTTTGAATTCTGAAAATTAACCACGGCCGCATCTTCAGGCTCTTGGAGAAACAAATAAAACGAAGTGATGAAAATGTAAAAAGTACTTCAAGATAAACTGAGCTTCAAGAGGGACAATTGTGTTGACGTTCTAGTAACAGCCCATTTTCACTCCTTAACGAAGCGCAGTCGTGCATGAAAATGACGGTGTTGTTTTTCCACCGAAAGGGGCTGTGGGTTGTAACTCAGAGGTGTATTTTACCTGTGTAAAACAAAGGACGACATATTAACCCTGGGGGGATTCTTTCACAGACCTTCAACACTTTATAGCAACTTGCATTATAGAAATTTAGCAGGGCGCGTGGGTGGCTCAGTTGTTAAGCGTCTGCCTTCGGCTCGGGTCATGATCTCAATGTCCTGGGATCGAGTCCCACATCAGGCTCCCTGCTCGGTCAGAAGCCTGCTTTTCCCTCTCCCACTCCCCCTGCTTGTGTTCCCTCTCTCACTGTCTCTCTCTCTCTATCAAATAAATAAATAAAATCTTTAAGAAAAAGAAAAATTAAGCAAACAATGCTTATCATCAGAGAGCGTGACGTACACGCTCTTCCACATTTTTTTTTAAGATTTTATTTATTTATTTGACAGAGTGGAGAGAGATCACAAGTAGGCAGAGAGGCAGGCAGAGGGAGAGAGAGGGAAGCAGGCTCCCTGCTGAGCAGAGCCCAATGCAGGGCTCGATCCCAGGACCCTGAGATCATGACCTGAGCCGAGGCTTAACCCACGGAGCCACCCAGGTGCCCCAACTCTTCCGCATTTTAAAGCGAGCCCAGTCCACAGTTTATATGTATGTGCATTTCTAGGTAAGAGGCCAGACTTGGGTGGGGATTGACCATTTTGGAGCGACATAAGCCTTCATTTTATATCCTGTTGATAAGAATAATTATAAATAAGTAAAGAATAGTGACTGTGGTTCATCAAGCCCTAAACTGTGGTCCAGGCACTGTGCTACGTGTTTTCATATATTATACGATCCTTCTCATGATACTGTGAGGTATTCTCCTTATTTAAGATGAAGAAACTGAGCTTAGGTTGACTTGCCCGAGACACATACTGGAAATTGGTAAAAGCTCAGACTCCAACCGAGCTCTATCTCTCTAAATATCTCTCTATCTCTCACTTCGTTCTCTGAATAACCACCCTGATGACACTCTCTCGGGTGCCCAACTATTAGTGAGGCCGAAGGAGTTCACATTCCCATTGCAGTTCAGCTGTTTCTTAACTCCTTCCCCAGGTTCAAATTTCTCCTGGGGGATGCGCAGGGGCACGGAGAGGGGAGGCAGACACAAGATCGACCTCACCATTTCCATTCACGTGGAAATCTTATTCTCTTTAACATCTCTGTGGAAGCCTGCGGGCGCCTGGCTTCATTGCTTAGCTGCACCCTCTGTGCCCAGACCCGGAGATACTGCAGGAAGGATGAGAGGCGAACCCCCACCTCCTCCTGCGCACCAGCTGCCAAGCATTCCCCACCACATCTCGGGGTCCCAGCGTTACCCCAGCACTCACCGTAAGTGAATTCCCAGTCCCTGGGTGAGGCTCATTGCCCCTCTCCCCGCTACAATGGCCACGGCTTTTTAAGCAATCATAAATGACTCCAAACGCACATGTACCATCCATGCTCAGACACACCCGGTGTGCACGCGAATCTCGGCTCTGAGCATGACTGACGGAGGTGGTGGCCTTTCAGCCCACCACACCGTGGTCACTTGTGGTAACAGGTGCATATGTCTGCTTGCTCACGGATACCCCGTCCCTGCTTTCCTTCCTTCCCACCAGGAGATCAATATGCCCCTGACAAGCATCTGAAATCTTTATTTGGGAAAAAGCACATTTCCTCCCAGCTGTTTGTTTTCCAAACCAAATAATTTAGTTAACTTGTTGCCTGAGTTAATTTTCAGAGCCGGAAAATTTCTCTCAGCCGTGCTGAGGTCACCTCAGGGCTTTTAGGGTGGGCAGGAACAGAAATGGGAATATACTTTTGGCATTCTAACCAGCCTTCGGGTAGCTGACGCTAGGCGTGTGCATTGTGTGTGAAGGAAGAATGCCTCGGGACTCCAGTCTTGGCAGATGGAGTGTGCAGTATCGGCACTCTCAGGCCTTCCCTTGAATCTGCCCTGTGTCCGAGAGGCAGTATAGTGGGGTGGTTAAGGGCATGCGATCTGCAATCTGTCTTCCTGGGTTTGGGTCCCAGCCCCACTGCTTACCAGCCACAGGACCCAGGCCAGATACCCTCATCGGGAGCCCAGTGAGGCTTCAGGTTCCTCATCGGTAAACTGAGGAAAGGTCTGCAAGTTACTCAATAAATGTTCACTTGGTCCTGCGGGAGAGGGCAGCGAGAAGATGAAATGCAGCAGCGATTCGGCCCAGGACCTGCGGCCCCAGGTGCAGTCCCCAGCTCAGCAGACTCAGCAGCCTCGGCAGCCCAGGGGACTTGGGGAAGTTGGACACAAGCTCAGAACCTCCCTGCCTCTGAGACCTAGTGAATCAGAATCAGTATCTGTTCCTGGTGATCGGTTTGCAAGGGAAAACTTGGTAAGCAGGACTCTAACTGCCCATACTGCTTTCAACAGGAGTATGCCCTCTGTTTGGGTATTTTCATATACCTCACCTGACGACGGAGGTCCTCCTCCCTGTCCCCTAAAATGATGAGACAGTAGTCGCCAAGCAGTGCCCAGGGTAGCCTTCTCTGGCCTTGGGAGAGAGCCTGAAACAGGCCTCTTTTCGGGAACACGCCTTGCCTGCCTCCATTCACACAGCTCAAGTATCCCCAGGGGTACCCTCTATACCCCCAGAAGTGTAGATTGATTGTTTTCATTTGGATAGAGAGAGAGAGCTGTTTATTAACCCAGATTAACCTGAGCTAGTTAAAGGTTCAGGCCTCCAATGCCCTGGTCCCGGGAGCTGGCGAGATGGCCTCTGGGGACCGCATAGACCAGCACGTACTGCTGCGTTGAAACTATAAAGCCCCGCTGAGTTACTTGCACCTCCCCCTGCAGGAGACGGGTGGGGGCCTGCAGTAAGCTGTGCTCCAGAGAGGAAACCCGAAGTGTCAGGGACGCCAGCTCCCTGTCCTCCGCTGAAGGCAGGGCTCACAAATCCATCTCGAGACCAGGCTTTTATTTCCTTGGGGAGTCCACCATCTCTTAATCACAAAAGCAATAAGAATTTCCAATATGGTCCTCGGCCATGCCTAATCAGTTGTTCCAGCTGCCAGTCATCAGCGTCGTCTGGAGGTTCACCTAAAGGCTCTCTTCCAGCCTTGAAAGCGGCGTGAACCCCCGGGATGACACCAGACAATGAAGGCCACCCCCATGGACAGCCTGTGTGCACCGGTTGATTTGATCACAACGATTTTGTTAATATCGCTCTGCTTCTAGAGGGATCAGTTCCTTTCCCTACGCTTTGATTGACAGGCCTTGTTGTACGCGCCTTTAGCTGAGTGTGTATGGAAGGAAATGTTTCCTTTTATAAATGACTTTACCGTTGCGCTCTCATGTGGAGATTTTCTTCTGGAGGTTAAAAAAATCACTCGGCAAAGCTCGAGCGTTTGTCTGGACGCACGTGTTGTGTTGGGCATTCTGGGGGAAGTCAGCAGAGACTCGACTTCAAACATTGAGACCAGCACCTGCCTCGTGTAGAGTAGGGGCTGGAAAATTGTGTTTGAATGAATGAATAGATGAATGGGTGGATGAATGAATGGATGGATATCCTTAGACTACACGAAGATGGAATCCTGAATGTATGACTGATACAGCCGGAAATTCCTAGAAGTCAGTGTAGGTAGGAGAGGCATTTCCTGTGCCACAGGGGCAATCACTGAGAAATGTGGATCTCAGGTAGAGGCCAAGGGCAATCCTCCCAAGCCCCAGTTCCCTCATCCCAGAGTTTTGTCCATTATAGCGGAAGGGTATGTGACGTGGGGTTGGATGAATGTTGGGGTGCCGGGCTCTGTTTTTATTTCCTCAAAGTCTCTGGTCATTGGAGGGGCTACAGGCAACACCCTCAGGCAGCAGTCTTGCCCAGGACTGCACGCAAAGTCCTCTGTGTAGACACTGAACTATCAGCTTCTACTAGGTGACCTCACCAGGAGAGATTTTGTCCTGTGCTTCTCATCCCATCTCTTAGGAAACAGAGGCAAGTCATGGGTTCCATTTTGCACACAGGTAATTTCTTTCAGCCAACATAAGAAACTATTCTGTATACTTCACAAATTCAGACTTTAAATTGAACCCTAACGCCCATCCTTTCTTATTCTCGTGGGATCCCCGGTCAAAGGGTCGCTGCCTGTTTCAGTGCCACTCACCAGCCTTAGCAGTGGAAGAAAGGGCTGCTGATGTGTGTTTCACTGTTGGTCAGTCAACACTTGACCTCAGCACAGCTGGAGGGCAGGTTCTGGAGACTTCTGCCCTGTATCATACACCTCTTACGCCCCGCCTCATACCCTCTCTGCCACCTGGTCCTCCCAGCAGCCATTGCTATGGTATCCATCATATATGGCACCAGATATAACTCGGAAGCCCCCCCCCCCATACCCCGGATCTCTGGCTTTCCACGCCCAGGCTTCTCTGGTGCTCTGGTGTTGGGCATCTGTGGGAACTTTAGCCACCCTGCTGCACCTGCCTACTTGTGGGGGAGAAGTAACACCCTAGGCGGGGCAACCTGTTACCAATAAGGAAGAGGATTTGGTAGATAAAGTTTCCTTTCTGTTCCTGTCCTCATCGGGCCCAAGTTGGACTACGTTGGCATTTAGATTGTGTCCGTCCTTCTTTATTCCACCAAACATGAATGATGCTGTTGGAGAGAGTAGGCACCAAGGGCGTCTTGTTCCTCGTCTATCCCAGGACCTCACTCAGTGTCTGCCACACAGTACGTACTCCATGAATATTTGTGGAATAGTTGGCCGCTGAGAGAGGAGTCCAAGGAACACAGGTGACCTCATACAGAGCAGAAGTATTCAAGGAAGTAGAGGAAGGTAGAGGACGTTACTGTCGAAGCACAGTAGCTTCGGCCGCTGTGCAATGGTGGAGATGGGACCAGTTGTCTGACTTGAGCAGAGCTGAGGGCACAGTGTGGGGCCATGGTCGGGACAGTGTGTTAAGGCCCTCAGGACACCTCTGGGTGGTGTCTACGGACAGATCTCAGTATTTGATAGAATGAGTGTCTAGAGATCTGTTTCCCTCACTAGATTGCAACCTCCTCAAGGGCGGGGACCCATGTGTGGTAGAGCGGCTAGCATGTAGTAGGCACTTAATAAATGCCGGGTTAAAAAAATAATGGTTGGAGGATGGGTGGAGGGATGGAGGGATGGCAGACGGTTGGTCCTGGCTACTAAATAGGGTGAAGGAGAGGCCCTTAACCAGGTCTTTCAGCCTTTCAGGGTGTGGCAGGCTGCAAACAACGCCAGATTTCCCTACCCGGTATTTCACTGCAGCTAATGCAAAAATGTAGGTGATATGGCTCATGGAGACCTCTGGGAAACACCACATTTTCTACTGAACCATAGAGTAGAGCTCAGGGTGCATGCGCTGACAGTCCCTGTTGCCCGCGGGGATGGAAACAGCGAGGGCACTGGCTCCCTTGTGAGGAACACACACACACACACACACACACACACGCACACGCAAAAATACCTCCAGGGGAAAGCAAGTGAGGGGCGCATTTGGCAACTACAACAGGATAAATAGGAGAGCTCACGTTTCTACACTAAGGCAGAAAAAAAAAAATGAGCCGCTTTTCCACAGTGTCTCTGTGACCTCTTATTATTCCATTAGTTTTTGGAATCGTGTATAAAACACCAAGCTCCACGCCGACAAACACCAGCATTGAAACTATCGCCGCAGTCAATCCAAACAGCCCTCTCCCTGGGGTAAAATTATTATTTGGAATACAAGCAGAATTGTGGTTGAGCTGAGCACAAATGAGGGTAGTGATTCATAAGGTGACTCTAGTGAGTTTGCAAACGTGCAACTTTTTTGGAGGCAGACGCCCCCCCGAAGGCCCGCGGTGCCTTTCTGAGCGAGTAAGCACTTTCTAGTCTCACCGCCTCTTCAGGTCTCGGAGGGCTGTGGAGGACGCGGGCTTCTGAGGACGAGAGTTAACCTGACACCTCGACTTACCCGAAATAAACCCTTCACATCAGATCACACCCTTGTCAGTAGCTTTTGAGCGGGAAGATGGTAATTCTGCTTCCTCACATGTTCCTTTCAGTACTTGAACTCTTGTTCCATCGGATGAAGCCTTTGGGGGCTGGGTCGTGTGGGGTATCCGTGCTCTCCGGGAGAGGTTGGAGAAAGTGGTACTGGTCTAAAAGTAGCGCTCCCTGAACTTTTAAACCCTCAAATCTCTTTGATTATGTGGCTGCTGCTTCTTAATCCTGAACCTGATTCCTTTTATTTTTTTTTTTAGATCCATTTATTCTTTGACATCAGTAGAGTAAGTTCAAAAAGAACAGAGAGGGGTATAAAGCTCGGTATCGCTCTGTACAGGGAGGGGAGTTGGAGAGAGTCGGCGTAATGATGCCGGTGTGATTGCAGCATAATGAGACGTGTGCTGAGTAGGTCCCAGACACTGAGAGCCTCTCTGATAGTCATAGACTCAGAAAGTGACAAGCCCCGTCTCTTTGTGACATCGTACCAATTAGCTGATCTAAATGGGCACATATTTAAGTTTGAGGTCACGTACAGTTCTCCAAGGTTAGGCTGCCCCTACGAGTGTGGCTCTCGCTCACTCTCTGTGTTGTAATAGACAACAGTGTGTGTGCGTGTGGTGGGGGGGTGGGGGTCCGGAGCTGTGTTCGAGGCTCCTTTTCATGCTTCGTGGTGCCGGGAATGGAGTCATCGTTGATGAAGACGGAGCGTGTCCATCCAGCACACCATCAGGGAAAGGCCCGGGCTCGGTTAGACCCTGAGCTTCAGAGGGCGTCGGGTCCTACACTGGTGCCAGGACCAGGAGATGATATTCTCATTACCGTGGTTTAGCAGTGACAGAGAGAGAGCCAGCGTGACCTGCGGAGGCTCGCTGCAGTGAGGAGAAGAGGCAGATGGCCTGTGTTATGTCCTTCGGGGTCAGCAGTCCCCCCATGACTGAGCAGTGCTAACACCGAGACCTTTACCCAGATGCAGACATGACGCGATCGACTAATTGTACAATGTGTAGGCAGGGGACGAGCCAGACCATGATCATTGGCGGGGGTGAGCAGCAGGAAAGGCACAGGAGCCCGGGAACCTGTCCCACCCTGAAAACAAAAGCTACGTATATCGAGTGAGCGAAGCACTGTTCCCCCAAAGCCACCGAGAGAACTACAAACAAGCCCCTAAAACACACTTGGCGTCAGCCTCCAGTGTGTAAAGCCCATGCGGTCTGACGCCTGTTCTCCCTTGATTCCAGCCTCCATCTTCTCCAGCAATCATTCAAGCCGAAGCGGAGCAGCTGCCGGGGCCGTGCCTCCCCCACATGCCGTCGGTCACCCTTCTCCGGGACAGAACGTGCAGGGGAGCCCCCACAACCCCGCCTCCCAGTTACCTCCGCTCACAGCTGTGGACGCAGGAGCCGAGAGGTAAGGCCATCTGTCTCTCTTTTAATAGGTGTCGCCGCTCAACTTCCCAGTCCAGGGAAGTCCTTTGACAGTTGCTGAATTTGATTAATAATCCATTGGTTGGGTTGAGTTATCCAAAGGTGACATATTGAAAGTGCACACAACAAAGCACGTGGCTCAAATATCTCATTATCTGTCTTATTCCATGGGAAATGCTGGGAAGATACTGGCGGTCGCCAGCTGAAGTGTCTGATGCCGGGAAAATGCGTCCAAATTCCCATCTTCCCCACCTCCCCTCCATTTGTTTCGGTGACTCAGCTCTAAGGCAGTGTCCCCACAGGCAAAAAAGCTTTCCAGATGCAAGATGGCGCCTTCGGCACCAAGATCGATATTAGCTTGAGAATATAGCATAAGAGGGCACAGGATTTTATGTGGGTGACCAGCAAGGGGCTATTCACTGAATACTCTGTGTTGCTACCACCCTCATAAGGAGTTTTGGGGGGGAAAGTTTTAAATCTTGACATTCTGGTCCGTCTTTGGCCTGCCCAACCTTCCAGTGGTATGGACAGCGTGTGGCTACTTTTGTTCTCCTCACGTGTTGTAGGCTTGAACTGACCTATGTAGGGGACCCCTACATAGGACCCCCACAGGGGAAAAAGGTCTTGTGGGGACCCCTGTGCAATCCTAGAATCCTAGGACATGAGAATGGGTTGAATGGGCAGCAGGAGCGAAGGTTTTCAGTCTTGAATTTCAACCAGCAATCTGTGGTTTCTTTGGTGTTGGTCTGATCTATGAGTTTTTAAATATGTGTTTTTAAGTTTGATAAACCACATATTGTTTTTACTTATGCCTCCTCTTCACTTACTAATACATCTGTTCATTTAATAAATCTCTTGAGTACTATGTGTCAGACACTGCTCTGGGTGCTAGAGATGCCAAGATTATTAAAACACGGTGCTGCCCTTAAGATTTAGTGGGTGAAGACAGACAGATGTATAAACAAAGTATAGTAATGCTGTTTGGATAAATGATGTAATCGAGATGCCACAGGAGCCCGGAGAGGACATTCTTAATTCTACCTCAGGGAGAGAGGGGAAGAAAGGGTGATCTAGGTGTGGAAGGAAGATTAAGACTCCCCAGGTGGATAAATAGGGAGCAGCATCCAAGGCAGCCAGAGGAACACATACGAGACATAAGAGGGACAAGGACACGCATGGAAGGAGGTTCCAGTAAGGTTAGGTGCCATCACCCACAGTGGACAGGACTGATGAAGTCAGGTAAGAGTGGGTTGACTTGTGTGGAACATATATTTTATGCCAAGGGATTTACCTCTTACTGAAAGTGAAAAGACATTCGTGGTTCCATATGTGGAACCATACAGCCCATTTATGAGGAGAGAAACAGATTGTCATTATAGAGAAGGGACTCGGGCGACAAGATGGCAGAGTCATCGAGGCCGGGAGCAAAGACAGGCAGTAGGGAGAACAAAAAAGAGGTTATTGTAGGAGTCCTTGTGAATAGTATAAGGACCTGAACTAAGGCGAAGGGCTGTTATTTAGGAGAATTGCCAATTATTAATGTATTTATGGTGAAAAGGAAGGGCCAAATTCATTTTGGAGTTACACCTCTAGACACAGATGGAAAACTGTCATTAACAGAAGCAAAGGGAGTGTTTCGTAGGAGGAAGAGGGGGAGAGAAAGAATGGTAATAAATGGACTTTAGGGTTGGGGTTTTAGGCGGCTGTAAACCATCCATGTGGATGTGTCTAATAGTCAATCAGCATATGGATCAGAAGATGTTCGACCTCTGTCGGCCCTTCTGCCTCCGTGGCCAAGGGCAAACGGCTCCTAGCCTCCTCCCCCAGGCTCCATGAGCAGAGCAGGCCAAGCAGTAGCTGTCTCTTAAGTTCACGGACACTGGGGGCGGACGGTCCTGCCTGTTATCTGATGTATTTCTAAAGGTCGAGCTGAGCTTATTCATTTTAGCGTTTTATTAACTTTCCAGTCGGGTTTTAAGTGACATTAGCCACGGGCTAATCATCCTCTCATTTCCTTCTGCCTGGCTGAGACTCGTACTCCACAAGGTCGTGAAGCTAAGAAACTATCGCTTGAGCCTCTTCTTCATCCCATCTTCTTATTAATACTCATTAATACTCTGTTTACAAGGATACCAGAGAAAAGCAATCTGTGTCTCCTCTTTGCACACAGCCTTTAAAAGAATAAAGGTAGAAAAAGATTTTAGCCGTGACCGGCGTTAACAACCCCCCAAACACCCAATGTTCGAGGCCCGGCTCCAGCGGTTGCTGAATTTTTGAATATGTTCCTGAGGTGCTCCTGCTGCTTGGGTTGGTATGTTTGTTTTTAACATTTTATCTTAGCTTATAATTTTAATTTTTTTCAATTCCCTCTTTGAAAGCTTGTAACGTATACAAAAACTACAAGGATAGTACAGTAAACACTCATACACCCCACATCCACGTTCACCCACTGTTGCTATCTTCCCTTTTTCTTGGTCTCTTTCTTTCTCTTTCCGACTTGAGAGATCCTTTGTTTGTTTGCCCGTTGTTTCCAAACCCTCCTGAGAGATTGTTGTGAATATCATTGAGCTTTAACCCTAATTACTTTGGGAAAGATCGCCTAAGAAGGACATTCTCCTGCATAATCAGAATGTAATTATCACGCTCCGGAAATTTAACATCAATAAAGCATTATCTAACACGCAGTCAATACTGAAATTTCCTCGATTGTATAAATAATGTTATTTATAGCTAGTTTTTTTTTTCTTTTCTTTCCTTTCTTTTGATCCAGGATTTAATGAGATCGCAGTTCTCATTTCTTGTTAGTCTTCTTGAATCTAATGAAGTTCCTCAGTTTTTAAAAAGTTACCATCATCATCATTGTCTTTCATGACATTGACAATTTCCAAAGACTCAGAACATTTATTTTGCAGAGTCTTCCAGAGTTGGGACTTGCCTGCTCTTTTCCTCTTCATCAGACATGTTCCTTCTCATCAGGAGCCCCGTGTAGAGAATGTGGTGTTCCTTTACTCTTCTGAGCCTCTGCTTGCGCCCCATGGGGAATTAAGAGTAGATGAACCACACAGGTGAAACACCTAGCATTATGGCGTAGTGTGAAGGCAGGTAACCTTGGCATGGCCGAGAGATTGAGGCTTAGAAGCCAGAGGGTGTTGTTAAATGACAGTGATGGATAAGGTAGGTCATCGTGGAAGGTAAAAAGGGGACGAGAAGGGGAAGAAGGTAACGGTACTTTACATGGCCAGGTGATAAAATGGACCTTCTCATGCTTGTGTCTTTGCCCTGTGCTGTGCTCTTCCAACCAGATACGTGGCGCATTCCTTTGCCAGCCCAACTGGACTGGGCAAGTCGATGGAAGGTTATCTCCTCTGATCAGGTTTGGGGAGGAGGTGACATGAAACAGCCCTGAATTATGCACTGTGTTTGCATTAGCGTGCAGCATTAAAAACACTAAGAGGAAATGTGCTTACCTTCCGCTTTTGGTTTATATATCTTTGCCTCTGTTTGCCTGGGAAATCCCCCAGTAAAAACTCCAGCAGTTTTCTTAACGGAAACAGGTTTATCACACTTTGCGATTTTTAGTGGGAAACGCACTTTTTCCTGCTTTGCAGGCACTGATTCATCATTTACTTAGCTTTAGCTTGTTAATAAAATGGGCTGAGTCACTGTCAGGAGTCAGGAAATGTCCACCACATCTACCCAGTTAGCATCAGGTTCTTTGATCCTGGCCGTCTTAAAGTAAAGGCAAGTTCTCTCAATTTGATGAGGCTCCATTTTTATTTTGAAATATTATCTGAATGACACATCGTTTTGGTGATTTACGCGGCACCACACCACATCACCTAATGTTGATTTAAACTTATTATGGGAAGTGGTGTTTCACGATGTCACGTGGAATGAGCCAGGGGTACTTTATGACGGTGGCTTCCCCTAAGAGGAGCCGAGTGTCTTGGAAATGTCAGTTCACTGGGTTTCATAGTGTGTCTGTTAGAGCAGAGAAAACAAGCATACTGCTGTGAATCCCTTTTTGAGATGGAGATAACTTACAATCCCAAGAAAAGTCCCCTGGATCTGTGTCGCTCCGCTTGCCCAAGAGCATGTCAGCTGCCTCTCCCCATTCCACAGACGGCCACAGACATGGGTGCTGTGTCGTACAACACAGCTTAAGGAGACTTGTGGATTGACCACCAGGGGTGAGTCATGAAGGGCTTCGAAGGGCCCCATCTCTGAGCCAGGAAAGACTGAAAATAGGGGACGAATGTGGCCTCCTCGAGGCATACACAATCTAGGACAGGAATCAACAGCAGAGAATGTTAGGGACAATTGTTTTTGAGAAAGTAGTCAAACAAAATACCTTAACCAAAAAAGGAATGTCAGTTTCTTGAGTCTGTGTCAAGCATTGGGAAGCTGTACTATTCTTTATCCATATCAGATGTGACATTGCTACGATTCTAGATAGATGGATATACACACACACACACACACAGTCTTTCTGTGCCTTTGGATAACCGAGGCTGGTCTATACTGATAGCATTTTCTAATTCAGGACTGGAAACATGTTGTAGCTTTTCTGGATGCTAAGGGGTTAAGGATAGCAACTGTTCTCTATTTAACTTCTTCGAAATTCTGCACTGTCCTCCAACTCTCTTGTCAAACCAGCCTGCTCACTGACTTTGTTTCTGCATCTTATTTCTTCTTTTGGGATCTTTTTCTACCTAGAAGGACAATCAGGACCTTCCATTTTTGTCCTATTCTTGACTAAACATTGCCCAGCCTGGAGCTTGGATTAGTTCTCAACCTAGAAAGCCCTCTTGCATCTTACAGCTCACACAGACATGTTCCCCTGTTTATTGTCTTGGTTCTTATCATCTGTTTTATTTATTTATCATTTCCCGGATGTTATCTTGCTAACTGAGTTATTAGTTTTCCGAGGGCAGGAACCTAAAACTTGCCTTATAACCTCCAGAATGCCCGTGTGGTATTTCACAGTCCTGTGTGCTAGGGAGGGCTTCACAAGGGAGAAGGACCAGTGCGGGAACGCCCAGGAAACAGGAGGCCACTGCCAGCTCCCACTGTCCAGGTGGGAGGTTCCTAGAAAAGTGGTCCCCCCCCGATTCATTGGTCTAGACGGTGGTGGACCCAGTTCTCGAAGTTCGAGCGATCTTATGTAACCTGCATGCTTTGCTACAACACATAATTGCTCTAATACATACGTACGTGCGCGCACGCGCGCGCACACACACACACACACACACACACACTCTGCTAGGACTCCGCCCCCCCATCTATTGCGGGGGTTCCCTGGTTGCTTTTCTGTGATCATCGATACTGAAGCCTAGTACTCCCCATCCTTCCCCATTTGCATCGATAGTATCTGAGCAGCTCAAAATGAGGCCTAATGCTTCGCTGTCCTCCCTTCCCTGGGACTTTCTCAGCAAACAGGGATATTGTTCTCTTCGCCCACTCAGCTTTTGGCTTATACACACACACACACACACATGCACGCACACACACAACATAATCTTTTTCTCATCTCTCTTCTTAATTTCCTAGTAGATGTGCATTAATGGCTAAAATCATAAGCATCACATAAAACACTAAAGTTTATCAAAACATATCCCAGCACTGGGGACATCCATTTCCTGAGTCGCTTAGACAGCTGGTGTTTGGGTACCGGGTGATACGCTGGACCCTGAGGATACGGCGGTCAGCAAGACTGACAGAACCCTGTCCTCTCAAGTGTGTGGGCTGAGGAGAGACAGCAGCCAACATGATAACTTAGGCTCTTATGCAGGGGTGCAAGAGGAGGCTGCGGGGCACACCGAAAGGCACAGAAAAATGACCCCAAAATCGGGCAGGGTGGGAGGAGTAGAAGAAGAAACATCTCCCTAAAATCTAAAAGTCTGTCAGACCCAGCCAAGCGCCATGGTGCCCCCAGGAGCTGAGAGGAGGGGGTGCCAGGAGGGCCGGGGCTCCGTGTGCCTGGGGGTGGGGCCTCATCAGCGGCCTTCAGGAAACCCGGCTTTCTCTTGAGGACAGGGATTTGTGTCTTTGCCCAGGAAGGGCACCCTGAGGGCTCTGGCATACATTCCAAAGGCCTCCCCGTCGTGTTATCCACCCAGCAAGAATTCAGAACATATTCTACGCCCACCAGAAGAAGAAATGACAGAGAACAGACAAATGGTCTGTGTGGTCCTCAAGAGACAAAGGCTGTCCTCTGTATATCCTAGACCAGCCAGGCAGCATGGGTTTTGTATTATTTTCTTTTTTAATACAATTGGAAATGCCAATTTTGCCCCTTAACATTCCAAGCTTGTATTTTATGTCGTCATGACCTATAGTAGAGGATTTTGAAGAGTCACTGAGTGTCAAAAAAAAAAAAAAAATCAGCTCCGTGTTAGAGGCACAGTGACGAACATGTGGAAGCGAGAGCTCTGACGCCATCAGGAAGTTGGCTGCACTCGTGTTCTTTGGGGGGAGACCTGGGCGTCATTAAGAGGTATCCACATTGCCGTGGGTCGTTGATGTAGTCACGACCCACCCGGTGAGCGCTGCCCTTCCCTGACGTGTGTCACAGACACTCCCCCACACGGACAGAGAGACACCTGACTTATAGGACAACCAATAAGCACTGGCCCCAAAATAAAGCTTGTCGATCTTGAGCATCAAAATGAGAAAAGCCAGAGCTGAACAACAAACACAGGCTCAAATAGGCATTTCTTGAGCCTGCATGTTGACCTCTGCTTCGTCCTCTGACGAGCCATCGATGTCACACTCACCTCGGGCCATGTGACCGTGAGCACCATCCTTTCTCTTGGGGCTGCAGCACTTTCTCTCCAGAAAACAAGTGGTTATCCTCACTCAGCATCCCATGAAGGGGTCCGTTTCTCTGTAGGAAAGTGACTTCCACAGATATTTGGGGTTGAGAGACGTGGTGTTCAAAATCCACCTGCAATACACACACACACACACACACACACACACACACACACTCGTTTTATGTGAGAACCCCTGAATGTGATGAAGATTGTTCCCCATGTCAATGCTGTGAGCAGAGAAGAGGCAGAAAATCCCAACGTCCCAGCCTTGAAAATGGAGATTACGACATTGGGTCTTAGACTGGAAAAGCTGGGGGTCTTTATTCTATTTTTTTCCTTTATATCTGTGGAAAGTTTCTGGTGCTTCTCCAAGTTGATTCCAGGGAAGACTAGCCCACAAGTCTTTAAGCTTCTTCGATGCTGATCTGTCACCACAGCCATGCTTTATCCTCTGTGGCAGATATCAGTTGGCTTATTGGCCTGTGGAATGAAAGTTCTCATAGAGATATTCACTTTACGAACAGCTTCTTAAATATGCCACCCTCAGGGACTTCTGGGTGGCTCAGTCGGGTAAGCAACTGCCTTCAGCTTAGGTCATGATCTTGGGGTCCTGAGATCGAGCCGCACATGGGGTTCCCTGTTCAGTGGGGAGTCTGCTTCTTCCTCTGCCCCCCCACCTGTGCTCACTCTCTCTCAAATAAATAAATAAAATCTTTAAAAAAATATTCCCCCCTGATCTACTCCTCTTAGCACACATACAGGGAAATTGGTGATATCCACTCCTTTCTTCTTACTTACCTAGTGATTGTGAATAGCTCTATTGGAAAAAAAAAATAGGTAACAACAAGAAGACATTGCTGCACTGGCTTTTCCAGTCTTCTCTGCTTTGTCTCTGATTTAAATGTCTGTGTTGTCTGCAAAACTTTTATGAGCATAATTTTCAGAGTCCAGTCTGTTTCTTGATAACGGAGGAGAATAAAGAGCTAAGCCTACATGGCTATATTAACTTACTACTAAGAACTTAAAAAACCTAGTCAACTTTGATGCCTCCTCTTCTCAAGCATTCTCTCATCGCATTAATCTGTAAGTGCTGTTAGCTCCACCTTCAAACACAGTCAGCTTCATTTCTCCAAGCGGAGTTCACTACTGTTCCCCCCATCTCAACTACAGTAGGCTCCCAACTGTCCCCCCCATCCGGCTGTGGACCCCCATCTGGTGAGCACACACAAGGCAAGGGCTCCACACCACAAGAGGGACCCTTTAAAATGTAAATGGAGTCTTTGAGGATTTCCTGCTCACATCCCTCCCCCACCATGCCTGGAGTCAAGTCCAAACTCTTTTTTGTAGATGACAAGGCCCTCTGTGGTCTGGCCTTAGTCACACTCTTACTGCTGCTCCTCCTGCTTGTTCTGCTCTGGCCACACTGGTTTTCTTACTATTCCTGGAAAACACCAACTCCTCTTGCCTTGGGGCCTTTGTACATGCTATTCCTGAAAGCTGAAAGGCACCTTCACCAGAGCTTTATGTGACTTGTGCCTTCATTTCTGGTGTCCGCTCAAATGTTACCTCTTCAGAAAGGCCTTTCTTGACCACTTCCCCTAAACCACCCCACCCCCGAACCTCACTCTCTTTCGTAACTCTACTCTGTTTCTCATCATAGATTTAGCAGTCCCTGAGATTACGCTGTGTCCTTACCGACCTGCTTACAATCCACTAGAACCAGAGCTTCCCGAGGGCAGAGACTATGTCGTGCTTACAGCTCTGACCCCCTCAGCGCTTGGGGTAGTGTGTGGAATGTACAGATCTGAACAGAAGGAGGACTACAAGTACGATCCTTTATGGTTTCTGGGAAAGGTAACAGTAACCCCGAGCAGCGGATTGATGCTCTTCCGTCTGCACGTTGTCCTCTGCGTCACCTCAGGACAAAGCAAGAGACGCTGATGTGAGCATACGTGTGTCACTCCTCCAGACAAACAGCTTGACTCATGGTCCAAATATCCTTTCACATCAGATTGTTTTCCATGTATTTTTAATTTGGAAGTACAGTGGTTCTTCATTTTAAAGAGGTCTCATTCATTTCACCTCTGAATGCCAAATCAGCCATCTTTATTTTGTTCCCACATTCCAAACAAATCTACCTCATGCGAAGCCCAAGATGATGTTTTTTTAGTCCCCTTGGATTTTCAGTCAGGAAAGTGAGTCATGACAATAACAAGGAAGGCTTGAGGTAAAATAGAATTCCTTTTCTTGCAGCCTCCACTCTACTGCGTTAGCATGTAGCAACAAGGAGTTCAAACTAAGCCGTCATGTGATTCGGATGGATCAGTGTATGCCTTTCCTAAGGCTTTCTCTGAAACAACAGGTCAAATGGAGACAGAATTCCCAAAGTGAAAGCCCATAAGCCTTTCTAGTGTGACCTGGAAGTCAACTTTATCCTTTCCCCTCTTGGGTGGGAAGCACTTAGGGGGTAGGGCTCTGAAGGAACTATATATCTTTTTGCAGGTGAAGGACTGTCTGCCTGCTGGTGGTGAGGAGACCACTGAAGGGAGCAGAAACCATGAGACAAAGGTTTTTCGCTCCTTTTTCTGAAATGTAGTCTTTGGTTGCTTTTCTGTTTAGTTGCAAAAAGAAAGTTTTCTAGGTTTTGATCATCTTCCCCAGAGTCAATACTTGGAATCATTCTCTTGAATAAGATGCTTTCCCCTCAGAAGCAGGAACTGTGGCCTCTGGGCAAATACAGTATCCTAGCGGATATTAATTAGCTCCAACTGGGCAAAGGTACCATCCACCTGGACACGAATACTGGCATGAGGTTGAGAGTTAAGTCTATGGGACCTGTGGTCTGTTCAACAGAGTAATTCCTCGACAGTGACGACCAACATGTATTAAATACTTATCTTTGCGTAGGACTGGCTAAGGAACTGGAGATACAAAATGGTAGCAGACATCCAAGGATATGATGCTCTTTTCATCTAGAAGAGCCAAGAGCCCTTCTCTGATTGTGAATTTTTAATAGATGTGGTTTCCTCCAATTCATTTCTCTGACCAAATGTTGAGCCTTGTATTCAAGGGAAGGTACACTAAATTCCTTTGTGGTTACTACAATAATAACCTGACATCCTGAGGAGGAAAAAAAAAACCCCACATAAACAGCACGTTATTACTGATCAAACCACCACCCGGCCAGTTTCTTTCAAATTTATTGATTATATTGACTTTTAAGGTCTCGTTTGTCAGTGGCTTTCAAAGGTACCTGGCCGTACTCGGCAGGAATACTGCATCTAAAGCTAATTCTAAAAGTTCTCCCAACGTCGTCAAGAGGCTCATGTTCACAGTTTGAGACCACGGGAAAGACATGGAAAGGGCCATTTTTTAATATACCTGTGCCTTCCTTTCCCATGTTTGGACAAAAACAACACTCTTCCCCCTCATTTCCCATCTGGCTTTCTCGTTACACTCACTTCTGAATGTTTTTCTTTCATCTGATCCCCTCCATTGCGAAGCAGACTGAACTCTATGCCTAACAGCGTGCTGAACAAGAGAGTCTTCTCTTTGCCACAGGACCATGAGTTAATCCCCTTGCTCTGACCTGCTCAGAGCTGCCCAAAGGATGATCTCATTCAGCAGGTTTTCTTTTTTATAGCAGAATTTTTGACATCAAATGTCTAAGACCACTCTGGATAAATTCTCTTCTGGTTGGTGATTTTTTTGTAAAGAGGATTGGGCAGAATCAGACTTTCCTTCCCTTTCTCCCCATCACATCAGATTCTGAAATAGACAAACAACGGAGTCACAGCCAATTCCGCAGTCAAGATATTCCAAAAAATCCCAGCTCTTGGTTAAATGTGTCCTGCATAATTCATTTCTCTGACATATCCTGGGTGTCCTCTCCCCTCCCTTCTCATTCCCACAGGGAGGGAAAGATTGTGGTGCTCTCCGCCCTATTTCAGTCTATCCCAGAAAAAAATCCGCTCTGCCTGGGGGCTTTGGTGACTTTGTTTTCTGGACTTAGAACCGACCCCCATACCCAAGTGCCGAAGGTGTCCTCCAGAACACGCTATCCTCTTTCCCACAGACACTCGCTCACCATAGTATACGTGTGAGTCTTCTGTGAAAAACCTTGGTGATCGTTTCACCTACAGCCAGTTCACAGCCCTCATTTTGTCGTGGTCTGTGAGGCTCGGGCAATCATGTTTGAGCCTTGGTCTTGCCCAACGTGAGAAATTAATTGCAGTTAATATTGACCCAGCCTCTCGTGAGGAGAATGAAGCACTGAGCCCTCGCAGGAGATGGATTCAGCTCTTTGACTAGTTTGGAACAAAATCCTCGGACGGACATACAGCTCTTGGCGGGCTTTGGTCCTGCCCAGATGGACAGTGTTGCAATTACCCACACTTCCCAGCGGCTGTTTCTTCATTACTAAAAGCTGGTCTTGATTGTCTCAGAAGCAGAATTCAATTTGCAGTTCCCCCAGTAACGTGCTGTGATTCATTCGGGGACAAATCTGGATTGAACTGAGTCCAAGTGTCTCTTTTGTGAGACAGAAGGGAAGTATAAGTAGATACTATAGTCACCCAGATGAGTCAGCCAGGAATTCATGAAGTGATTCATAAATCGTTATAAAGACCACTAAAGTCTACTAAAATGGAGTGCTGTCTGGCTATACAAAGTGGGGTATTATCATTGGGGGATTTTTTTTAGATGTTAAATCAGATGTGAAATCCTTAAAACTGTGCTTTTCTTTTTAGGTTTTGAAAAGGATTCCTTTTTTTCCCCCTCTGTAGTTGGCCAACGGCTAAAGCCACTTTTTATTGATTAGTTTTCACAGATGAATTTAAAAACCACCACAATTCTTTGGGGGATAAAAAATGCCTCCCCAAATCCACCATAGACCAGTTTGTATCCATTATTTCTACTCCCTAGCAGCAAATCAATAATATTTTTCGTGTGAATACAATGAAACGGGCTGTTCTGATGTATTCTTCCTTCTTTGGGAGGGCAATTATCCCCGTGGAAGAGAGAGGGGGGGAAAAGAACTGTCCAAAGCACATATCAACCAACATTTAATCTACTTGATCACGGAAACCCCTCTTTTCAAAGTATTAACCCCCAACACGATGCTAAACCACACAGTCCCACGCTGCTTGCTAGAACTGCTTGAATATGCAGCACAAATGAAGAAAAGTAAGACATATTTATGACATGTGCTTAACCTGCAACATAGTCTGTTAGCAGATATTGTTTGAAGAAATACAGTTAGTTGACATAGAAATACCTTGGACTTACAGACAGGAGATAGAGCATTATTTGAAAGGAGTTACTCAGCTGGAAAGACCAAAAGTGTAAGCCCAGCTTGGGCACGAAGAACTCTAGTGCAGAATGAACAAGTTCACCAAAGCAAACTGGGAAACTGGTCGCCAGGTTTCTTCAAGGCAGTGGATTGTTGGTAAGCCTGTCCCCCCCAGCTGGTGAGAAGGTTCCAAATCTCAGATGCTCGCAGGAGTCCTCCACTGCCCTCCCTCACCCCACCCTTCCACCTTGCCTTGTGCATCTCCGCTAGGGAGCGTCTGATCTCACTGGGATAAAGTGGTATCTAGAGAACTAGCTGTGTGACTGGGCAAATCATTTCATGTCTCTGGGCCTACTTGATCTCATCCAAATAAGGCTGCTCCATTGCCTTCCAGCTGGAACATGATATGATGGGATGAATATGTGAATTCACGATACTCGGTGAGGAAACCCAAGGCCAAGAAATGAGACTCTTACACAAGAAAGACCGCGACTCTCTGCTCTTAGAACCAGAAAATTAGCCAAATGACTAAATGCCTTGCTTTCTCCGAGCCTTAGTTTCCATATATGAGTAGTCAAGAGAGAAAAGATTCCTAAGATTTTTTTTTATTCTAAGAACTCCATAGAAATTCAAATGCAGTGCTTACAGATTACAGAACCACAGTCTTGTAGAGCTCTCAAGCCCTGGGTATGCCGGGTATGTGTTCCTGTCAGGCATACCTTAAGTGTACATTCCATTTAGAGCAGTCATTCCATAAGCACGTGTTGATCTTCCGGAAGGTGTCAGACATTGTCTGAAGTACTCTGGGATCTCCGACTTCCCAACTTAAAATTGTTCACAATCCACCCCCACCCCTCACCTTCCAGTCTTGATTTTTCTAGTATTCACTTCCTCAGTACAATATATAGTTTGCTTACTTAACTTCGTTCATTGCCTGCCTCTCCTCCCCAAAAGAGAAGTCGCACAAGAGCAGGGACATATGTGTTGCTCTGTCCCTTGTGATTAGAATAGGGCCACACACTGGGTCAGTGCTCAATAAATATCTCTTGAATGAATAAATGAATATGTTATCTCAGATTTTATGATCCCTAGTAAGTGTTGAGATTATCTTTATTTTACACTTGAAATTGAGGCTGGAAGAAGTCAGGGAGTTTATTCAGGATTACCCAGCTAGTAAGGACAGAGCCAGAATCCAAATCCGGTGGGTCTTCAGTGATATCCATCTCCTCCTGCCATTTGCAGTTTTTCTGCATATGAACCTCCTCAGTACTGTGTGTCTCAATCGAGATCTACCATACTGTGAAACAATCTAAGATTGTTTCTGAGTACTGCATTTATAGGAAACATGACTTCTTTGCTTCTGGCCCACCTCACTGCAAGGTTGGAAAGCTCAGTGTGAGTTGAGGGTGGAAGTGGGGTGACAGAAGGGAAGGAGCATAACTGACTAAATCCCCCCAAATAATCAGACATTTTCTAAGGTGTGTGTAGGTATTTATTTACAGAAGCCTTTTAGGTTGTTTCTTTTTCCCCAGAAGATTATTCTTATGAGCGCTTTAAAACCTGTTTGCACCCCTGTTTTGTTTTTGTTTTGTTTTTGTGTTTTGGGGGTTTTCTGGCAGGAGGTGGGGGAGGGGCGCAAACCATTGAACCCTGCAGTGGCTCAAATTGAGGTTATCTCAACTCCTCCACTAAAGGAGAAGAAATGGTTGACTCAGTTCTCTGGTTTGCTTTCGTGTGACGTGTTTCTGGTAAGCAGTGATTTTTTTTGTTTTAATTTCTAGTCCGTTGTGTGCATATTTATATTAACAACCTTCTATTGTTTCAAAGAAGAGATTGGTAAGCTACGTTGAATGCAGTCTCTGAGACGCGAAGTGCAGATCAGCAGCTGGGGGACAGAGCTGGGCCTAGAAAGATTTCAGACGTTCTCCCTTCCGGCTCTTGGACATTGCTGCAACTCAGGGTGAATTAGAGTGACATCATCTTGTTCTGACGTAATGGGGGATGAGCTAATCCATGGGAGAAAAATGGTAAATCACTGCAACTTAGCCTCAGCATCAAAACTGTTCATTTCAGCATCAAAAATTTTTAATTTACCATCTTTGGATTTAAAAAAAATCTGTTTTGGGCAGAATATTCAGACCATATTCATTTTGGTGTGTGTATGTGGGCGTGTTAAAAAAACAAGGTTGGAAAATCAGTGAGGGCCCTAAGGAAATGGGGTTCTAAGGCCCCACACCCTACATTTCATGTTTGGTTTAATGCGCTTCTGTGTGAGTGTATATGTTCTCGGTTCTTTGCTTCTGGAGTGCATGGCCTCAAACTACTCAAGTTTCTCAAGTCCTTTTGGCTTTTTCTAAAGCATTTCTGGCATCGGTCTTGTTACGAGTGTTTAGTGACTGTTTTGGAAGCTCCCAGGGCCTTCCCACAAACAGAAGAGGTCCCCACTTCTGCACTCCTCTCCTACCCCATCCCCTCGGATTTTAATTTGCTAAAACTACTCTACTATGAGCAGGTTAACATGAAAGCAGGTTTATAAAAGTGAAATTTAAATTAGTAGAGTGTGAGAGATTTTCCCATAAAATACTATGTACCATGTTTCAGCAGTAACAATATTAAATCTTAGTACTGTACTTGAAAACCAATCACATTTATACACTCATTTCTTATGCTGGGCTTTTTAGCGCTGAATTCTTCTTTATTTCCTTGTTCCTAGCAATTGTGTGGATGATTGTAATCACATCTTGTCACTTCTCATCTTTTCTCTGTATGTGTAAAAGTTAACATTTTTGTATCAGTCCTTTCCTTTCCAAATCAACGACTTCTTTAGGTGTACATTTATCTCAGCTAGAATAGTTTACTTTTAAGTTTTTATTAATACTTCATATGAAGTAACACGCTATATTTTAAAATTGCATTAACTTTATACCATATAATCTTACTGATTTGAATAATATGGAGAGAAATCCGGTCTGAGTTAGCAAAAAGCAAAATGTGGAGTCAGTCGAAGGGTCAGCAGGTGTATTTTACTCCCCCCAGGTCTCTGAGATAAGAATTACTAATACCTTGACGTGACACCACCACACTTTTTCCTCTGCTCACCATTACTGCATTATGTAAATATGTGGTAGCCAAGGGGGCATGGCCAGGGTTTGGAGTTTGCAAGAATGA
The DNA here is from genome assembly GCA_028534135.1 of Potos flavus. Classification (NCBI taxonomy): domain Eukaryota; kingdom Metazoa; phylum Chordata; class Mammalia; order Carnivora; family Procyonidae; genus Potos; species Potos flavus. Next base: position 74,708,728 of record CM052892.1, on the reverse strand, counting down.
ATAGATAAGAATGATTTATAATTACTGTATAATTATATGCTCTCTAGATAGATACGTAGCTATGTAATTTATATGTAGCTATATAATCCAGATATAGATGTAGAATCTCTTGTATGGAATTTACCTTCTAGATGACTCCTAAATGAATTCTGCCGTTTCAGCAAGTTGACATCTTCCCTTCTTTGTAGCTAATAATCATAGTTCACTCGATAGCCAGATCACCCCAAATTACCGAGATAAGATTTTGTATTGCTGACAGTCTTTGCCTCCTTCCTCCTCCCCATCTACCTTTTCTATCTTTGTTCATCAAACCCTTGTTTGTGAGTCAGACTCATTGGCCGGGGAGGGGGGCGGGGGATTGTGAAACAGAATCCCTCTCCTCCATCAAGCCTACAATATCAGGCTCAGACTTATACCTACTGTGACTTGCCCCGTCCACACATCTCCGCCCCGTCAGTCCTCAACAGAAAGGAAGAGGGGCAGAAGTACTAGAGAAAAGACCAGAAAGCCATCAGGAGTGTGCTGCATCTTTTATTCCCAGATGAAGAAACACAGTCAGAAAGCAAGTGAACAGATCTTGCTGCTTTGCGATGCCAGTGACCAAGGTTGTCTTCCAATTCCAGCCCTCTCCATTCTCCCTGGGGGTCTCCTGCCCACAGGGCTCCGGGGTGAGGTGGTCGTGTGGCCTCCTTTCAGCCCTAAAGCCTGCAATCCCACAACTCCCCAGCTCCCTCCCGTGACCTCCGACGGAGTTGCCAGACACATTAGGGACTTGTTCCCAAAGAAAATAGCCTCCATCTGAGGAATCCTGGCACACGGGTTTTTACTAAATGTTCTCAGGGCAGTGACAGGTTCATTTGCGATGTGTTCTCTCAGGGCCGCTCGGCGCATCTTCCAGGCTAACTCCAATTAAGACGATACGCTTGGAAAATACATTTTTACCCGGCCTGGAGTCCTCAGTTACTCTTCTCCTGCAGCAAAGTGAAAATAGGCATCCTAACCAGCCAGTGTCTGTCGGCCTCCTCTGGACACTTCCCTTCTCCCCATCCTCCATCCTCAGTTCCCGCATCCCCTTCCTCCATAGCCCTGGCCAGACGGAATTCATTTAGGAATCATCTAGAATGTAAGTGCCATACTTTTTTTTTTTTTTCATCCCATGGTTCCTTCCTGGCACCACACAAATGTAGAAGCTCTGCCCAATTAAATATTCTGATTCAGAACAGTGCAAACTGCTTTATACACTTGCCCGGTTTGGTTTCCCCTCTGACCCTGTGTGACCCGACGCAAAAGCCCAGCAAGGGGAGGGGACTCGTCCTTGTGCAGCAGCCGCGTGCACTGCCGGCCTCCGCTGCGTGTTAGCGCCGGTCAAAGCCTGTCCGACTGGAAGTGTTCAACTAGGGGGCCTTCTTGGGGAGATGGAACAATTCACTGCTGATACACTTGGCTCCCCAATTATTTTGTCACTTCATCTCACGGCACTGACGGGTTCCCTGTGCCAGCCCCCCAGTGACCTGCACTGAGGGTCACTTCGGTGGCCTGCGGACACTGGTAAACCTGAACGCTGTGCTGCCAAGCACCCAAGCACACCTTCCCTTTGGTGCTAGAAAGTCGCTTTAAACCCAGGGAGTCGGACCCTGCCAGTGTCCCCTTCGATGAGAAGACTGGCGGACGGTTCTCAGGCTGTGTCTCAGGTTCGTTGACCAGGTCACCTGGTATGTCTGTCCCTCCTCAGAAGCTAGCCGTAGCTCTGCCGTGATGAGCACGTGTGACCGCCAGAGATGCCCCACGTGGCGTTGCGGTTGTGCCCCAAGCAGTGAGCATCCTTTGCCAGGCACAGAACCCATGCAGATAGGTTCTGGGTCTCAAACCACACTTGATCTTTGAGGTTTAAATTCCCTCATTCTTGGCAAAAGAAAATGTATTGTTTAAAGAGAACAGGATGAGAGAGGCTTATAATAAAGACTTGTAACACTTCTTGGACCCCAGATATGTCTCACAGAACAAAATGTTTATGAGCTAAGTGTAAATGAATCAGAAATGTAAGGATCAAATTTCCCCTAAAACGCAGACGAATTTAAAAATTAGCAGAAAAGGGGGCCTGGCAAAAGATGTGCTTTGAATTTCACCAAACCCAGAGTATTTGAAATGCATTGTAAGAGGCTTGACAAGCCCAAACTATGACTACGTTTTCCCTTCATTGACCTCTTTTATCCCCTCAGTATCTCAGTTGAGAAGTCAGTGGTTAAAAACCGGCGAAAAAGTCTTCATCAATTTCTTTTGAGGGCTTTTTGTCACGCTCTTATCCAGCCACTGTGGAGATTGGAATTTGGCCTTGAAGAGTTTGTCTCTGCTCTCTCACAGATGTCCCTCACACTTCCTTCCACAATCGTTTCCCCAGGTTCGCACCTTCTGCCCCGTCTCCTCACCACATCAGCCCCCGGAGAGTTCCAGCTCCTTCTTCAGTGATGCCGAGAACGCAGCCTCCCCACACCCAGCAGCCAGCAGGTGGGCCACACCTGAAGTCTTACCAGCCAGAAACAAGCTCGTCCTTTCAACCAAATGGAATCCACGTCCACGGTAAGTGGGGAGCCGACCGCCCCTTGAGTCTGGGAAAGTGATACGGTGCCGTCGCTGTCAGACAGGAGCCTTCGTTACCAGCCGTGGGTTCCTCTCGTTCTGTCACATGCCAGGCTTTGGCTTTTAGGACTTTTCTCTGAAATGTCACACCTCAACAGCATGAAATCTCATAGCGTTTTCCTGGGGTTGGCCCGAAACTGGTATCAGTCCTGACAGCCCAGAGTGGTCAGCCCAAGATGGTGCTCTGTTTACTGAGCAGAGAGTTAGCACCTCACGGAGAGGCCCTAACAACAGCATCTTGTTTCCTAAACACCGAACAGTCACTTAAGAGGGAACAGCACGAGGGCTGTTGCCCAGGCATACCGGTCCCATATCCCCACAACCTCCCCATCCTTCAAGGCCCAGGTGAAATGACACCTCCCCTCTGAAGCCTTCCGTGTTGAAGGGTCTTAGCTGGAGTGCGCGTCCCCTGGCTCTGGACTCTGACTGCATGCCACCTGCGTCTCTCAGATAACACTCTTGCTCTCTCTCTACCTTGTCGAGTTACTCCTTTGTGAGGAACACTTGCCTTTCTATTAATGTGTAAGCTTGTTTCTGAGGTCAGAATTTCCTGACCCGTTGTTCTTTTTCTTGGAGAACTTAGCACAGTTCTCTACGTGCTAAGGTACTTGGTAAGTGCGGAGAGAAAGAAAAGGGGGAAAGGAAGGCAAGAGAAATCATGATGGTGTTCAAAATGTGAAGACCTGGGGTTGAACTTCGAACATTCATGGAGAACTAAGTTTGGCTGAATTTCTTTTCTTTATTTACACAGATTTTGCCCACTCGGGCAGATGTCTTTGTGAACATCCATAGAAAGTTAAGTTGAGTTGTCAAATCGCATGGACTCAGAATATGTAGCCTTTTACTTCCTGGGGGCAGAGGGGATACTGTCCATTGAAAGGAGATTTTCAGCTCCTTCTGAAAATTAGGATTCTCCCCTATCTGCCTCTTGCTGATTCCTGAATTTGCTCCACGTGAGTTATTACTTGATGTTAAGGGTGATGTCCCCAAATAAACCTTAACCAGTATGCCAGCTGAGTGTGAAGAGTGTGAGTGACTTCCCAAGATGGCGGAATCAGGCAGTGCTGTGGAGCTAGGCGTGGGTGAGGACATTGGAGTAGGGGTCTGGACAGCCCAAGACGAGACCATGTGGACCAAGTAGTGGGCTATGGGAAGGGAAAGACCTTGAGAAGCCCAGGCCACGGGCTCTGACTCCAAGTTCCATCCAAGTTCCACGCATCTCTTCTCCTCTCTCCCTGAGCACAGTCACACAAACCCTCATTTCGTCGGGGAATGTTTGGCCTATGGTAATGGTTACCCTCTTTTGTTGGTAACCTTCTTCTTAAGCTTTAGTTATGTATTTATCCAACCAAGAAATATTTCTTGAGTACTTACTGTACGCAAAGCAGTGCATGTGTGAGAAAGAGAAAGAGCACTCTCCCTGCTGAGGGAGACCTCCCGACCCAGGAGAGGGGCTTGCCTAATGTGGGGGAGATCCAGGTCCCCTGTGCTGGGAAGCCACCCTTACCAGCAGCCAGGAGGTGGACGACTGTGGGCCTTCGGGAATTCAGAAGAGGTCACTGATCCTACAACACACTCACTTTTACCCTTCATATTTTAACTTTGCCGAGATCTGGACATGTGTCAGTCAGTGGCATCATATGATTGGCAATGATTTTTCTCTCCAGTGCTATAAAAATATAACAGTATTTCAGGCAATCATGTCATAGTTCCAATGAAAGGCCATATAACACTTTGATGACAACTGCGAAACGTATTTTAAAAATTCAAAAATTACCCTACATGTAGACAAAAAAAAAAAAAAAAAAAAGGAAGGTAATTTTCTAAAACATTAACAGTTTTGTTTTGTTTTGTTTTTAAATCATGAGGGTAGGGATAATGGATAATTTCTTTTCTTCTTTTTCTGCTTTCTGAAGACATTTTAAAAGAGATCTTGGAATTAGAACAACTCGATTACAAATACCAATCCATTCAACTGTGTGGCTCTGAACAATTTCTGGGAGTCTCAGCTACCTTCTCTCATCAGTGGTTACAAAGAGTCCACAAGAAAAGCACATGGCACATAGTAGGAGCTTAATTAATTTAATATAATACTTCTTCTCCCTCCCTTTTCTTTATTGGACTCATTGAGAATGGGGATAATGTTTCTAGCCTTAGGGCCCACATAATTCTCGGTGCAAAGTAGGCATTTAGTAAATATTTACTGAATAAATGATTGACACAGTCTCATTCAACAAATGCAAAATGAAACAAGATGACACAGAAAATGAGATCTACCTTATCATTTCACCCTACCTCCTGGCAAAAGACTCTTCTCCCATATTTCTCTTTTTTAGTTGAATAATGAATATATTATCAACTTGAAACTGTTGATTTTTTTTTTAAGTTCAATTGTTAAAAATTCCCATAGCCAATAAGAAACTGCTAGCAACAGCTTAAAAATACATACATATGACAAGACTTTCTGGAAGAGATCAGGATATAGTTATGCAAATTGGAAAATCATAACTTTGTTCTAGAAGATGGACAAGTGGCCGCTGTGATGGGCTCGCATAGGGAGTGTCCATGCTTTAACCGCTGAGCCACTGCTCAGAATGAAGGAGTAGGCATCCAAATGCAGCCTTACTTCATCCTCCAAGCATTTTGTCTGAAAATGTTTTCCTGGAACTTGCTAGGCACAAGCATTTCTCGTCAACAGCTCCTTAGAATAAAGAGCAAATTGATCTAATATTTTTCAAGCGGGTGACACAGTGCTGGGAGAAAGGGGAGGCACAGAGACCTTCTAAAGGAGTTGCAAGTATTGGCAGCTTTGCTGGACTAGTTTGCTGGGTGGCATCATACAGCGTCTTGGTCACAGGGAACCTCATCCCCTAAAAAAACCAGATTTTTAAAACCCCAAGAACTGTGTTGGGGTTGCTAGCACGATAGCCACGATGAAGGAGTGTTCTGTCTTTCCAGTAGTTCGTGGCTTTAGTGAGCGCCATCACCCCCATCCTCTCTGTATTCCCTGCGGTACGTAGAGGTCAGAGAAAAATGTCATCAGTATATTTTTAGAGATGGGAGCTGAGACACAGAAGAATACAAAATATCTAGGCATCGCTGCCTTCTTGGCAAAGGGCACAGGCGTCTTTAACAAGAGGCCCACGTTTCTAAGCCATGTTCTTCATCTCCGTGTTTCTGAGTCAAAGGCACACCAAAGTAAATATGTATTTACATCTTTCCATGGGGAAATATATTTGTATGTGGATGCTTTTGCCTCACACAGAGCCATGAAAGTTAGAATTCGAAGGGCTTGGTCTTCCAGATGAGGTCCTACTGATCTTTGCTCCTGCCATATTGGTCGATACAGCTCTTAGACTTTATGTGCTGTGTGTATTTGTTTATTTATTTACTATGGAAGTATGCTTGACAATGTTAGTTTCAGGTGTACACCATAGTGATTTGACAATTCTGTACCCTTCCTCGGTGCTCCCCGCACTAACTATAGTCACCATCTGTTGCCATACATTATTGCAATATTAATGAGTGTTTTGTAAGAGGCACACTTTGAAAAGATTAATAGTGCTGCTTTTTTGAGTTCCCCCACCTAGCAAGTGACCCAGGATCAGAGCTCAGTTTTGTTGATTCTGCATCAACTTCATCCATTTATGTTGCCTTCATTAGTAAGGTGGACGAGGTGTCATTTCTTTCAATGTTTGAATGTTGATAGCATTTATGGGTCTCTGTTTGGGTACCATCTCCAAGGCAACTTCTAAGTATATTTTAGTCTTTTGTTTTAGATGTAAACACAGGAACCACTTTTTCCAATCGTGTAAGCTTGTTCTTCAGTCTTTTCTTTCTCTTTAGGACCATTCTCTTGCCTGGGCAAGCTTCAGAATTTTGCCTGGATTAGTTGCCTGAGAGTTGATATTTGTACATTTTGTTATGGCACTAATGGATAAGTTCTTTTTAAATGCCCTATTCATTCCAGGCTGTTAGAATGCCATGGGAATTCCTAAAACAGCATTTTCACAACCTTCCTCCTTCCGGACCCATCAAGGAGAGGCCAAGTTCAATTCAGCAAGTGTTTATTGGTCACCCACTAGGTGCCAGGGAACAGGAATATCATTTAATCAATGCAGTGATACATGCAATAATAATGCTGATAATAATAATAATACTATCAGGAGGCACCTAGTTTATTCAGAGGAAGGTGTCCTAGAGACATTTCTAGAGGTGACTCTTGAATAGGATTTTGAAGATAAATAGAGGAGGCTGGGAACCAGCAAGACCAGCTCATAGAGGGATTTGGGACCATGCTAGGTATAATCCCACTGAACGGCGAAGCCAGCCTGGTATCTTAGGCAAGTAAGCCAGGGCATTGTTGCAGGGAACAGAATTGGAGAGGTGGGAACATTGCATCCTAACCACCGGGATTATTTTGGAGCATACCTGTACCACACCCACACCCAAACAACAGTGACTGAACCAACAGCCTAGCTCACTCAGGTGCCGCTGGTAAGTAGAGGAATGATGTCAGAATAATGGGGAATTGTGTTCATTCACCCGCAATCTTTTCTAGCCAAGAGGAGCTGGAATAGCAAGAGAAGGAAGTGAAAAAAGCCTTCAGCCCAGCTGCTACACAGGCAGGAGCCCCTTCAGCCCTCTTTAATACAATTGGGAATGAGCAGGACCCTAAGGGCTCCTTCCCCAGAGAGGTGCACACTTGGCCTCGCGTGGCCCTTGGCTACGGGCAGATCACGATCTTTCCCAAGAGCTGGTCCTAGCACCTGTCACCTCGGATCCCACAAGCCAACATTTCCAGCCGACTCCTGTGTACGTTTCCAAACCACCATGGAGCCTCTAGCCACATAGAACTGGCTGCCCAGATTCCCTCTCGATTACGTTGTTATTACTAGAGTTAGAAGGTTTCACAGATTTTGAGTGGTCTGCCCTGATCCCAAGTTTTCCCAAAGAGCCTGTTATTTGCAATTCATATTTTCCGGAGCATAAGACTTTTCCAGATTTGTTTCTCGTGTTAGAGCAGCCCTCCCGGCGTACGGGCTCGCTCCTCTCCCGAGACAAGACACCCGGTAGTGGACGGCGCCGGGTGGGGGAGCAGCCGTGGAGCCCACGATGGGCCGGCCCCTGCCGGCATTTTGCTTTGCCATCTGTAACGGGCGGCTTCCATCCTCCCGTTGACAATATAGGTGCTGACATGTTCCATATCTCATCCTGGTGTCGGGCGTGGGGAGGGAGAAGAAGGAAGTGCCAGCGTGCCCTGAACGTCGTCATGTGGCTACCATCACCCGCAACGGAGTCTGGGAAGAAGGGTATTTCAGTGCACTGCCAGGCTTAACAAAGTTACGCTTCTGTTCATGATGTTTATTGGCTAGGCGCTCTGCGGGGCCGGCCAGACATTCCCTGAGCTGGTTTTCTGGTCTGCAGAAGGGAACCATCTCTCAGATTCCCTCACCCTGATTACCTCTTGGAAATCAGTGGTAGAAGCTTTCTGACGGTTCTGTCCCTTGACGCCCCTCTCCCCCCAGTCTGAGATTTCTGTGATTTCACTGCTTGCTCCTACCTTCACCCTCTGGAGATGCCAGTAGCCAACACACAGATTTCCATCATGCATGATCCAGTCATCAGATTTCCTGGGGAGCTGCCTCCCAGCCTGGGCCGTCTGCTAGCGAGACAGCGGCCGTGGGGAGTGGGGGCCTTCCCAGTGGGTCCTGGCTCCTGTGGTTCTTAGGATTTAGAGCTGTCCTGCCCGCAGTCCCCATAGAGGCTGGCCAGTCAGCTCACAGACAATGGTGGCATTTTCCCACCTCGGGATGGCATGGAAAGTTTGACAGCCCCGTGCAAATCGACTGCACCAGGAAACAAAAGGTTTCCAGCCACCAGCAAGGCCCCCAAGAACAAAATGCTTTGGAAAGGCCTTGTCCTACCAAAGAGCCAAACCATCTTTCAAGCTGAAGGAATCTCAGAGCATTGATATTTAAATGGAATGAGGTGGCCCTTACAAGTTTAACTTCTTCCTCTGAGTTCCTCTGTTTATTTACAGTGATTGTGCAATGGTACTTTCCAGAAGTGTCTTATGGGTTACAGACACGACTGATGTCATTTCTGGGGGTTTATGCTAAATGTTTAAAGGTTATTTTTTAAAGGCAAATTGTAGAGACAATAAACAAACCCCCTCCCACAGGAAATGTAGTCACATCGGCATAGGTGAAGTTGTGAAATAATGAGGTAGTTAAGTCTAGAAACTGTAATGCTTACAATTTAAGCGTGTGTCACAATTTCCCCTTGAAATCTCAGGAAGACAAATAAGATTGGCTATAAATCAGAGCATAATAGTCTTCACTGAGAAAGTTGTGACATACAAGGAGAATGAGCCAACGAGCACATTTCGTGTTATCCCAGTGTTAGCAGCAGCCGTCCTAATCAGGACCAATTTTTGGTATCAGCCATGATGTTATTAATGCTTATCTAGTACTAGGGATTGATGATTAGATCCAGAGGAATTCTTAATTACTCTTATATACTTAATTACTACAAAATTACCCCAAGAGCAGTTTTACATAACTAGTACTTGATGAATTCCGACAATGTGCTAATTCTATTAAACAAAAGTTAAATTTAGGTGTGTACAGGGGGTGTAGTTGGCATCACAGCGTGCTGGGCTCTGTGGGAGGGTGTGAGATGGTCGTCGTCATCGGAAGAGCTGTTTAAACGATTGGTTATGGAAGCGACTGAAGTGTGAATAATCTACACATGTAATTAAGTATCTACTCACACACAGACACACACACACACACACACACACACACACACACACTAACACCCATATAGCCTTAAGGCTATAAAGACGACTGGATCAACTAACCATCTGTAAATTGGAAGTTGCCTCGGGACAGGAACTGTATCCTCCTGCAATGTTTTGCATATAGTAAGTGCTTAACGAAAGGTTCTTGAATAAACATGAATGAATAAAAGGATGGGGGGCAAGTTTGGGGAGGAGGAAAGAGAGATTTTGGCTTATGGCCTCTTAGGCTGATCAGTAGAGCCAGCCCTTGGCAAAACCGTGATTAGGAGTCAAGTTTCCAGGGTCCCTCTTTTCTCTAGGCACTTGCTCCACCTGCCTGGGACCTCTCCCTAGAGGAAAGAGGATGATCTAATGATTCCTTTACACAGTAAGGTAAATTTAATGCAGTAAGTATTCCTTCCCATGAGTCTTTGCACACCTGGGCCAAGTGTCCAGCAGTGAAATGCGCAGCAGTGGCAGCCGGGGGACGAGGAGTTTGAGGCATTCCCATAGATAAAAGTTCCTTGTTTCTGAACGTTTTTAAAGCATTGTTTTGTTTTCAAAGCGTTCATAGCCACTAGCTTACATACCCCTAAATTGGTCATATCATCTCAGAAGAGATTACAGGAAGAGGAAATTGTGACTTGCACAAATGATACAGGGGGAGAAATAATGAACTATAGGAAAAAAAAAAGAAAGAAAGAAAAAGTAGGGGTGCCTGGGTAGCTCTCAGCCAGTAACATGTCCAACTCTTAATTTGGGCTCAGGTTGTGATCTCAGGGTCATGAGATCAAGCTCCATATCCGGCTCTGTGCTGGGCGTGGAGCCTGCTTAAGATTCTCTCTCTCTCCCTCTGCCTCCTCCTCCCCAAAAAAGAAGGAAAAAAGTAGATAGAAAGAACTTAGAGTCAGGCAGATCTGAATTGGAATCCTATTGACAAGTCATGCAACGCCCTGAATCTCAGTTTCCTGACTCTTACTCAGGAGGTAGTAATACTTGTCTTTCAGAGCTGATATAAGGAGAGAAAATACATAGCCTGTAGTAGATGCTCAGTGGATTAGAGCTGGTTGTTGATGTTATTTTTTCTTCCATGTTCCAGATGCTGGGTGCTCTGGATATATCCACTTGTGTTGTTAAATCCTCAAAATAACAGTAAAAATAGCAGCACACCCGGCCTCCCAGGCGAGGCTGCGAGATGAAGCTCCCTGCCCCAGGTCACACACCTAGCCAATGTCCCAGCTGGTTTGAGGAACAGTCATTCTCCTTCATGAGGGTGCCTGTATAGATCCAGGACCATGGAAGTGTTTAGTTGCTTGTGAATTCTGTTTGTGAAACGTGGAAGCGTGGAACTATTAACGATGAGGTCCCTTCCGGGGCTAAAATTCTGCAGGCGGTACAGGGACTGCGGTCCGGGAGACCGTGGTTTCCCGCCAACCCCTCGATCTCGTGTCTTCTGCATCAGGCAGGGTTCTGAATTGCTTATGGTGCCCTTTCTCACTGATCACATGACAACACTATCAAGAAGGCATCGTTTACTCCCATGGTACAGATGAGGGAGCTGCATCACTGAAACGTTAAGTAACTTGCCCTAGATTTCTTACGCTCCAAACGGTGGAGCTGGAAACCACACCCAGGACCATCTGATAAGAGTCTGTGCTCTCAACCAGTGAGTATGTCTCTCTAGGGAAGGGGGCGCTCTCTCTCTCTCTCTCTCTCTCTCTCTCTCTCTCTGTCCCCAATAGGATTGCCCCACAGGTTGTGTGTGTGTGTGTGTGTGTGTGTGTGTGTGAGTATCATAGCCTCGTGCACACACATGCAAGAGTGACTGTTGGAAGCCGGATTACTATCAAATCGGGGCTGTTGGACTCTTGGCACAGTCTTTAAAACACAGCTTGAAAATTCTCACTGAGTTTTTTTAAATTATAAAAGAAAAAATTTACCCATTCTTTTTTTTTTTAAATACTTAGTATACCTAGGCTTATAAAGAGTTTAAGTTATTTTCAGCACTGATGAAAGGTAATGACTATTAAGACTATTAATAACTTTTTAAAAAAGATTTCATTGATTTATTTGAGAGAAAGAGAGAGCACAAAGGGAGCAGGGGAGGGAGAAGCAGGCTGTGCTCCAAGCAAAGAGCCCGACATGGGGCTCTATCTGAGAGACCTGGGATTGTGACCTGAGCTGAAGACAAATGCTCAACTGACTGAGCCACCCAGGCACCCCAACACTGTTAATGACTTTTTAGATATTTATAGAAATGAAATGTATGTGTGTCTGTGTACTTACATATACTTACATGTATATACGTACATACACACATGCCCTGTTATAAAAATGGGCTCACATTCTGCATTTGATTTTATGACTGACTTTTTTTTTTTAAATTTATATATGCTTCTGCTTTCTAAGTAAAGGTCTATAGATCAGATCCTTTAAAAAAAACAATTGTATAGTGTCTACAGGAACATGTCATTTTTTAAAATCATTCCTCTGCTGATAGACATTTTTTTGCTTTTATTAACAATGCTATATCGAATCCCTTTATGCATGTATGAGTGCTTACAAGAACACTCTCACACACGTCTCTATCTCTTTGCGTACCTTCTTCAGGAATTATTTCTGGAAGAAAAATTGCCAGGTTGATAGATATGCACATTTTAACGTTGGGTAGGTCCTGCCGTCGATCCCTTAGGAAGACCGAGCCCGTGTAGACTCGGGCCACAGAGCGGAGTGCCCATGACCCCGCCCTAGACACCGTCAATCATTTTAATTCCTGCCAGCTTGCGCAGCAAGGTTGTTTCGAGTCTTCCTTTGGTTAGTAGTGTGATTCAGCATCTTTTCATATTCGAATCAAGCTCTAAAGGTAGTCTGATTATAACAAGGACGGAGTGGCCCGCCATAGCGGCTGCTTGGGTGGGTATCGTACTTACGAAGCAGTTTGCTTGCTCTTTCCCCTTGCCAGGCTGTGTTGCTTGCAGCGTGACACTTTGTTTTCCTAACTGGAACCCAAAAATGTATTGAAGAGAAGGGAAATACCCAAAAAATTTCCGTTTCATTGACTATCATGACTTCTCTGTCAGCTAACTTAAAAACATCTATAGAAAAGTGGTTGATGAACATTATTACAGATTTAGCGTTTTTTTTTCATTCTTTTGGGGAATTAATGACATTTTTTTTTTTTCCAGAAGGAAATGTTCTGTCTTCTCTCTGAAACTCATGAAGTTTAGCCTCTAATGAATGGAGCTCTTAAAATCAGGTTAAATATTTTCTTACAAGTCTATCTCACAGGCTGCTTAGTTGGACTCTTCAGGGCTGAACGTATTAATGGCAATCTGTGTCTTGTGATTCTTGTATTTTTAGTTGGAATTGTCCTTGTAGTTGTGATTAGCAGTTGATGGCTTAGGAGAAATAATGTGAATAGCTGTGGGTGGAGTTTCCTTAAAATAAAGGGGGGAGGGGAACCCAACATCAGGAACGTCCGGGTGACCGGTAATAAGGCTACTGTGTTAGCAAACAAAACAACAACAATGAAACAAGAGAACCGCCTTGATCTGTGTTCATTCAGATCATCTGGGCTCAGACCATGTTGCAAAACAATCCCAGGTTCCTTAGAATTTCTAGTTGGTTAACTTACAGTGTGAGTACCCTTTCTGATTACAGAAAATGTCCCTCTCCAGCCAGATTGTTCTGACTAAACTCTCCATTTCGTTCTCTTGCAAGGTCTTTAAGAACTAGACCTTATAAGATGCAGCCACGAAGTAAAAACATTCAGGCATTTGTCTAGATCATTTAAATGTAACAACCAGCCCTTACCCCTCTATATTCCTCCACCAAACCCAGTCTCATATCACACATCCCAAAGCACAACCTCTTCTTCAAGTTCTTAAATTTTCTCATCATTATGGAAAAATGTTTCCAGAGATCTGAATTAGCCAAGTATTTACCCAAGGTCTTTTGCACCTGTCAATCTGGGCTGGTGCAGCACTTTTTCAATACCAGTGAGGTCAATGAGAGCACCTACATTTATATTGCAATGTATGTTTTATAAATTCCTCGTAGGTACAAAAGTTTTATCAGTACCTGGTAACTCTAATGGAACTGCTCAGTAAGATATTTGTTGGATGAATACCTGAATTCTCATCATAACTTTGTGGAGAGATTCCTGCCTCTATTTAGAGATGGAACTCAGAGTAGTTGATCAAGTTCCTTGACCTTGGAATGGTTTCCTAAGAGAGCTCAGGGCATTCTGTGAATGGGTCAAGTTACCTAATTCCTCTGCCTGCTCTTTTTCCTGTTCAGGTTCAGTAGCCTCTCTGGCACCAGCCGGAAAGGGTGGCTTGGAGCAGCAAGACTCTCCAGGTCACCTGGACCGGGCCGATGATATTGTCTTCATCTTTGTTTCTTCCTGCATTAAAAAAATAAAAAATAAAAAATTCCATGTTACAACAGGAGGTCATGCCGATGGCTATGGTATAGAAGTCTCATGGATCAGAATCTTTGAGCGTAGTTGCGGTCCCTCTCCCCATCAGCATTTTCACCAAGGGCTCCAGCTGTGGGTGTCACTCACTCATTCATTTATTCATTCTCCAGTGCGTGGCTCCTCTTACGTGCCAGGTTCTCTTTGGGGTGCGAAGGCTCTGCCAGGAGAGGAGACAGACACAAGTCCTGCCTGTCCTGGGCTTATACCTAAGCAGTGATTTTTGGCAAGCAAGACCTTAGAACTCAACATTGAGAGGATAGTCCTCACGGTCCATGTGTAGGCAGGGAATCATCCCATCTATTCCCTGTAGCACTTGGCAAATTTTTAGATGCTCAATACATACTTAAAATTTAGGACTTTAGTGTGCAGCGGGATGAGATGAAGCAGGAAAAGAAGGATCCTGCAGACTATATATACCCATCAGAGCACAGACCCCCCCAAGTGGCGAAGAGGGGGCCCCATCTCACACTGGTGCCATTGGCTTGAGTGTATCTCCTGAACCTCGGCCTCACAGTAAAGTTCCTGTTGCATACGATTAGGCCTCCCCCAAATCTACTGTCTAGAATGTTAAGTTGAGATGATATCTGGGCTTGCAGGAAAACAGTAGAGAAATATATGTCAGTGGGTTTGAGATGGCAGAGTGGATGTTCCATTTACAAAACCTTAAGAATGTCACTGGATTCCAGGATCTGTGTCACCCCCTTCCATCTGACTGCCGGGAAACTTGCCCACTCTTAGATTTGAGTGCTGAAAAATCGTATAATCACAGACTTGGATTCAAACAAGCCAGAAGTCACCTAGTTAGTGGACCAGATATATTTGGGAATCTGGTTACAGCTGGACAACAGAAGTCTAGGTCACAAGATCACTATGAGGCCCACAGTATGACCAAGACTTCTGAGTCACGCAAATGAGGTCCCATGATTTCACCTTGACCAAGACTTAAATGTGCGGAAAAGGCACTGGGGTGTGGAAGGAGGCCAGCTTAATCCATATCTGCTGAGAGTATAATCCAAAGTACTTGAGGACAGTCATCATTTCTTTATCCCTGAGAGCCTCAGAGTCCAGCAGAAGGGGCAGGGGAGCAGCAGAGAAGAAGAGAGGCCCATCAGAAGCACTCTCTTCCCCCTTTCAAATGAAATCAGAGCTGTTTTGTGTTTTCCTGTTGGTCTTTCATTTGGAAAACTTTCCGAAGATTAAAAACACTCTGAAGATGTTCTTAGAACCTCTCAGTCTTTAGTGTAAGAAATCCCTTGTACAACATGGAGATTTCCAGACCGTTCACCCAGACATTCTGATTTGCTAAGTGTCCCCAGAGCTGAGCTGGAGCGGATGCTATAGCACCCACTCTAAGAGCCCCGGCCTAGACCCCAAGTGTAGGACTCAGTGCACCCTTGCCATGCTGCTCCGATCAGAGATCATCCAAAGGATGCAATTGGCCAGTGGTGGAGAAAGTAAATACTTTCCAGCTTCCTTCTTCCTTTACTTCCTGGGGAAGTCCTATAAATATAGCACAACCTAAAAACTATCAAGACCAGAATGGCTCTCCTAGACCCCGGGGCGGGGGCCGGGGCTGCAGCCCTTCTTTTAATGTCTGTCTGGGCTCCTCTTCTCTGCCAGACCTTTCTTACAGCAGAGCTTGCTTGGAAGGTCAAGGACACCCAGAGTTAAATCTTCATTCTTTGTCCTTCTTTCCTTGTTCCGCTTCAGGCCCGAATAGCCCCGAGTGAGTTGGTGTGAGTTTATGGGGCAGAGCCGTCCTCATCCGGGGCAGGTCCAGCTCTGGGCTCAGGGAAGGTAGGACGACGAGTAGCAGCAGGCTTGTAATCAGACAGCAGGGACTGGAATGCAGCGGGTTTTACCGTTTGCCAAGTGTTCGCACACTTACTATTCCATGTGACCCCACTCAGTAGGGGACCCTCTGCTAGCCACAGGGCAGAGCCCGCTCAGAGAGAAATTCCCAGCTCCTTCTTACCAACCCCAACCGGTGGCCACTTCGGTATGATGTCACCTCGCATGACCGTCAGACCCCGAATGGCCAGATCCCGAACCCTCCATTCGGGGCCTCGCATGCATCTGGGATGTTTGAGTCACAGGCAGGTGTTGGGGTGCGGAACGGAGCTGTGAACCCCATCCGTTCATTCCCCCTGCTGCTTTCCCTTCCCACCGTGAGGATTATGCTGCCCCATGAGCATAATTATCCCCCTTTTAGACATGGGGACTCAGAGGTTCAGAGAGGCTATGCTTTCCTCAAGGCCACACAGCCGGTACGTGGCAAAGCCAGGCTTTCCGATCCATTTCAGGCTCTTCGGGTCTTCTGGTTTCGAGAATCTTTATTTTATGTCATTTCCAAGTGTTGCATTATCACCGTTAGGGCTCACTGAACCATTTTACTGTAAGTGCAGGTCCCCCACACGTGGCAATTACTGAGACACACTGCAATTACTTTACTTTGGCAGCTTATCACTTTGAGAATTTGGAAGCGATAGGCCACCACCCGTTAGGGGTTTGGGTGGGTTGAGGATATTTAAATGAAAATGGATTACATCTCTGAACCAGGAGTGTTTTCTGCCTGCCTTCCCTCTCCCTCTGCTGTGTCGCGGTTCCCTTTTGTCCTTGTCAGCAGCAGGCCCTGCCCACTCCCAACCCCTCGCGGGACCCTTTGCAGACATACTAGCAGACCCTCTCCCTTTCCCCCAACCCTGCCCTGGAAACGACGCCAAGGGCAAGAGTGTGGCTCGTGGTAACAAACGCTTTAGCAGCTCGTGCAGGCCGCCGAGGAGCTCCGAGGGGCACAAGCAGAGGAGAGCACTGAGTGTCCTGAGCGCGTCTCACCGTGGCCCGCCAACTGGCAGCAGACGCTCCAGATGAGAAGGGCGCCCTTCTTGGATCCCGGTGGGCTGGCGCTGCAGCCTGTCTGCCCGAGGGCAAGGGGACCAGGCAGTTGCTCCGGTGGCCGATTCCTGAACCACCGTCACCGGTCTCCTTCAAGAGCAATGTATTCACATAGAATCGTAAGGGTTATTATTTCCATTATTTTCCTCTTTCTCAGTACAGTAGATGCTTAAATGTCAGTCGTAAATAGCTCGAGTGCTGTGCAAGCTGGTTCAGTTCTCAGCCCAGAGAAAAATCTGTCTTCCTCACGCAGTCTGTGAGCCGTCCCTGCAGCTTCCCCATTTATAGACTCTGTATCAAAACGAAGAGTCCGTTTCTCCACCACCTCCAGGGAGGAGACTGAGTAGAGTTCTCGCTAGATGAAGACCTGGAGGATGTTGCTGGCCATGGCCAGGAGCCAAACAAGGACAACCAAACTGTGGAGATTGCACTTTTAAGAGCAGTATCATATTATACTTAAGGGCGGCGGGTTATGAGAGGAAAACATTGCTGAAGAATTGCGTGTACATTATACAGAATCTAGAAATACTTCTGAGCTCATTTCGTGGCAATAATAATTGCTCTATTTATGCAGGGCCTCCTACCTGCCAGGGAATGCAATATACGCTCTTATAAACACGCGCATGGATAATGCTTTCCACGACCCTATAAAATAGGTGTTATTTTAGAAGATAATGAGGCTCAAGCAAGAAAATAATTTGTCCAAACTGGATAAATTAACACAGTTGCTTAATGGGTCATCCAGGATTCAAACCCAGATCCAAGTTGTTCGTGCAAGGGACAGAAATAAAATAGTGACTAAATCAGAAAATTGGCCAAAGGAAATGCCTAAAATGTCTCTGTTTCTACTTTTGAGGGTTTTTAGAATTTTTTAGCAGTTAGGTGATTTTATTGATTTCTATTAATTAATTCAATGTTTTTCTCCCTAATGAAAGTGCTAGTACATTATGAAATATTGGTCCAATGTGAGTAAATTGCCTCTGATCTTGGCAGTAAGGAACCTCAATGGAAATGGCAAAACTGTGTTTAAAATGATTTGGTCCATGAGCTCAAGCCCTAGGAGTCTGTGTGAACTCTGTCACCAAACAGACCAGAGTTTGAGTCCTAGCTCTGAACCTCGGTAGCTCTGAGGATTTGGGTAAATTATTTTAACTTCTCTGTTTCTTTGTCTATAAACTGGGGACAACACTGCTTACCTCAAAAGTCGTTGTAAGGATGAAGATTCTCTGTATGAAACACGTAGGACGGTGCCTGACTTGGAGAAAATAAATATTAGTTCCTTTCCTTCCTTCTGACAGAATTCCCTGAGCAGTTGGCATAATACTAACCAAAGTGTTCCACAAAAATGCCCAAGGAAGGGGACTGCAAAGGAGAACGCTCTAAACTTAGTAGGAACTTTTATAATGGCTGTTTTAGTTCTTCTGCCCATTTGTTTTAAGATAAAGGCTAGGTCCGTGAATAATTTTGAATATCTGGATGTTTGGCAATATTAAAACGGTTGCATGAGTTTTCCACTTTCATTTGCATGATATCATCTAAGCACAGTCCTGGTTATAGAGGCAGGGAACGCGGCCGATCCTCGGCTTCCATCTCTCGGTCTCTGCCATGGGAAGTGTTTGAATCGCCCGCTTACGAGGCAGGAATATTAGATGGCCCCCGAGAAGGAATCCGACAAGTGTTCTCATACGAAGGCATCATGTGGGTAGTAAGTGTGTGACTCACTGGGCCCACCTCGGAGTAAGGCTGCAGTGCATAAAATCTGCCTAGAAGTCAAGGTGCCAAAGACCACATGCTGGTGGCCTTCAGGGGCTTTAGCAGAGGCTTACCTATGTCTTCCTCTCTTCCTCTAGTTGGCCTGTGCTGTAGATTACAGAAGGTATTCACAGGGGGCAGCTCCAAGATCCCCGGAGAGTAGGAGGGAATAGGTGCAAAGAGCCATAAGAGCGTTGGAGAAGGAGAAATTAGGGCGGCAGGGTCATGTGTCTACTCTGTCTGTCCCTGTCCCTGGGCTCTCTGAATCAGGCCCCCCCCCACCCCCCCGTTCATCACCTAGGTCCACCCATGCCCCTGCTCCTGCAGCCATGATAGGGCGGAGGCAAAAAAAAAAAAAAAAAAAAGCCCTCTACATTTCCTAAAGTAACCCACAAAATTATAGTCTCTGTGGAAAAATAATTAGAGTCATAAAGCTCATAAATACATATCCTTCCTTCCGCTTGGCTAGCAAATAACTGTACCACCAAAAAGCTGGGCACAGCCGATTCTCCCTGCATCTCTGATTTCTGCATATGCTCCTCCCGGGCACGAAGGAATCAGAGCCGCTGGCGGAAGAAGACCCTGGGGGGGGCTGGTCCTCCGCAGAGCTACGGGGCGGACACCCCCTAATTGTAGCTGCCACCACGAGCCAGGGCCAGCAAAGGGAACCACTGTCAGCACCCAGACTGCTCTCTCGTCTGTTGCCTTTCCCTCTTCCTACCTTGTGGGCCTGCTGCAGAAAAGAGTTGGGCTCCATGTGTCCCTGACAGAAAGTGTCCTTTATATCGTCATACAGACTATGAAACTCTATTACTGGGTTTCTCATGTTCATGTTTCTCTTTCTTCTCACTAAAACATCAACTCCAGGGACGCCTGGGTGGCTCAGTGAGTTAAGCATCTGCTGACTTCAGCTCAGGTCATGATTCCAGGGTCCTGGGATCGAGTCCCGCGCTGGGCTCCCTGCTCAGCGGGGAGTCTGCTTCTCCCTCTGCCAGCCGCTCCCCTTGCTTGTTCTCTCTCTCTCTCTCTGACAAATAAATAAAATCTTTCAAACAAAACATAAAATAAAAAATAAAACATCAGCTCCAAGAAGGCACTCAGTGTCTTATCCACCGTTGTGTCTCTAGCACTTGGGTACTTAGTATATAGTCGTTGAGTGAATAAAAGTATAAAACTGGAAATGCTTGTGCTCATAGAAGAAAAGGAAAAAGTAGCATTTGGAGAGTGTGAGCTGCGTGCCACGCGTATGCTCCGCCCGTCGCGTGGGTCTTCTCTTTCAATCCTCTTGAACCTGCACGCTTAACTACTTTAATCTACTGATCAAACAGATACTGTGAACCCCTCATTTTACAAAAATACAGCAACGGGGGCAAGCACACACAGTAATCTGTGTTCCTTCTGGAAGGTCAAGGAAGCAGCTGGCTCCTGAGGCCTGGCTGTGGCTGACCACGGCCGTGCTTGGCCTGACTCCTGAAAGGCTCTCCCTGGGTCACACAGAAGCGGAAGGGTTTTCCCATCCGAAGGGATCAAGGAGGCTTGGGAAGTGATGGCCTTTGGCACGGTTTCCGAGAAGACTCACAAAGGATTCGGCCAAGCCTGCTCAGGCCACGCCTAGTCGGGGAAGTAGTTCTGGGGGAGCTCGCAGCTGCAGGTGAAGGGCTCCCCTGCGGGCCGCCTGCCTCTCCAAGCTGTCATCACGGTCCGGGCAGAGCTTACCGCGGGCGGGGGGTGGGGGGTCAGTCTTTGATTCTGCACACCGTCCAGCCAGCGCTTTTCCTGGTGCCCAGAGTTCGGTGGTGGTTCCCAAGCCTCACGTTAAAGGAAAAATGAGAATTCTGTTTTGCAAAGCCATCTGCTACCTCAACAGACCCACAAAGCGCACAGCTCCCGACGCAGTGCCTGACGAGGTATGGACTTCTACCCCATCCCTGGGGGAGAATAGTTGGGTCGAGCCTTGGTGTTGGACTTGACTCCACATCATGTGGTAGGGCTGCTGGAGACAAGACTGGGCTTGTCACCACTCCCAGCAGCCCGGCAAGCTAGGCCCACAGTCCACAGAAAGTGTGCGACTTATTTCCTTTTCCTTCTCGTAATTCCAGGAGAGAATATGGCTCGCTCCTTCAGGAGAGCTGAAATGCTCCCAATGGTCACTCATCAGCCCTCAGGAGGGTTTCAGGCGGGGTGACCATTGTTTGCTTACTGATGTAGGTATATTCTGGTTTTCTCCACCAAAATTGGAGTGGTAGATTTTTAAGGAAAAGATACATGTAACGAAGAGTCTAATATATTTCCTATCCTGGAGGCCTTAAGGCTGAGAATCATGTCTGCTTTTATTTAAGCCCTTGGTGGTGGGTCATGTGTTTTCCCTTCAGGTATTTAACCAGAAACATTTCTGAAATAAGGTCTGCTAATGCTGGGAAGGCGGATGGCCCAAGAACCACGCCGTCCAGGACAGGAGCCACGAGCCACACATGGCTACTTAAGTTTTAATTAATTAAAATGAAATAAAGTGAAAGAACCCATTCCTCCACCGCCCCAGCTGCACCTTGAGGGCTCAGCAACCGCACACAGCTCCTGTACCGACAGCAAGACAGAGTCAGCGAGCGTCTCCCTCATCTAAGAGGTTCTGTCCTAGGGAACACCCTTTTGTTACCACAGTCACGACGTTCCTTTCTCCTCGAATGTCCCCCACCCCCTTCCACTTTGGGAAGGAGACCCACGCCAGTTTTGGGGGGCCCAGCAGCAGGAGTGACTGTGGACTCCTGATCGAACCCGTCATCACAGAGCCATCAGTGACCCCAGGGGACAAGAGAGGAAGGTTTTTTAAGAATGAAGTTCAGTGATGTGTGAAGTGCATAGAGAACATTATGGGGGAAAAACAGAAGATGAAGCAATATATAGAACATTCCAGTTTTGTGTAGATGGATCTGGCCATATCTGAATGTGGAGATAAAAAGTTTTTCCCTTCTTTGTTTATACTATTCTACATGTTCTGGTGGGTACAATTAATTCCAAACTTTTATATATATAACTTTTACATATAAGTTAATATATAAAAGTTTGGAATTAATTGTACCCACCAGAATATGTAGAAGTTTTTTCCCTTCTAAAAACACACCTGTTTTTCTAATTATATATATATAACAACACATATAATATATATTATTATATATTATATATATATACATATAATAAATGTAATACATATAATATGTATTATATGTATTATTATATATATATATAATTAGAAAAACAGGTGTGTTTTTAGAAGGGAAAAAACTTCCCAAAATTGACAAGAGGAGGAATGATTCTCCTTGACCTTCAGGAGCTGCAGTTTGGGTAGATCCATTGTATCTGTAGATTCTTCCCTCCCCCCACCCCTACCATTTTTGGAGGCAGAATAATGTGTAAAATGGGGGAGGGATGATTTTATAATGAAAGGTGACGGCTACAGTAATTATTGCGCACATGAAGGTCTGTGTGCGTCCTTACGCTGTTTTAACTGTGTGCTATTGCTCCAACTGCATTATCAGTCCTCAAGGACAAGGTATCATCTTGTTTCTTGGTTTCTCCAACAGCACCTTGGTCAGCCCCTCATCATCATCAATGGACGGACAGACTGACAGATTGGCTGACCTTGCCATCACTCTTATGTGTTATGCCCACAAAATGTGTTAACGTCTTGCTTCATTTTGCTTTTGGTCGAGAGGTAGAGTTCCAACCAAATTCACTACACGAAATCCAACAGCTGGAATACAGGAGACATTCATCAGAAAATGGGCTAGGCTTTCTCGGGATTTGTGTGTGTGGCAAGACCCTAATGGAATTTTTAAAAATTGCCTTAGTTTTTTGGAAATCGCACTGGTGAGAGGGCATGTTAGAGCCCTTTGATTTGACCACAGCCAACCACACCAGTGCACTTGGCATCTCCAGTGACTGGCTTCTCGGAGGGAGGGATTCAATAAAGAGGATTTTCTTTCCCCGAGTTGGCTGTGAGAGTGATCCAACACACTTGCGGGGCCTTTCTGGTTTCAACTGTTTCTCGTGTCAGCCAAGACACCCACAGGCAAGAATTACAGTCCACTCTGCCTTCTCACGCCGATCCAGGTGGCCGGGAAAATCTAGGGGATAGAACCCGGGGTGTTTCTGCACGTGACAGACCTTCTATACTCACACATCACAGCACTCAGATGGAGGCCGAAGCCAGCTAACATTCGTGCCCTCTTAGAAGCAGGAGAGAAGATAGGGAAGAGAGAGAAATGGTTTTTGCAAAAGGCCAACGAAGGTCTCTATGCTTGTACCTGACATACCTGAATGATTAACGTCCCTATTTGGGGAGTTGTGGGAGTTTCATGAGAAATGGCTTCTCTTCTTGGAAGGGTAAGAGCACACTGAGGAACGCTGTCGGGGAACTGATGGGTGACAAATCTGAGCCGAGCCAGCAGAGCGATAGAAATAGCAAATGTCCTCTGTTCTCCTCAGTGAGGAGACATTACGTTTTAATAAACCAACCGTGGTGGTTCATGGTCATGTTTTCCTCCTGGTATTTGTGCCTGGCCACCAGGTACACAAAGTCAAGATCAGTCCAGGAAACCTCCCAAACCACAAAGCCGCCCATCCCAGGTTCCTTCAAACGACTCAGAATTGTTGCTGCACAAGGTGAGTGAAGAAACCAAGATATGCATCTATTAGTGCAGGATCTGGGAACCAATAGGGGCAAGATACATACAGCTCAGGTCCCCACAGGGACAAGAATGTTCCAGAGAATTTTGCCTGGGAAGCGGGTGTGTGGCTCATGCCTGCTGCCATGTCCATTCTCACATTGAGTTATGACTGAAGGACTTATTTGTTGCCCTTTTGAAAATTTTATTTCTCTTAGCAACTAGGGTTTTTTTAATTTTTGAGGATGAGGTTGTTATAAAATGTCACTTTTTAAATTTTACTTATTTAACAAACACATGTATTATATAAAATATACAAGTATTAATTATATAATTATATTATCAAATTATACTCTAAAATATGTGAATATTAACTCATTTAATCTTCATAATAACTCCATGAGGTATAGGTACTACTTTTAGCCCCATTTCACCTATTAGAAAACAGACACCAGGAGGCTAAGTAATTCACTAAGATTACACAGTGGGTAAGTGGTTAAGCTAAGACTTGAACCCAGGAAGTCAGGCTCCAGCATACTTGAGCTTCACCACTATTAAAACTCAGAAAAGTATAAAGCCAAAAAAACCAGCCTAAAGACAACCATAGAAAGGTTGTCTTGCCAGGGTGTCTGTGTGGCTCAATCGGTTAAGCATCCGGCTTTTGGTTTCGGCTCAGGGTGGTGATCTCAGAGTCTTGAGATCAAGCCCCCGCACAATCTCCATGCTGGGAGCCTGTTTAAGATTCTCTCTCTCCCACTCCTTCTGTCCCTCCATACTCTCTCTCCTTCTCCCCCTCCCCACCACTCCTGTGTTTTCTATCTTTCTCCCCTTCCCTAAAAAAAACAAAGAAGAAAGGTTGCCTCGCCATCTATGCTAGGCATGGACTTGCCCATGTTTGTGCCCAGTATCCATATTCAGTTTTGTATCTTGCTCTTGTTTTCTTCTGAACCTTATATAATGGTCTTTCCATGTTGTTAAAACCTCCTTGTAAATGTTTTAGTGCTTGCTCAATATTCCCATCACGTAAATGTACCACTCTGCTGAACCATTCCCTTACGGTTGCCTGTTTGGCTCTTGGGTTTTCTGCTCTGACAACTAGCACAGTCATGACCATGTCAGTGCAGAATTTCTTCTGTTCTTCGGAACAGACTCTGAGAATACCTCCTCAGAAGTAAAATCCCCAGGTCCAGGTGTATGAATACGAACACTTTTGGGCTCTAGATGCAGGTGTCCAGTGGTTTTCCAAGAAGCTTGCACTCTCACAGTGTCTGCAACACTGGACAGAATTGACTTAGTCATTCTCACACCAGGACCGAGAATGATTTCTCGAAATCTTTGCTAATGTGATAGGTAGAATGTGGTATTTTATTATTGTCTTGATTGTATTTCTTTGTTGGCTAGGGGATCGAGTTGGTCCATATTGGTTGATCAGTTATCTGCGTCTCCAGGTGGTGTGGTTGGGTTCTTTGCCCATCTGTCTATCGAGATTATACAGAAGCCTTTCGGGATCCAACAGAGAAGGGCCAATGGCTTCCCATTCTTTCTTCTCCTGCCTTGACATAGTATTCCCCCGAGTATTTTTCTCGCCTGTACTGCTATACATGCTTTTAATCTTGCCCCCAAGCCTTATGTGCATTTTTCTCCAGATTCTCTATAAAGTATTCTACTATCTGCTTTGAGAGAAAGGATATTATCTCATTTTTTTCATTTATATTATTTGAAAGAAAGGATATTATCTCATTTTCTGCGAGTGTGCCCCAGGCATAAATCCACATGGGTCCCTTCGTCTTGGATCATAAGCTCCTAGAGGGCCAGACACCTTAGGAGCAGTTCTGCACACTTGCTTTGGTGATGTCCCCAGCAGCCATAGAATAGGCTTCCTGGCCAAGGGTGATGTGAGCATTTATACAGGCCACCTTGGGAATACTAACCAGAAATGAGAAGGGTGATGAGCATAGTAGGCTGGATACATCGGTGTGCCCTGGTTATACTTCAAGAGAGCTAAAGAGAACCCAGATAACACCTCCCCTACCTATTGATCATTAGGAAAAAGGGGCAGTTCTAGTGGAGGAAGGCACACAGGACTAGGGACCCAAAGCCCATGAATTAGTCCCGTGTTCTCCATCATTATGAACCATTAATATGAACCATGGGTCACATTCTCTACTAATCCCTGAGGGTTTTTTCTGCCAGAGTAGTGATATCAGTAATAACTGATGCTTTGAAGCACCTTAAAATGTTGTATATGGTCTCTCTTGTCCCTTAATCTTCACAATAGCCCATGAAACAGACGGTCACGTTTTGCAGTTGAGCAAACAGACGGTGAGCTGCAGCTGTCCCTTCAATAAAGTATCAAGTGAAGATTTCATTATTAGATTTGTAAAAGCGTATTATACTCTAGGAAAACAATCCATTGACTCAAATGTGTCATGAGACCAGGAAGAAGAAGGAAAAGTTAAAGTATCTTAGGAGGTGTAGAGGGTTTATGGAAAAGGACCACAAACACCCCCCAGGAAACCTCAGTGACACAAGAAAAAAACATTGAAAGAGATCAATGAAACAAAATCAGCAGAACGTTGATGATTATTTTCAAATATGAAGCAGTCTTTCCTCATATTTCTTCGTTACATGACATCTTCACTTCCAGTTGTCCCAATTACTGCAAAGATCAACAGTAATAATATCCTACGGGATACTTTGTGTACCTATTCAAAATAATAAGAAGGATATAAATGTGTATGAACTTATCTGTTAGAAGGATGGATGGATGGATAGATCTATGTTGCTTTTTTTTTTTTCAGGTGGGCCTTGTTAAGAGCATATTTCAGGTTTTACCAGATGTGAAAAGCAGAACAGAATGTAAGATAAAGGAAGTTAAGATAGACTTAAAACCTGGTGGGTGGGACGGGGTAGGCATGTTCTCTGCAGGTCAGGCCTGCAGGTGCCAGGACTCTTGAGAGCATCTGAGGGAGGTAAGAAGCCCTTCGGCTGCCCATCCTGGAGCAGGAGATAAAAATGTCAGAAGCCAACAAGCTTTGCCAGCCCCTTAAGGTAGAGGAGCTTCTGCTCAAATCGTGCATTTCAGATGCTCGTTCAGAAGATTTCACAGGTGGGCTTAAGAGTGGAAGGCATCTTGTCACCTGAAGCCAGGCCGAGCGAGGGTCTGGTGGCGTCGGGGGGGATACTGGGGACTTCGTCTCTGCAGGAGCTCACGTCCGTGCTTGCATTGCAGGATTTTACGGGCAGCTGCAGACGTTCTGCCCCCCCCAGTACCCCGACTCCCAGAGAAACGTGCTGCCCAGCAGCCCCTGCGGTGGGGTGCCTTCCTTCGAGGACTGCCTGGCCCCCACGCCCATGGGGCAGGCTGGCTTTGATGTGTTCCACAGAGCCTTCTCTGCTCACTCGGGCATTGCAGGTGGGTTGCTGTCTGTGACTTAGAAACTCCTGCAGACTCGCAGGGCAGACGGGTGGCTTTGCCGTGTCTGGCCTGGAAGCGACTCCACCAGGCACATGACCACATCACCTCCTCTTGAATCTACCCCTGAAGTGTCTCTCGTCTTCAGGCTCCTCTCCAGCCCCACGCCCACCACCCTAGCTCAGGGGGCCATAGAGTCTCTCCCAGACGGTGGTAACGGCCATGGCCTTCCAGCAAGTTCCCCGAGACAACTCTATCTTTAATACCGTTCTGCCCCCTATACAACCACCAGCATGATCTTCCAAAAGTGAAGGATAAAATAAGCCCCTTTCCTCCTTGAACACTTTAGATAGTCTCCAGCTGCCCAAACAATAAAGGCTATTCTGGGCGAGGTATTCACGGTCCCCATGAGAGGCCTGATCACATAGGCCCGCCCTCACACTCATCTCCGTACCTGTGCTGCCCCTGAACTTTCCCCAGGCACTTGGCCCTACAGCCCCTTCCTCGCCGCCTTTGCACTGTTTCCTTCTTCTAGAATGTTCTTACCTTACCTCTCCATCTGTGAGAATCCCATCTTTCTTTATGACTCAACTATAATATCATCTCCTTTTTGAGGCCCTCCTTGCCCTTGCCTAGAACACTTTACTTCTGCTCAGCCCGTACTTCATGCCAAGACTTATTTCGGCCCGCTGCCTGCAAGGCCGCCTCCCGCCCCACGGAGGTCCCTGAGGACGGAGAGCGTGCATGTGAGGCGTGAGCGCGCACGTGCGGCGTGCATGCGCGTACGTGCGGCGTGCGCACGCAGCGGGCGTGGCCGGGCGGGACAGTTAACTTCCTGTTCTTTCTCTTCCAGTGTATGACTTGCCCTCAGCCTCCTCCAGCCTTTTCGGGGAGTCTCTTCGCAGCGGGCCTGAAGACGCCACGTTCTTGCAGCTCAGCGCCGTGGACCGCTGTCCTAGCCAGCTCTCCTCTGTCTATACTGAAGGCTAAACGCTCCCCTGGCTTCCACTCCCGCTGGCGTCCAGAACCTTCGTGTCGCTTGCCACCTTTTATTTTCCTATTCTCACAGACTGCATGAAAAGGGTGTCCTCCTCCTCACGGAAGGTGCAGACTCACAGATGAGTCTCTGGAAGGCAGGACTGGTCGGAGCCGGGCTTTGCAGGAATGTCTTCCGCTGCTCCTTTTTCTCTCTGGGCTTGCTGGTGACCAGCAGCACTGTCTTTTGAAAGGGAATTTAGAGTCACTCTCCCGGATACCTGTGACTTCCGCCTGTCAGCTCTCGAAGGACGCCAGTGAAATGATGTGTGTGTGAAAATACAGTCTGGGGACCGCATTTGCACAGATTCCAGGTAGGGAGGGACAAGCCAAATTGCCAGAAGCACAGTGAACTGCCTCCGCACCGCTCGCCGTCCCTGCTGGCTCCTGCAAAACCAGGCAACAAGGGAAACCTACGGTCAAAGCACAGCGTGGGCTCAACCCCTGGAGCAGCCCTGGTTCCTGGTCCCGGCCCCGGCCCGGCAGCCTAGGGAGCGGGTGCCTCTCTCCTCTCACTATGCCCGTGCTAACCAACTGCTTTGCAGTATTTCTCCAAAAGCAACATAAGAAGGTTCTGTGAAGCACAGTCCTTTGAAAGGCACTACAACTTGTTTTATATTCCAGCAACTTATCTTCGTTCTTTTATTTTTAAAGACTTGTTATTTACATCTACTTTTAAAGGAAAAAAAATATTTAGAGGTTTGTTCTTTGGATGGAAAGAATTCTTGTAATCACCCCAGTTACATCCGTTTTGCCACCGCTGTCCTTCGGCCTGGCCCTACTTCACCGTACCTGCGAGCCCCTCCCCCCCAGGACGGTAGTTTCACATTTCACCTGAGGGAAACTGGGTGAGCCCAGCCCTCTTCCCAGGGCTGTAGCAGAAAGGGACTCCACCTCGAAGACCTCATTCCACGGAAAAGATCGCTGGACTGGTTGACCCATTGCCTCCGCTCGGCGCTGTGCCGAGTTGTGCTAGAAGATGTGAGCACAGGGACCCCCTGAGCTGAGATCCTGGGTTCTCTCAGAAAACCAGACTAGAGGTGCACGATGTCCAGTGATTTTGCACAGCTTCTGCTCACCTCCTTTCGGATACCCGCTCACCCACCTGTCTGTCCCTCCCCCGTACTGTCCTCTCCTCTTCATTATTCTCACCTCCTGCTCATCTGCGTTCAGGCACGCCCACCCGCCCTCGCCTGACCAGCCCTCCTCGCAAGGTCCGCCCTGAGGCAGGTAGAGAGAAAGTTCAGGGAAGGTAAGCAGAAGTTAACTTTTTTCCTGAAATTCTCCTTTGAGGGCCTGGAATGTTCACAGAGCTCTTGGTCGTTTGATAGCAACCCCGAACAGGAAGCCACTTTCTGGGATGCGTTTACAAAGCTATTAAAAAGATCTTAAGTCTGACACATAGGCCCTAAAATGTAGCCAAACCCCAAAGACATGGGGTAAAGCCTGACATTTCAGGACCGTCACATTTCAGTTTCTTTCCTTTCGTAAAATCAAACAGTGCTATTTGTCCCAGCGAGATCATTACAGTCTCCAGTGAGGGTTCACGGGTGTGTGGTGTCACAGTTGGGATCTGGGTACCGTTTGTCTCCTGACAGGCAGGTCCTTGCAGTCAGGCTGCACAGGCTGGACCTGATCCCCACGTGCCATAGATCGAGGGGACTAACGAGCCACGCGTGGGGGCCGCTTTTCCAGGGCCCGCGGTCAGTCCGCTCCCTTGGACTCGTGAGCTCTGATCCAAGAAAAGACACTGTGCAGGCGTCTCGAGCTGCATAGGAGGGAGGTTACTCGCTTTACAAAACTCTGCTCCGCTTTGCGAGAGGAGCCTCCCCGGGCTTCCCAGCCAGACGAGCTCCCAGCCTGCAGGTGGGACGCCAGCCTCCGTGCAGACTTGGTGGGTTCTGTCACTTGGTCTAAAGCAGGACACGGGCATGCTAATGCTGCCGTCCCTCGTGTGTCCTGTGTCCCCCGATAGCCTTAGACACGTGTCCATTCTTAAATACGGAAGTCTTTCTGAGGAGCTCAGAACGTACTTCATACTTTGTGTGACAAGAAGGAAAGAGATGAAAAGCAAGGGAGTTATTGCAGTGATGTCAGACCTGCCTTGTGGCTTTGTATAGTGTAAAGTGGACGGGGGTGGAGGACAAAGCCAGAAGCTGAGCCTCAGGCATTCTGGATGTCATCTTCCTCTCTGGCTGGAGGAGATGCTTCTGCGCCAGTGTCGCCCGTGTTGGGTCTGACCGTGGCCTCGTGGCGGCCCCGCCCCTCTCACTGCTGCTTTTGGGAGTTTGGGGGGGCAGCACCTGCGGGGCCTCCTTCCTCAGCAGGAATGGAGGCCAGCCCAGGTAGGGCACTGGTGTGAGCAGAGGGAGCGTGTGGGAAGCAGCACCCAGTGCAGCCTGCAGGCTTGTGTCCTCTCACTTGGCTGGTGTCCCCTCACGTGGCCGTGTTTCCTGGTGGCTGCGGTTCTGAGCTCAGCCCTCGGGGCCTGACACATTCAGGTTCCTTGGAGACGGCACAGGCCGTCCTTAGCTTCCAGAATCTTGCCTGACTTCTGATGTGTCCCTTGCTGGCTTTCTCATGGCACAGGATTCAGAGACGCGTTCATCACCATGTGTGTAGCAGTGAAAGTAGAAACTTCAGAAAATTCATTCCCTTCCATTTCCTGGCCTTTTTCGACTCGGTTTGTAACCAGCCATTTTCATAAACATCTGAGCAGAGATTGTCATTCTCCCTTTTTGGAAAAAAAAACAAAAACAAAACAAAACTGGTGCTTGTGAAAATACACACAGCCCAAAGCCAATTATCCTATTACAGTAAAAAAACAATCAGTCTGCCTAAAGACATTTCGTTTGCTGCATCGTCTTAATTCCCTAAAGGGACCGCCTCAGAATGTCAGTTGTAATTTAGCCGCTGATCAGCTGGTAAATATTATTTAAGGATTGTACTGGTCCTGTGGGATGTCTCCCTTTACTAAGCCCCGTCTCCCTCAGGTTGCATAGGTGATTCCAAAGCGGACAGAAGGCCTTCAGAGGACCCACTGATAGAACACAGTGTTGGTGGTGGTCTGTTGTTTTTAAATCCCCCACTGTCAAGCACGTTACTAGGTTAGAGCAGAGGGAAAGGGCCAGCTCCCCCTCCCAAGAACCTCGACTGTCCAGTCGCCTTGAAGTATCGGGAATAGTGACTGTAAATGTCCAATTTAATTATTTGGTATTTTATTTGACTGTTTGACCGTGATGTCTTCTGGCAGCATTTTGGAATGGCACTTTTGGTTGGTGGTGTGGGATTTCATTGCGGGATTTCTGCGGTTACTTTTTTTCTTTTTCTTTCTTTTCTTTTCTTTTCTTTTCTTTTCTTTCTTTTTTGCAATGGATAAAGCAAAAGAAAAAAAAAACCACCAAAAACCAGTCATTGGAGAAATGGCAAATGTAAAAAAGACGAGATTTATTGTGTACAGACAGAAGACCATCCTGTGTAATGTTGCTGACATAAAGCACTTTGGGGGGGAAAAGTGGAAATCTGGTTTCCATAAATCACAGACTCTTGTACATGGCTATATACACTCACGTAGAGAAATGAACTGCATATATCATACTGGATATGGGGCCGATTTTTCTTTCGGGGCACATCTGGTGCTTATTGTCATAAATCTTTTAAAGAATTAGGTACACTTTTTCTATTAATATGTATAGTTTTGTGATTTGTCACAGTTATGTTTCGTATAATCATAAGTTATTTTGTCTTGTTTCATGAAGTCTTTTTTTTTTTTTTTAATGTCAAAAGTAAAATGAAGGGATTGTGCCCTTGGTACAGAATAAAACTGGAACTGGAGAAAACCGCCCACCTGCCTGAAATCCTCCTTCAGCCTGGCCTCCTGAAACACAATGGGAACACCCCCAGGGGTTTTGTTTGTTTGTTTGTTTGTTTGATTATTGTGTTTTGTTTTACCATAAGCCTCCTTCCTATTGGGATGGTAATTATAATGAAAAGCAGATGGGGGGGGAGGGCGAGTCCAGGGCCGGCTTTAAAATGCCACATTGCTTTGGGCCAGAGCTGCAGCCTGGATTTAATTATAGATATGAGGACAAAATGGCAGTAAAAATGAATGTGTCCCCGAATCCTTTACATGTTGGGAGTGTCCATAAATAAAACATGAAGTTTTATTTCATCAGATTTAACTAAAGCTTTTATACATGTTTTATTGGTTATTCTATTAATCCGCTTCACAAACTGGATAAATGTGTGCTAGGGTTTGGGGTTTATTCATGCCTCCTCAGTGCTGTGCTACATCGCGCCTCAGAAATGTCGCTAAGTGCTTGGTCCCTCAGGTGAGGGGGTTACGGCCCGCTGGCCAGCGGGGATTAGGCGTTCTCGGCCCTGTTCTCCCAAAACCCTGCAGAAAAAGACACAAGTGTCTGCTTCCCATGAGCGGATACCCCGACCTTTGAAGTCCTCTGATTGTCTGAAGGAGAAAGGGGCAGTTGCGCGCTCTGTGCACTCCGCAGGCTCTGGAAGGTGCCCTGACCCACCGGCTGCCATAAGCTTCCTTCCCCAGCTCCCGCCCGTCATGGGAGCCAGCGCCGTTAGGTGGGGAGAGGGTGGTCAGGGCATCCTCACACCTGGCTGACCTGCAGCCAAGCCCATGAGCCTAAAAAAGATCACGTTCTCCCAAGGATCATTCTTGGGATATTGACTGTCTTTTTTGCTACATTTTTAAGACTTAAGCTACGAAGCAGTAGAGATGATGGGTTCCATGCACCTTGTCTGGCCCCCTAAGGAAGGGGGGGTTGGGAGGCAGCAGACCCCTGTACTTCAGGTTTTGAAGATGGAAAGAGAGCTGACTGACAAGACTCAGGGAGCTTCTCTGCTCCTTAAACAAGGAGGCAGCTGGTGGCAGTGCAATCCAGTCCAGCGTCTTTGGGAGACAGTTTGGCATTAACTGGTAGAGTTGAAGACACACATAGCCCATGATCCAGCAATTCCACTCCTCTCTCTCTCTCCAGAGAGATTCCTGCATAAGTCAACGACGGTTCAGATGCAGGGTGTTCGCAGCACGGCTAGTCGCAGTGGCCCCAAACTGGAAACGCCCCACCTGTCCAGCAACACCAGTGAAATGAGACTTGGCTAAAGTCATAGAGCGACAGGCCAGGCAGCAAAGGCAGTGACACACACACTGAGAGCTGAGTCTCGTGGACTAGGTTGAGAGAAAGAAGCAAGACCCAAAAGCAAATGCACAGTGTTCTTCTATTTATATATGGTTCGAGAGCAAATGTGATTCAGTTACAGAGCTTGAGGCGGTAGAAGTAGCAAGAACGACGAAGATGTTATCACAAAGGTCCAGGTACTGATTAGCTGCGGTCAGGAAGAAAGGACATATAGAGGACTTCTGGGGAGCTGGCCAGCACTGTTTTATTTGTTGACCCACTTGTTAGGATAAACAGGTATCTGCTTTTATAATTAACTGTGCATATTTTTTTTTTCCTAGCTTTTAATTCAAATACCAGTGAAAGCCAGGCCTTCCATCCCCTACTCCAGGGGTCCGCACACTTTTTCTGCAAACAGCCAGATAGGACCTGTTTTAGGCTTTGAGGGCCATATGGTCTCAGTCTCAGCCACTCAGTCCTGACACTCGAAAGCAGCCACAGACGACACGCTAACGAATGGGTGTGGCAGGGTTCTCATAAAACCGTGTTTGTGGGCACAAATTTGAATTGCACACAACTTTCAGATGTCATGAAATATTTGTCTTCTTTTGATTTATTTCAACTATTTAAAACTGTCAAAATCAAAAACATTCTTAATTCCCAGGCTGTGCAAAAACAGCGAAGACAGCAGGAGGGATTTGTCCCATGGGCCATAGTTTGCTGACCCTCGCAGACAGAGGCGCATCTTCCAGCACTTTCCATAAACACCCACTCGAAGAAAACCGCAATTCAGACCCTCCACCGATCCTTGCATTACGCCGGCTCCTGTTCCTAGAGGAAATTCATGAGTTCTATTGATGAAGCTTTTCTTTGTTTAGATTCTGGGTCCTGCTCCCTGGGATACAGCTGAAGGCTCAGAGCCTGGAGTGCCATTCGACTTTATCTCTGGATTTGAAGTTTTTAATAAAAGGAACTGGGCATACAGAAGTCTGTGGGAATTGGAAAATGAGCACCCTTTCTTTCCAGCCTAACCAAATATTTGCTGGCTCTTGGCAGTCCTAGCCAACTTTTTCTTCTGAAATGCTGAGAGGTTATAAGCACTAGGAGACTTCGTGTTTCTCAGGCCGTGGCTCTTTGAGAAGCCGGCGCTGCCTCTCAAAACCTGCAGGGTCCTCAGGGAGAGGAGAGTCGGGGTTTTACGTTCAAAGACTGTGCCAGGAAATGGTGGGAGCACCATAGCCTTGCTAAAGGTCTGTGGCCCCTCCAGGCAGCAAGGAGGGCTGCTGCACTGGCTCTGGCCCCTGGTTCCCCCATGCCTCCCTCCCTAATCCTCAGACTTAGGGATTCTTGCCTCTCATGGTGCTGCCTCTCAGCTACTTGCTCTTAAAGAGAATGAAACTGAATTCACACGGACACAAGTGTCTGCAGCTTATGCTTTGCATCTCTAACTTATGATAAAATTGATAGCGTCAAAAATATGGTGACTCATGAGTCCCGGGTCGTTTGGTAAATATCAGCACGGACTAAACCCTCTTCGGCAGGTCTCCCCAGTGGTTCCAGGTGCTTGGGCTTGTGTGTTGCATACGGTTCTGATAAAGTTTCTTGGGCAAAATAAACTGAACTTTATGAAGAGAAGTTTAATGAAGAGAA
>CM052892.1:74634257-74673772 GCA_028534135.1 Potos flavus | reverse complement strand
TGTGGCCGTAACAGTGAAAGCAAGATGGAGTTCTCGTCGGAGAAACAGCAGTGGTGCTGGCTGGAGATTTTGTGTGTGGTGACGGAGAACAGCAGAGGCTTCTTCGTCAGAATAGCTCGGATGTATTTGGACATTGTTTCTGGCAGCTTAACCTCAAGCTTCATTCTTCAGACATCCCGACAACTCTGAATTACTCAAAATCCTATGAATAAAGTCATTTTCTGGTTAAATTAGCCAGTAACATTTTCTGTTGCCTGTAATTAGGAACATTGTCTACTACATATGCATAGCTGTAAAACACCATATGAAGTTAAGTGACATAGCAGATGTTCCCGGTTGCCTCTCCAACAACCATTCCTCCTTCTTCCTTGCAAACAGGGTGGACATTTGACCCAGTTTCAGCTAAGGTAACATAAAGTGGAAGTATCTTCGGACTTCTGGGAAAGAGTGTTCATTCCTTCCTAATCAGAAAGAAGTATGTGAAGAGACAACCTTTGTGTCACTGGCCCCCTCCCGCCCCTGCCCAGTTTTCTCCTTGCGATGTTGTCACGTGAGACATGGGAATGAGTGGTTGGGATATCTGGCCGCCATTTTCTGATCCTGAGGAAAGAGGTTGCCAACACAACGGGTGGGGATGAATGATAGAACTCAAGAATGTAAAGAGTCTTGGTCCTTCGTGACACTACTGACTTTCCAAAGCAAACTCGGATTGCTTACTTCCAGATTATTTGCAAAATGAAAAAATAAACATGGTTTAAGGCATTACAAATCAAGTATTCTGTTACTTGCAGCTGAACACACCCTAATTGACACAACATGAATATCTTTACAGCAGCTACGAGAGGCTGGGCTGAGGATTTTGATGTCTCAGGAGCTCAACTCTTTGACCCTATTTCCAGTTGCAAAACTATCCTGAATTATTGCTGACACCTAGATATTTTTAATCTAAAAAAAACTTGGATCGTTTGGTCTATTAGTGTTGGAAGCCTGGTCTCATCGATGTGCTCTTTGGAGAGTCTTAAATTATCACAAATTAGCATAGTCAAAGTAATCATCTATACCCTGGAGCTTAGCCTCCGAGCGTATCCTGATACAAGGATGTATGGTACTCAGAGTCTCTTGCTAAGCCTGTGGCTGACTTCCAGGTCTTCGGCTCACATCATATGTCTGTAATCTCTAGTCTAGACTGCTGATCCCAGAGAATACACAAGATGTATCAATTGTCCCTCTTGACATCATTCTGCAATCTTCTACATTCATCGTGTCATCTTGGCCTCAAAAAAACTTGACAAGGTAGATATTATTTCTCCGTTTCGAAAACAAGGAAGATATTGTTTGAAGAGATTAAATAATGGGCACTAAGTCACACAGCTGGCGAATTATGGAGAAGCAATTCAAATCCATGCTTTTTCCTCTACCTCAGTGGTTCTCATTAGCTGCCCATTGGAACACCCTGGGGAGCTTTCAAAAACTACTGGTGCCTGAGTCCCAGCCCCAAAGATTCTGATGTAATGGATCTGGAGGGAAGTTTAAACACTGGGATTTTTAAACCAGGAGGTCTAATTTACATAGCATGAAATTAACCCATTCTAATTGTTTATAAATTCAATTACTTAAAAAATATAGAATTGTGCAGCCATCACCATGATCCAGTTTTAGAACATTTATATCATCCCCAAAAGTTCCCTCCTATCAATTTTCAGTCAATCTTTGCTCCTACCTCTGGGCCCAGATAGCCATTAATCTACTTTCTGTCTCTATCAATTTATCTTCTCTCTAAACATAATCAGACCATATATAGTCTTCTGCATCTGGCTTCTTTTAGGTCACTTAAGAGTGTGAGGCTCATTCGGGTTATAGTGTGTTCTTTTTTTATTGATGAACAGTATTCCACTGTATGGATAGACCACAGTTTGTTTCTCTCTTCTGCAGTTGACATTTGGGTTGTTTCCAGTTTGGGGCTATTAGAAATAATGTGGCTATGAACATTTGCTTACATGCCTTCGTGTAGAAACATGTTTACCTGTGTCTTAGGTGTATTACTACAAATATACAGAGCAGAATTGTTGGATCATATGATAGGCTTATGTTTAACTTTTTAAGAAACCACCAAACTGCATTCCAATGTGCACCATTCTACATTCCCAATACCAATGATTGAGGGTTCCATCTTCTCTGCATCCATGCCATCAGTTAGTGCTGTCAGTGTTTTTAATTGTTATTTTGTTTCCCTGATGACTGATGATATTGACTATCTTTTCAAGTGCTTCTTAGCCATTTATATATCTTCTTCGATGAAATATCTATTCAAATTTTTGCCCTTTTTTTCATCAGATTGTCTTCTTCTGTTGACTTGTAAGAGTTCTTTATGTATTCTAGAAACAAGCCTTTTATCAGATATATGATCAGAA
Organism: Potos flavus; assembly: GCA_028534135.1. Classification (NCBI taxonomy): domain Eukaryota; kingdom Metazoa; phylum Chordata; class Mammalia; order Carnivora; family Procyonidae; genus Potos; species Potos flavus. The sequence continues at coordinate 74,671,361 of CM052892.1, read as the reverse complement.
AATATCGCTTCCTAGTCTTTTCATTCATATTTTAATGTTGGTGCAGAACAAAATATCAATTTTTCATCTTATGCATTATGCTTTTTTGTCATATCTAAACATTTTTTAAACATATCTAAACTTTAAACATATCTAAACATTTTTAAACATATCTAAACTTCAAGTCATGAAGGTTTTCTCCTAGAAATGTTACAGTTTTACCTCTTTCATTTAGGTCTATGATCCATTTCGAGTTCGTTTTTGTGTATGGTGTGGGTTTTGCATACGGATATCTAATTGTTCCAGCACCGTTTGTTGAAGAGACTATCCTTTCTCCTTTGAATTGTCTTGGCATCTTGGTTGAATGGGCACAGGAATTTTAAAAGCTCCCCTAGTACAAAGTTGAGATCCAAGCTGCCTAGAGCTGCTGGCATCACCAGGTCCCTCCCACCCTTCCCTGTTAGACAAAGATCTTGATGTGCTCTAAAATCCAGAACACCTTCCCAGCCTGATGAGAATCTGTGCTTTTTGCCCGGAATTTTTCCAAATGCTGTCCCTGTCGAGCTGGACAGAAACCACCAGAGAGAACAGATTATACAAAAGTGATCCTAAACCCAGAAATAATCACAACCTACACTTACACAACTGTTCTATTATACCCTGCATGAGTCACACCTACGTCTGCTTTTCCCATTAGGCTGTGAGCTGTTCAAAGGCAAGGACTGTGTTTTAATAATAAAAACGACATTAACAGCTGCCATTCTGAGCACCTGCCGCATCCCAGTGCTGTGCTCAGCACTTCGTAGACCGTATCCCATGCAATCATTTTCTGAGATTCTCGAGTTCTCTTTCACAGAGGTTAAATAACGTGCCCCAGGTCGCACAACCAGTTAACGGCAGAGCCGGGATTCCTGTCATGGAGAGTCTTTCTCTAAAACCACAAAAAATACCCAAGCAAGTCTTACTAGAGGGCCCGGTCCCTGCCAGGGACTCAGTTCTCTGCCCTGTTGCAGATAGAGGACACGAGTGCAGCACGAAAAGCAAACGGGTTGTCAGAAACCAGAGGCCGGGGCTCGAGTGGGGAAGGTCCCTCAAGGAGGTGGCACTCCCAGGTTTTGTGGTTTATTTTCTCTCGCGGTGACAATTGGGAATTTTTACCCCACTGCGGAGAGTGGAGGTTCATTTCACATCTGATTTACTGTGCCTTTGACAGTGTTTCCCCGGCTCTTGACAATTGTCAGTATTGATCTTTCCCCGGGAATGACAGGCTATTCCACTGAGACTTCGGGGAGGCACGTGTTCCCTCTGGCCCGCCATCCACAAGCTCGGGATGCTTTGTCTCTGTCCCTCTCACGCGACTCTACTAGCCTCTTCACTTTGAAAGATGGTGCCTGCCAGCCTCAGACCCCACCCCGTCCCCACAGGTGAGGCCGGTATTCCACAATAGGGCCCACCTGCTGCCCTCTGCCCGAGTCTGGCGGGGCAGGGAGCTGGGGGAGCCCGGTTGGCCTGCAGCACGCAGGCGGGGTGGAAGGGACACTGAGCCCTCCCGCACCTGTCCTGGGGTGGCTCACGCTGCTGCTCCTGCCCTTCCTGGTTCCTGTCTCCAGACCTCACCTCTTGCCCGTCTGGCCCAGCCTGTCCCGGTCCTGCACTGGCTTTGCTCGGGGAAACCGCGTCTGCAGCCAGCCTTCCACGGGGAAAATGCCGCAGCAGCCAACTCGGGCCCCGCTGCTTCCAGGCAGGCCTCTCCCGAGCGCTCGGCTGTGGGCCCCACCCGTTCATGTGAGTAAAACAGGGCCTCTCGGCCCAGCATTTTGTTTTCTACTGGAAACCAGGGGGCCGGCCTTCACAGCGAGTCATCACTCGGATAAGGAAATAGGCCCTGTGAAAACGCAGCCCTCGCCCACTTAATTAAAAAGTGATTCAACATCCATCGGTTGTTGGATGTAACATGCAGGGGCACTCGCGGGTCTGTGGGGGCCGGTTGTGTTTTTCTGGAACAGATTTGTTCCGACAACGTGCTTGTGAATTTACGAGGCCCAGGGAGCCCTTGCTACTCAGGCATCTTTGAGGCTAGTGAGTCTGTAATGGCCAGACCCACGACAGCTGTAGTCGCATCCAGGCCCCTAGACCCGCCCAGGGCAGGGCTCAGCCTCCTCCTTGACCCCGATACTCAGGATTTTATGTGGAGGAATGAAAGAAGCACCTTCCAGATAGTCAGAAGCCTGGCTTCTAACCCTAGCCCTGTCCCCCTCTGGCTGGGTTACTTTGCGGTCAAATGGATTTCTAGAAGCTTCAGGTTCTGTATTTAAAATTAGGACTAGCTCTGTATTTCCCAAGTCTTGTCCTACGTCACACAAACTTGTAATATTCTCCAACAAAACTCGGCTTAACGGTCAGTTACGTTGGGGAGACTTCTTCGGGAATCCACCTTGCCCCACTGGGAACCTCTTACGCCTCCTTCAAAGCCCTCCTCGAAACTTTGGCTCCCCATAAAGCTCACACCAATCCATCGTTCCCAGCAGAATTCATCCCTTTTCCCTTCTCCTCCGCCACTTTGCAAATTCCTCCCCTTTAGCACTCATCCCGTAGTACCTGGTTTATTTTCACCTCTCAGTCCAGCAACCTGAACTCTGAAGGGTTACCGCCTTGACTCACTTACCTTTGCACACCCAAGACCGAACACAGGCATGATGCGTAGTCAGTGCAACAGAAATGTGGGTATGAATAACTCGTAGTCGTTATTGGATGACTGGGTGTGGGTCTATGCTTCGCTGCGCTCCTGGAACCATTCTCATTGGTCCTACACACACCGTTCTTCACGCTCTTCCTTGGGAAACAACTTCTCCCCAGACCCGGCGATGTGACCCCAGTGAGGCTCCCACTGGTAGTGCTCGGCCCCTTGCCCACAGGAATCCCCGTGACGTGGCTCAGCCTGGCCAACTGTAGTACTTTGTCATCTTTTCCCCAGGGACGAGGTAAGGGGGGTGGGGCCTATGACTCGAGCGAGGCCCATCATGGTTCTCTTCTGGGATTTATTTCACTGTCGTTCCCGGGTCCTGTATCAAATTTTGTTTTTATGTTGATTAATACCTTTTAACCATATGACCCACCGTCACATAGAGCCACAAATATATCGGCAATCACCCACAGTAATGCGTCCTGTGATAACACTAGGGCACCTAAATTCAGGAGAAGGACTGTGATTCATACCTCCACAGGGTATGTGCCCAGATGAATGTGACCTTGACTTCGGTGTGTCACAAACCTCATCAGGAATTCTTCTGTCCCTTTCTGTTTGATCGCTCTGTGGCGTTTGATTTTTGGGACCATTGCCGCTGCCTCGGAGCTCCCTCCCGCTCTGCTTCCTGGGACCCGGCTGTCTGGGGGCATTCTCCTACTCACAGGGCACCCGTCTCTCACCTCCTCTGTGGACGCCTTTTTCTGTGGGGTTTGTTCTCAAGCAGAGAGAGGAGGGAGTGTTTTACCTCTTAGGTCATAGATATTAGAGGGCATGAATCAGAAGCCTTTAGTGGCCATCATCCACCACCTGTGGGAATCTATTTTCAGTGGACGGGGCTGGAGTAGAGAAGAGAGTTGGTGGGAGAGAAGGCCTGCAAGTAGATGTTAATAGTAGCCAGTGTCTGAAGTCCGGCAGTTTCTCTCCCTCTGGTCCCATTAACCTCCCTAAGACACCCCTTAATACGTGAGTGAGTTTGGGTTCCCATTAACTGTAACTTATCGAGAACACGACCCCCGCTCATCCTTAGCAGCTGTCATCCCAGGAACATGATAATCGTGATGGTGTAGCACAACGAAATAAAGACAAAGTCCAGGGTCTCCAGGAGGGAGGCAAGATTCCAGGCCCCAGAAATGGTTTTTCCAGACCCCGACTCAGGAAACTAACACATTTTGCAATAATTCCTTGTTCCTGGATAGACTTTTAAAAATTAATCTACTCCTTGCCTCCAGCATAGCCCTCTGAGAAACCTACAGTCCTTCAGAAGGATTCCTATATTTGGATGCTGACTCAGCCAAAAAGAAAAAAAAAATTTTTTTTTTTTTTTCCCCTCAACTAATTTAATTCTGCAGGCCCCACCGGTGACTGACAGTGTTCCAGATTGGGAGCACTGTAACTGAAGGCAGCAAGTTGCCTGCTGTTATTTTCCGCTTTGTTCTAGTTTAATTGCTTTTGTACATGTGCCTATTACATGAAGATCTAAATGAAAACTCCACAGGACTGAAAATAGCACTTGGAATAGCATTATGTCCCCTCAGAGTCTCCTATTCGCCTCTGCAGCTAGGCAGGTGCTTTTCAGCAGAAGGAAAGATTTTTTTTTTTAAGTTATTATAGATCCAGGGGAGAATGATGGCTACAATCTTGCTTTGCCTATGCCACTCCCTCTGGCAAATTCTCCCATTAAAATGACAGGTTTCCACCATCAAGCCCACCACTTCACGCTTGATGGTGGCAAAGGAGATGAAAGTGGACTGACAGTTCCCAAGGTAAAAGGTGTCATTTTCTCAGTTGAATGGAGATGGGTTTGCATAACAGGAAGCTTTGATAATAAACACAGGACTGTGCTATTTTTAAATTGTCACAAACTTTCCTCAGTGTTCAAGTGGTAATGGCCATTATGGTTCACATAGTGTGGATTGGTCCATGCCTTGCCTGTCTTCTTTTGTATTCTGGAACACAGGGAAGGGGTGACCCCCATGGGCTATTTCCCAAGCCACTGTGACAACACGCTTCCCCAAGAGTTTGACCGACAGGAGGGACTGGCTCTCGTTCATTTCATCATCTGGATCGAAGAGTCCTTTTGAGAATGGAGCACATAAAGAGAAAGCCGAGGACAGCAGTACAGAGAAAAACTCATTTGAGCTTCTGGATCAAGCCATGCCTGAAGTCAGCAATCTTTAGGCTTTTCAATTATAAGAGCCAGTAAATGCCCCCTATATTTTGTTGTTGTTGTTGTTGTTGTTGTTCCTTATAACTGAAGGAATCCAAACTGATACTGATCATTTCACTGTTTGGGTTTTTCCTCTATGGAGAAGGATCTTTCAAGGACCCATGAGGAATGTGAACTACTACGCCTACCTTCACTTCCTGGCCGAAGCCTCACTTCCCAGCCGATCCTCCGGCTGCTCTTTGGCCTCAGAGCTGGGCCAACATTGCCAACTCCACGTGGGTTCAGTTCTGAGACAACTATTGTTTGTTTTTTCCTCAAAGTGCAATCAAATTAGAAAGCAGAGAACAGAGGTTCTCAAAGCCTGTGATCCCAGAGCCGGCAGCATCAGCACCCCGGAACTTGTCGGAAATGCAGATTTCTGAGCCACACCCAGATCTCTGGAATCAGAAATTCAAGGGGTGGTGGTGGTGGCGGTGGCCGAGAGAACTGTATTGTAACCAGCCCTGCAGGGGATTTGGATGCAAGCTAAAGCCTGTAAACTACTGGCATAGACAATGTCCCAAGTCACTGTAGACTGGAGAGCAGACGTGATGAGCATTTACAATGAGGAGATTGGGAAAAGCAGTAGCGAGACCAGGAGGGTATCTTATCAGAAATACTTTATGACACCGAGCCTACAAATCTCAGGTGGGGCAGTATGTCTAGTATGTCACAGATGACATTTTTCAAGTGTGGAGACCAAAACAGGGTTAGGACTAAATGAACCCCTATGCTCTTTTGCACACCAAGGCAAGTGAGCTGGGTTGGGGCGGGGTTGGCGGGGAAGAGGAGCAGGGAGATTTGGATGTTTCTTCTGTGGAAGAACCTACTTTGTAAAGCAGCTATTTTATAAGAAATACATTTCTCTGAAGATCACATTTTGATATCATCCCTGGTGTTTCAGTAGTTTGGAAAGTTTTTTTTGGGGGGGGGTAAATCATCTAATTTCTGTGCAAAATAAATTTAGTTTCTGCTGTAACAGCAGCTTATCCGGCTGTGTCCTACCCTACACCACTGCCTGTGATTTGGGAGAAAGCTGGAGGAAACTCTTACCTCTTTGGATCCCCGAGAGCACTTGTGGCCTTGCTCACCTAAGGCATCCCGGCAACGAGGTGGTTGGCTTACTTGTGAACAAAGCATTCCATAGAGCCCCTGTATTTTAGCAAAACATCCCCCCTGGCACATATCCAAGCCTGCACATTGAGAGCGAGCGTCTGGCTGAGTGAAGAACGTAACTCAGAGTGAGGACTGCCCTCAGTTTCCCCATATGGGTGCCTGCCTCCTCCCCATCCAGCCTTCTTTTTCCATAGGATCGTGGTAGCAGTATGTTCCAGCAGTATGTTCCGTTCCCTCCCTACTTGGGGACGGGCCTCAGGATTAACTGCTGAAGGCCCAGTGTTAACCCGGAGCACGGGGACACAGCTAGCCCGTTCCCAGCGCCAACCCCCCGCCCCCGACCATAGGTGGTGGCAGGACCAGGTCCCGGGCGGCCATTCCGGGGACATCCCAGCAGCTCTGCCGACTGCTGAGGCTCCTTCTTGCAAATTCAGCCTCGTCTCTCCGGTCTGAAACCTTACAGGAAATAAAGGGTTTCCACAGGGTGCTCGTAAAGCAGCACTTGTTGACTAGTCCCTGTTCTGAAAGACATCTGTGAATGACTAACGTTTCATCCTGTCAGGTGCGCTGTCCCGATGCATCTCCGTCTCTCCCTCTGTTGCCAGATAATTAGTTGGTATTCAATAATGCTGCCTTTGTTAAATGCCTGCTGAATGAAGTAAGGCTCTAGGATGAAGGCCAATGCCTACTCACACACACACACGCAATCACACACACACACGCGCGTGCAAACATACGCAGGATGTCTTCTCAGCCATGAGTTTTATTCATTTGTTTATTTTTAAAAAACTGCAGCAACAAAATGGAGCAAGAAAAGCTCACTTTCTTCTTTGCAGCAGCATCTGCCATGTGGCCCCACGTCAGCAGGACTAGTGGAAAATCTGTGTCGGATGCCACCTGCCACGCCATCCTCCACGAAGGCTTCTGTTGGCTTCCCATTCCCACTCACGTGGGGCAGCAAAAACCCAGGACCTGCCACTGAGACGACCTAAGTCCCCACAATGGCTCTACCACTGATGTGGAGAATCGGCCAAATCCCTGCTCCTTGCCATTCAATACAGATTTATTGAGCATCTACTCAAAGTCAGGCACTAATCTGACTCCTTGGAATTTGTCAGTGAAACAGAGGATATCTGCCTTCATGGAGCTAATTTCTAGCAAGAAAACATAATCAACAGGATGAATAAGGAAATAGGTACTGTGATACAAAGTGGTCATTGCTATGAGAAAAGGTAGAGGTCAAGGCCGGCAGACTGACCACACAATGCAGTATCGGGTCACAGAATTCAGTAGGGTAGTGAGTGCGATGTTCAAGAGCCAAGACCTGAAGACAAGAGACCCAGATGAGTGGATACCTGCAGGAAGAGTGTTCCAGGCAGCGGGCACGGCTAGAGCAAAGGTCCTGAGGCAGGAACATGAGTGGTGAGTTTGAGGAAGAGGAAGGAAGCCAGGATGAGTAGAGTGAGTGATGAGGGGAGAAGTCAGACAGGAGGTTGGGGGGTAATGGGAGGATGGGATTCGCATGGTTGCTAGAGACCGATGGTAGAGTGTTGGCTTTACCCTAGTGACATGGGGTGCCACTGCAGGATTTTAAGCAAAGGTGTTAGGTGATCCAACCTGGATTCTAAGGCAATCCCCCAGGCTGCTGAAGGGAGGGCAGTGTGCAGAGGGCGGGATCTGGGAGAGCCGATGGGCTGGGCCAGGCTGGCCGCAGCGACCCAAGAGAAGGGCTAAATTCTGGATAGGTTTCAAAGGAAGAGCCCTAACGTGATTTCCTCATGGACTGGATATGCCGTGTGAGCGAAAGAGGTTGTCTCCAAGGTTTATGGCCTCGAGCAACTGGAAGAACACAGCTGCCGTCCGCCGACACGCAACTGTTCTGTAAGAATTCAGTGCAGAGCGCCTCGCACAGAGACCGGGGTGCAGCAGGCTCTCCCCGAATGTCCCTTCCCTCGCTAAGAGCATTGGAGCCACTCTGCCCATCCTCCTCCCCACACTGCCTCCCACTGGGCCAGTGACCGCTTCCGCAAGTCTCGGGCTTCCCATCTTTAACTTGGGCTCGGCGGAGGCGGGAACGTGTGGAGGGTTACCCAGGAGGAAGCATTTTGAAAGGGCTTGGAGCGGAGTAAATGCTATTATGCAAGAGAACGGAGCCGGATGTAGGCTGCTTGGGCACGAGGGGTTTGGGCTGGTCTTCCTCCGGGGGGCTTCGAGAAGCTTCTCAAACCCTGGCCTGAGCATGTCCTTCTGCTGCTCCAAGTCACCGGCTCCCAAGTGCAGCTTGAGAAAGACCAGACCTTTAGGCAGCACCTAGGGACCCATCCCTGTCCTCTCCGAGCCCGTCGGTAGTCTCTCCCCAGCAGCTGCGCCCCGCTCCCCGCAACCGTGTGCTCCGCCTTCCAACCTCTGTGGGCGCATCGGGCCACGGATCGTGGTCACACTCCCCTCGTCTTCGAGAAGGCTCCCTTCCCTCTCTCTTCCCGCCCACCCTCTAAAGCTCTCTCCAGCTCCTCCGGGGTTATCCCTCCCACACTGCGGGGCGTGGACGCGTCTATCTGGTTTGACTCTTCACACGTCGCAAAGCCGGGATGGTTATCTAGACTAGTTAACAGCTGGTGTGGCCCCGAGCCTGACCCGTCACGTCAGACCCCAGCCATGACCAGCCTGCCCACCATAGCTGGAGGCTGGCCTTCCCCGACAGTGTCACCTGTTGCCCCACCTGCGCATTCTGAGGTGACCTCGGCACCCCCAAAGGGTGTCAGACTGCCAGCCTCTCTTTAGATCTTTTCTGAATAAACGATCACAGGGAAAAGAGAAGCAAAGGTCCCAGCCTTAGTGCCGCCTGGATCCAAGGACCCCTCCCCGACCTGGCCTCCTGGCTGGAGGAAGGCCACGGCCCCAGCCACTCTCCTTCCTCTTGCCTGATCCTCTATTGCAATAAAGGACGCTCAGATTGGAGCTGAAGGGGTCTCCCCGAAAGCAAGTTTTCACAAGCCGCGAAGCCAAAACCCACATCCTCCTCCCCTGCCATCCGTTCCGGAGAGTGCTCTTGGCCCTGGATGCCCAGTGGGGCACATATCTGAGGGGAGGGAGGTGGTTTGGATTTACTGCTTCCGGCTCCGCTCAGCTTTGGCAACTTCCGTTGCCTGCTTTTCCTCGCTTGTACACTCACCTTTTCTAGCCCGAACTTAAAAGTGGGTTTGAGAAATTTATTCCCTCTCTGTCAGGAAAAACAAGCTCCAAATAGGCCAAAGTAAATTGGCTGGGCATTTAAATAAATGATTATTTTTCCTAAGTGGCCTCTCATACCTAGCCAATGTCCATGATTTTAGCCAAAAAATAAACAGAGGGAAAGTGAGAAAAATTAGATTAAAGAGGGTTGGACAACCTACATAGAATTCCCCAAAGTTCAGGCTGGAAGAGAGCAGCTCCCTCAAGGTTTCTCAAACGGTGTTCCAAGGAGCTCAACGTGGGGTTGGAGGAGGAGGAGAAGAGCAGGTGGGGCCCCCGGCCCCCCCATCACCTCTCCAGCCAGTTTCACTAGGGTTCTTTGTGTTTTGCGTGACACTTTACTTAAACAGAGAGTTTAGGGGTTCAAAGTTACCATTCTAAACCCAATCTGCACATTTTACCAATGAGGAGACCAAGGATGAGAGCTAGAACACCCTGCCGGTGCTCTCAGAGTGCATCGGTGTTGGGGTTAGACCTCCACGCCCAGTCTTCTACTTGAGATACGTCTCCCTCGGTGCCCAATGGCCTCACAGCACCCCGTTGGCTGTGGTCACTTGCCTGGGACTCTGCCTCCCCGGCTACAGGTGGCTGAAGAGTGGCATGCTCCCAGGTCCTCTGGTCGCCAGGGATGGAGTGATAGATAGTTCCAGGGGTGGGTACAGATCCAAGCAGGACCAACCAGAGTCCTCGCTTGAGCCCTGGTGGTGACAGAGAGAGAGGAAATGTCTCTCCTGAGACCGAGGGCATTAAAATCCCACGGAACCAGGAGCTGTTGGAGACGGAAACCAAAGCAAAGCAAAGCAGATCAGAGCAGTGAAGAGAGAGGGAGCAGATTCCTGAAGCATTATTTGAACCTTGAGGCCCAGCCCTATCTGAAAGCTCGCGTGACCTCTGTGCTCTCCTGTCATGGGAGCCACTAAGTTTTTGTTATTGTTTAAATTGATTGGATTAGGTTTCTATCTCTTGTTGCAGTGGAGTGTCCTGACTGACGTGTGTTGAAAGCACGTTTTATTTCTAGAACATCTGATACTATATCAAACCCTTGCCACTACCCCAGGTCACAGAGGTGAGTGGAGCCATGTGTCCTCATTCCAGAATGGCCTGAGCTCTCTCCCGGCCAAAAGCTGGGCACTTGGACATGGGAAACTCAGGATGTCTCAACATGTCAGAGAGACTCGGATGCTTGCCAGATGTTCTCTGAGAGCCCCCTAAGCGAAATCCAATTTCTCACCCCCTTGATGTGAACCCGCCGTCTAGCCAGCAGGAAGGTAGAGCAGGACAATTTCGGCTTCGGAGGTACCAGACTTGAGATCGTGTTTGCTGTCTTGCCTTCTGGGTACCGCCCTCCCAGTAAAGGGAAGAACGTGCATGTGTCGATGAAGGTCTCATCGGAAAGACAGGAACAGCTTCAAGGGTTGACAGAAGAGTGGATTTATTCGGGGAATTGGTTACATAGGTGATGGAGCAGTGGAGGAGCCAAATGAGATGATGGGGGAACCCAGAGATTAGCAACATCAGGAGCCACGGTCACCCCTGGCTGGAAGGACAAAAGAGGAGGTAGTCACCTTGGGGCTTCTATTCTACCTAATAGAAGCTGGGACCATAGCGGACATGTCCAGTGGGAACTAGAGACGAAGGCGGAACTCGGCTTTCACTGGAAGCCATGGTGATATAGACAGAAGGCAAGCCAGGGAAGTAGGAATGCGCTGGGTTCTTTCTTTTTCCCACCTTCAATCAAGCAAGAGCCAAACACGTTTCACTGAGGTGCATCATAGGTAGAAATACACAGGCGGAGATATGATGGTAGCCCTAGATTTATTTGCTGCTTTCCACAGGGTGGAAGGGGAAATGGTTTCCACCGACCCTGGGAAGTACATGATTTGGAGGCTTCGCGATTTGGAGGTTCCTTCAGGCTCTGCTCATGTGGGGAGAGGGAAGATTGTGTTCTCTTTGTTTCCATTACTTTCACAGGGAGTGGACGTGTGCTACTGAATTGCATCAGCCATGTGTGGAAACAGATAGTGGGTTTCTTGGAACAACCACATCTCAGAAGCAACTGACCTAAGTTTTTGTTCATCTCCTGTTGTGGTCTGGGTGGGGAGGGTCCCTCTGGTTGTCACTGAGCCCGTTGAAGGAACAAATGTTATCTGGCAGCCCACCCATTTCTTGAAACAGCCTGGTTCTGAGCCTGCTGATGTGCAATTAAGAGAAAGAACAGGTCATTCATGGAAACCAACTCCATTGACAAATCCCAGAAAAGGGGACACAACTTCCTGAAGCTCTTTGGTTGTCTTCTCTGCCACGTTTTATTTCTCTATGGGAGGTGCCGAGCCAAGAAATCTAGAAGGTCATTGAGCAAAGTTCCTCGTTTATTGGTCTTTTGTTTGGTCCAGCCGCCGTTTGCTACAGTCTGCCTCTCTGCAGCGTTAGTCTGACAAGGAGATACCGCCTCATCCTTGTTGTGCCTTATGTGTTATAAAGTGTTGTGTGACTTCTAACTGCTTCATTATGGTGCTATTCCCTCACCACATACTTGTTGAGTAATCTGTGTGTCTTCTTAGGTTTTCCTCAGAAAAGAAAATCAATGAGGGCAAAACTGTGAAGAGCTTTCTATAAGGATGCAAGGTCCCCTTTAGCAGTTTGCTCTTTTCCAGAGACCACTAAAGTCAAAGCAGCTTTTTAGAATTGCCAAATTTTAGGTGAAGAAGAAGACTTTTTACTAATTCAGCCCCACAGGAGGCTGACGTTACAGAGTGGAAAGAGCGTGGACTCTGGAGACAGAACTGGATTTGATTCCTGACTCTACCATGTACTCGCTGCTTGGGTATGGGGGAAACCATATTCTTTCCGAATCTCAACTTTCCCATCAAAAGAATGGGTATCACAATGCCCACCATGCAAGGGAAGAATGAAAGAGAAATTACTAACATATTAAAATTCTGTTGGGCACATAAATGTTCACATAATTGTATTATAATGTATGTGATATCCTCAGATGTGTCTCTTTGGCAAAGCGAGCCCACATCATTCATCTGAGCCCCAGTCCTATAGCTTTCTCCTATCATTCCCTTTGCTCCTTTCATTTAGGCTGGTGAGGCACATGTGTGTCTCCTCTGATGAGACCCCTAGCTCTGGACGTTTTGTGATCTCTTTCCACCCATCTCTCACCCCGCTGTGCTCCTCTTGGTTTGTATAAACACATCTGGCATAGTGACTGGCACAGAGTAACTTCTCAGCAAATACTTGCTAAATGAATGAACAAGTGATCTAGCCCATCTGACAAATGAAATTATGGGGATACATGGAAATTTGTCACCAATCCTAGATACCTTGTGTATATTTTAGAAGGGGACTTCTGAAGCAATTGCAAATACCCCACAGGAGGATTGTTAATGCGAGAATCATGGGAGTTCTCACACTGGAATATGGGGACGGTGAAAAAAATCCTTTCTGGAGGGAGTTCCTTGGAGTGTTCCTCAAATCCTAGCCTGGATTGCACTCTGAAACCCTCTGTGAGGCTTCGTTCTTTGCATTTATCATAGGAAGTATCAAATTGGGTGGTTGGGTGATTTTTGGATAATTACTAGGAATGGCTTATATGCTTTTAAAAGCATTGTGTAAAAATTGTTTCTAATGCCTGAGTATCTCACCTCTGACATAAACCTACAGCAGGACAGACACTGCTACAAATCATTAGTGGTAATGGATGGTCACGGGCCTCCTCATGATGGCAGGACACCAGCCAAAGCCTGGACTGTACCCTGTGTCCCTGTAACACTTGTGCCCATGTGACTGAATGTCTTCATTTGGCCTCATCAACACCAGGCTCTACATAAGAGAGCTATCCAAGCACAGACTAGGCAGAAATAATCAGAGTTCCCACACTTGTCCCAATCATCCTTCCTAGAAGAAAATTAACTGTTGATTATTTGGTATTTCTGACAATGTTGAATTTGGGAAATAATATTTTTTGCATTGAATTTCTAAGTTATCACTTTCATATGTATTTTGCACCCCCCCCCCAAATAAATGAAGTGGTTTGTTGGGTTTTCTTCCCTTGTCCTCCCCCAGAGGTTCTCTGCCTTTCTCCACCCTGCTCTGTGCTTGGAGGAGGATGGGTCTGACTCTCCAGACTGCATCACCCAGGTGTCTTCGGATCTAGCTTCTAGTTGGCTTCAACCAAGGCAAAGCTTGGAGGGAGGAAAGAGAGGGAAGAGGAATCTTCTCTGCTTCATTTCTGAAGTGTGCTTTGTTCTGACGCTAACTGCTTCACCAAATTTCCACCTCTTGTCAGGAAACTTCATAGCTTTATAGCTCCAGTTGTCCTCAGGTTCCAGGAATGGTTTTCTCCACTTGCCCCTTTAGGACTAGGTGGTAATGGCTTCTCACTGTCGCTAATTGCTACGTGCCCCAACACTCCTTGTTGGTTTTCTTAATCCTCCTTATACCTGTGTAAAGACTCTAGTAATTAATTGTCTTCACAATCCAAGCTGAGTGCACCTTTTGTTTTTTGTTGGATCCCACACCATACAGGTAATCGTGACATTAAAGTATCATTCCCAGGGGGGCTTACGGAAGAACGCCCAACTTATAATGTAGAAGAGCCAGCAACTGGCCTCAAAACTTGAAACTCTATGCTCTGATCATATCACCCCGTGGAGAAGAGAAAATGGGAATAACAAAGCCTTCTTATGCCCTTAGCTATTTCTTAGAAAGTCCCTCAACCTTACAGAGTTGTCCCAAGACTAATTACATTTATAAAAATTCATTCGTTCATTCAACATTCAGTATACATGTATTTATTGCCTACTTTGGGGAGGAACTTAGAAATTCAAGACAAGTGAGACATGGCTCTTGTCTTTGAAGAAATTTATCATTCTGGGAGATGAAGATAGACTAAATCAATGAGTCCTTGAATTGATTCTTGTGGAACAATGGGTATGTTCACAAAACAGATAGGAGTCAGAGACAGAAGTCCATGCAGAGGAAGCAATTTAACAATGGTTGAAAAAGCGAAATAACCCAATTGTTCAGGGAACTTCAAAATGCCTGTTGTGCCTTAAAGTGCGAAAGGAAGGGAGAAAGAAAGTGGATAAGAGGAAAGGTTTGGTTCACAAGAATTGAGAAGGGGCTACAGCATAGAGAGCTTCGTGTTCCATGCCTCAGAGTTTCATGTTCAGGGTCATATATTCATTGAGGGCTTTCAAACTGGGGAATGTCATGATTAGATTGATAACATTCTAGAGTAATCTGACATCACCATAAAAGACAGCTTAGGAGCCATAACTAGAGACTTGCATATCTTGAGCTGTTATAAGAATATTGCATTTATCTAGACTTGAAAAGGCTGGAGTAAGCTCTGAGTGGGTGGAAAAGGGAGCAAACCCAAGAGATGGCAAATATATCAGGGTGTCCTCAAGAGACAAAACCACAAAACGATTTGAATGGGAACAGTTTCACACAAAGAATTGTTGTCTAGGGGCGCCTGGCTGGCTCCGTTGGTAGAGCATGCGACTCTTGCACTGAGGGTAGTGAGTTTGAGCCCCTTTTTGGGGGTAACGTTTACTTAAAAATAAATAAATATGTAAATAAATAAATAACCATATAGAACACCCTTTAATAATAAAATAAGCTAATTTTAAGAAAAGAATTATTATCTATAAAAAGAGATTGAGTTAATGGGGAATTGGCTAGCCAAGAAGTAAGGAGAACTCTAAAGAGGAATAGCAGATATAAGGAATGGCCACACCCCCGGGGCTGAGATAAAATGAGCAAGAGAAAAACAGATCTGATTGACAAATCAAAATTGTAATTTAAAAAAGTTAACAGGGGTGCCTGGGTGGCTCAGTCACTAAGCATCTGCCATCTGCTTGGGTCATGATCCCAGGGTGCTGGAATCAGGCCTGTGTCAGGCTCTCTGCCAGGAGGGTTCCCTCCCTCTCCCTTTGCCCCTCCCCCTGCGTGTGCCCTCGCTCTCTCTCTCTCTCTCTCTGTCAAATAAATAAATAAATAGTCTTTAAAAAAATTTAAAAAGTTAACAAAATCCCAATGTAGATGGGATTGAAGAAAATTTATCGAATAGAGTCCTTATAGGGGCATGGGAAAAATTAAAGGAATAAGCCAACACATTATTAGCAAACATAATCCAACACCACATTAAATATAATGATGTAATATGACCAAGTAGGATAAATTCAAGGAATGCACCATTTCTGTAGATGCTAAGAAGGCCTTTGATTAACTTTATCACCCTTTTATGACAAAAACATTCACAGAAATGGGAATTGAGGGCTACCTTCTCAACAGGATAAAGTATATATACCTTAGTCCTAAAGCTAATATTCTATTTAGTGAGGGAATACTGGAGGTATTTTCATAAGATTGGGAACAAGGCAAGAATCAAACAACACACTAAATGTGTCTGTCACCTAATGCAATTAGACAAGAGACACCAATCAGAAGCCTAGCATGGGAGAAGAAGTAAAACTACCTCTATTTGAAGATGTGATAGAATTCTTTGAAAAACCCAGAGAATCAATGATAAAGCCAACTCAGACAATAAAAGAATTCAGTGAAGTAGCAGGATATAAAGATGAGAAGCTTAGGGGGGCAGCTGGCTGGCTCCATTGGTAGAGCGTGTGACTCTTGATCTCAGGGTCATGAGTTCAAGACCCACATGGGCATAGAGCTTACTTTAAAAATAAATAAATAGGGGCTCCTAAGTGGCTCAGTCAGTTAAGTGTCTGCCTTCAGCTCAGGTCATGATCTTGGGGTCCTGAGATCGAGCCCCACTTGAGGTTCCCTGCTCAGCGGGGAGTCTGTTTCTCCCTCTGCCTCTCCTCCTCGCTCTTGCTCTCTCTCTCTCTCTCTCTCAAATAAATAAAAATATAAAATAAAAAATAAAGGCAAATGGCTTGAAAGAAAGAAAAAGAGAAGAAAAGAGAAGAGAAGAAAAGAAAAAAGAAAAGATTAAATATTTGGCAATACGTTTAACCAGAAATGGACAAAACCTATATGAGGACAATTTTGAAACAGTCCCGAAAGACACAAAAGCAGACTTGAACAACTAGAAATCTATTCCCTGTTCTTGGCTAGGATGACAACATTCAAAAGATATCAGTTCCCCCTAAGTTAATTTATAAATTCAATGCAACTCCAATAAAAATACCAAGAAGCTCTTTTACGGATAAGTTGATACTGAAGTTCATGTGGGGAAGCAAACACGCAAGAATCACAAGGGACCACGGAAGAACACGTACAAGGGAGAACTAGCACTATAAGACAGTAACATGTAATGTAATGTAAGGGTCTTTAATGAAAGTAATGTGGTGGGGCACTTGGAGAGTGCCCATGTAGACCAGTGGGACAGAACAGAAAGTTCAGAACTGGGCCCAAATACATATGGAATCTGTCTGTACTATGTTTGAAATTCTTCTGTAAACCTAAAGACCGTTCAAAATACAAAATCAAAACCGTACAAACACCATTAGTCATTAGGTAAATGCAAATCAAACCCACAATGAGATATCACTTCCTATTAGGATGGCAACCATCAAAAGGACGGAAAATAGCCAGTGTTGGGAAGAAGGGGAAGTAATTGGAATTCCCCTACGTTAGCAATGGGAAAACTGCTGGGGACAAGAATTTGGAAGTTCCTCCAAAAAGTTAAACATAGAATTACTCTATGACCCAGCAATTCCACCCCTAGGTATGTATCCAAGAGAACTGAAAACAAATGTTCACCCAAGGACTTGAATGTGAATGTTGATAGCTACATTACTCATAACCGGCGAAAAGGGGACACAACCCAAATGTCCATCAACTGCATAAAGAAAAATATAGACAAACAAAATGTGATTCATCCATACAACGAAATAGTATTCAGCCAAAAGAAGGGAGAAGGGAGGGGAATGCGTTTCTGATTACATGCTACAGTGTGGATGAAACCTGAACACGTGGTAAGCGACAGACATGACCAAGGTGACATGTTGTGTGAATTGGCAAATCTATTGAGACAGAAAGTAGGCTAGTAGTTGTCAGGGCTTGAGGGGAATGGGGGGCAATGGGGATTGCTAACAGTCACAGGGTTCTTTTGGGGGTAACGGAAATGTCACGGAATTATCTAATGATAATGGTGGCACAGCATTGTGAATATACTAAAAAACTATAGACCTGTATGACTTTAAAATGGTAAATGTTATGTTTTGTCCATGTTTTCTCAGTAAAAAAAGATTCAATTAAAAACCTCCATACACTGAGGGCACCTGGGTGGCTCAGTCAGTTAAATCTTGGACTCTTGATTTTGGCTCAGGTCATGATCTCAGGGTCATGGGATGAAGCCCCACATCCAGCTCCATGTGTGGAGTCTGCTTGAGATTCTCTCTCTCCCTCTCCCCCTCCCAACACCCCCCCACCGCCGCTCACACATACTCTATAAATAAATAAATAAATAAATAAATAAATAAACAAACAAACAAACAAACAAACACCTCCATACACTGAAATTTAAAAAAAAAAACAACCTCCATATAAACCAGAAACACGATGACATCAAGGACAGAGAAAATATTTAAAATGGCAAGTTCCCTTTGCACAGAGCAAACCACATAGGCTGGATCTGGAAAAGAGAGGGGATTATTAACTGGCCATCGGCACAGTCGACCCCACTGGCTCCTCGGCTTGTGTGTGCTCTTCCCACATTTGAACTCCTGTGGGCTTTGAAAACACAAAGTTCTACAGAAATATGAATGATTTCACAGGATCAGCCTACCTTCTTCAATCTTCTCCCTTATCTTTTCTCTCTGAAAACAACTCCATTCGAATTCCAAATTCTTTTGGATCCCAAAGGGTGGCTTTCCATCATGGCCACCATATAAGAAGGAAGGAATGAAGATTACAGGAGGTGCTCCTATCTTTAGTGAACCTCAAGTCAAATAGAAGAATGAAACCAAATGAGATAGTATGGGGAAGATAGCCTGAGAAATCCCTGAATTTTTTCTATATTTAACTCTTCTGGCTTTCAATTTTCTGGGCTCTGAGTAAAAAGGGAAAGTAGAAATAAGAGGGTGGCTTATTTCTCTCAGGTTTTTTTTTGGGGGGGGGGGGTTGTTTGTTTGTTTTTTCTTATTTCTCATCTCAACAGACTAAGCCTACTTTGGCAAAGCCAGACTGTGGAGGAGTGGCAGGGAAACCCAGAGCGGTGGCTTTAGATGGAAATTTCTAGAATGGGGTGAGATATATATATATATATATATATATATATATATATATATATATATAATTTTTCCTACACACTGACTGGGTTGAAGATGGTTGCTTTAGAAACCTCGCTCCTTTAAATCTTCCCTGTCTTGTTTGATGTTGCCACTTCCCTGAGAAGCCCATTGGTGCACAGGCCTGAGTGAATTCTCTCTGTAAGTGAGTAATATTTGATTGCCTGAGAACACGGAGAGGTCTCTTGTCTAGCTCCACATGAAGCCCCTTAAAAGATCTGTGTTCATCTCAGAGTATATGAAGTGGTGAGTGTTCTCATGAGAAGCCTCATTTTCTTGTGGCGTGGTAACAGAACAGAGGGCTCTGGCATGTAGCCCTCTCCCCTGATAGGCCGGTCAGCCAGCTATCTTGTCTGCCTTCCACAGACAACATCACAGGCCTCACAAAATGGGGAACGACAGACCATCTTCATTCAGCATTGGCTTCAGCTGTGAAGGCGTTCAGCCATTTCACACACAAATAATTTCCTAGGAGGTGCTGTATTTGCATATGGGTCGATTTAAGTGATTTCGTTTTTACTTCTCCCTTTCACGGTTAAGGAGATGCTATCTCTTTGAATATCTTGAGGTAAAACTAAATCTGTAGTTTTGTATGGACAAGGAGTGGGTGAATGGAAGAGTGAGGAATTTTAAGCATTCAATTTCTATTTAACCAGGATCTTTAATTAATAGGAACTTCTCTCTCCCTCTTTTCTTTCTTATCTTTTTTTTTTTTTTTGAGAGGCAGTGATACTTTTTAAGAACACATATCAAGAATCTTAAAACAATTTTCAGGACATTTCTTGGGATTAATTGCTTTCCAGGTGTCTAATTCTGTAGAAATAGAACTGATGGTCATGAAGATACTCTAAGTAACTAGAATATCCCCAGTTACCAAAAGCATCAACAGTAGTCTTTCTACTACTGTACTGAATAAGCCACGAAAGACGAATAATGCACTTATAAAAACTTTTCACTGAATGTTCGCGAAACTTTAAATGCAAAATATTTTAGTCATTGTTTAATTAATTACTCGATTCACTGGGGCACCTGGCTGGCTCAGTTGGTTGGGCATGTGAGTCTTGATCTCAGGTTCATGAGTTCGAGCCCCACGTCGGGTATACAGATTACTTAAATAAGTAAAGTAACAGCAGTTTTTTAAAGAGTACACAATTTAGTTGATTTGGACCACAAAGTTCCTGGGTAATTGAGGACTTTATGAGAATTCATGTACAAAGCTGTGTATATACATGCCCTATTTAAGAACTCTAGAAAAGTTTGACTCCAGTCCTTATCTTAAAAAATGTGGCATGTAACTGAGTTACTTTTTTTGCTTTTTTCTCTCGGTGAAAACACCTATTCAAAGAGAATATTCTGTTTCATTCTGGAAGCATCATTTGGCCCTTGCTTTGTTTAGGAGGATCTCGCCCTGCATCCCTGAATGTGCCCCCATTTCGCTTCCATTGGCCAAAATCCGTGGATTATGGGGCCCCTCTGGGAGTCAGCGGGACAAGTGTTGGAGCACGAGGGACACATAGGAGACACAAAATCCGATTCTCACCACCAAGCCTCTGGTCCTGACTTTGTCTCCCCAGCTTTGTGATGAAGTAGGCTCCTTCTCCTTCTCTTGCTCTTTGTCTACATTTGACAGAGGCCCACTGAACAGAGAATAGCGAACACAGCACAAGAAGCAAATCTGGCAGGGCCCTTCAATTAGAAGGTAATGATTAAATTCATTTGGTATTCTTTGTGCCATAGCGACATTATTTATAAGGAATTCTTTGGGTAATGTGACTGCCTTTTACACTTCCAGCAACATTTCTCAGCCATTATCACTAAATAATCTTGAGTTCTTGCAAATCCCTTAGCAAAGGCTTCTTATAAAAGACCTTAAAAAGGAATAAATCCTCTGAGATATTACAGGATTCTCGCTGAGTGCCTCCCACAGACTTGCCTGGGAATCGCTCGGCTTAAACCCCGTATATTGCTTTGAAGATCCAATCCGTGTTCCTATAATTCAGGCATGAAAAGAAGATGATGATGATGAAGAAGACAGCCGTAAATATTTGTAACAGAGCTAACATCTGCATTGGTTTGTGATATTTTTGGTAGGGTAAAGGAGGGGAGAGAAAAAGCCTGATGTTTATTTACAGCCCTTTTCTGGCGATAAGGGGGGATTTCAGTCTATCTCTTAGGCACAGGGAATTAGAATTCATTTTGGAAAACACAGGGCAAAACTGGAGGACTGGTGTGGATGGGGAAGTAAGAGGCAAGAAATCAAATAATTTTTTGACACCCACCTTTTCTGATCAAGAAGCTCTCCTCGACCCAAAGTCTTTGCCCAGAGGAGCCTATATTTGCCCCGAGGAGCCACTGAAATGTAGCCCTTTTCCCTCTCTCAAAGGGCTGACAGGAACACCCGCCTTCCACTGCTTTCTGGAGCTTCCAGAGATGTTAGCTTCCCAAGGGATGGCCTTGCCGCTGACAGATGAGTGACTCTCATGACTGCACAGCTCCTCTTTTTAATCAGACTTGCAGGAAATTACAGGCATCTCTCCTGTATTTATTTGGTTTTAAAGTGTTTCCTGCATGAGCTCCTTTTTTCAGCAGAGAAAATAAATTGTAGAAGACCTTATCTGCCTACTTCAGAAACTTTCTCTGTCAGGCGGCGGGCTCCCCTTTTCATTATCTGTAACACGGGCGTTGAATATTTAAGGTCCCGAATCTCTCACCATCATGTTCTACCTGTAGATTTTTTTTCTTTATTTCTGGAGTCACGTAAATAGTCTAATAAGTGGAATTTTACTGAGTCTGTGCTGGAGAGTATCAGAGAGCTTTCTGTGTGGTCAGGAAAGAGCAAGGCCATTTCCTCTTCATTCCACCATACTGAGTAAATCCTCACAATACTAAGGTACCAAATGAAGGGTCAAGGTCAAGATTTTTAATTACTGTATTTTATCAAATCGACAAGGCTGCTAGGAGAGAAAAGAAACCTGCCAATTAACTCTGATGCACCATGAATTGAGTGACTGATTTCAGAGATGTTCAGTGTAACAAAAGCCTGTATCTTCAAATTGATGAAAAATAGTCAATAGTTCAGATTTTTTTTTTTTTTTTTCTGAGCACTTTGTGTGCCAGCCTCTTTGGATGCTAATGCTGAAGTGTGGAACAGGGCTCTGGTAGGGAGCTTATGGTTCCTTTGGGGGAGATAAGACCATCACCTGTGGAACCAAAAGATGGGAGTCATCTGAGCATAATGGACAGGGCTAAATGCCGTGAAGAGGTGACTAGAGAGAAAATTCCACAGGAATGGGTTAGAAGAACAACAAAAGCTGAGTCCTAAAGACTTCGGGTAGAGGGGACCATTCTAGGGAAAGGCAAAGGTTTTCATATCTGCAGAAGTAATAGGCAATGATGTAGGAGGTCGGGCTCTAGGAACCCAAGGGCCGGGATTCAGATCCCAGCCCAGCCACTGGATGGCTTTGGGCAATTTACTTTAACCTCTTTCTGCTTCAGTTGAAGGGAATTAAATTTGTTACTGAGATTAGAATATTACTTAACACAAACGCACTCTGTAGGAACGAACTCGGAAGAACAATACTGATGATGTGTAAAGGGTTGAGTTGGCTGGACCAAGAAGAGAGAGGCGAACAGCCTGGAGAAAGGGGTGGCTGGAGGATACAGGGGTGAAGTCATATCCTTACTACTCCAGAAGCACAGCAACATAGCAAAGTACCAGGGCCTTTGCACGAACTAGTTCCCTGGTCTAGAATACTCTTTGCCCAACTAGCCATCTGCCTTGTTCCTTTATAGTTCCTTTTGGCTTTTGCTAAAATGTAATCTCATCAGAGAGCTCTTCTTTAATGACCCTACAGAAAATGATACCACCAGCTCTGCCCTGTCGCTTTCATCTCCCTTACTTTACATTTTTTAAAAAAGTTCTACTACCTGTTATTTTGTACGTATGTTTATTTGGTAAGGGTGTGCGTGCATGTGTGTGTGTGTGTGTGTGTGTGTGTGTGTGTGTGTGTGTGTGTGTGTAGTATCATTCTCTGGCAAATAGAATGGGAATTGGAAGAGAACAGGCTCAGACAAATAAAAATAATAGGAAAGAACAAGTCCTCAAGGCTAGAAGACTTGGTGACACCTGCACTGAGCTGATCAGAATATGCCACCCCAAGATACACCACTTTTGCATAAGGATTATTTTGAGCTGAAGGCAATTAAGATGCAAAGGCAGGAATGGGGTGCTTGGGTGGCTCAGTCAGTTGGGTGTCTGACCCTTGATTTCAGATCAGGTCATAATCTCAGGGTTGTGGGATCAAGCCCTGCATCGGGCTCCATGATGGGTGTCGACCTGCTTGGGATTCTCTCTCTCTCCCTCTGTGCCCCGCCCACTTGAGTATTCTCTCTCTCTCTCTCTCTCTCTCTCTCTCTCTCTCTCAAAAAAATAAGTAAGTAAAAATAATAAAAGTGAAGCACATGCAAGAAGGGCTCTTTGCCTTCTTGGGGGCAAAAGAAAAGGTGAACACTGAAAAGCAGGACACACCTTTCCCTCGTGAAGGTCTTCCTTCTCCCCTCTCCGGTACCAGAAGGAAAACAACCGTTATCAGTAGGGACAGAAAGTCCACCCTGAGATGGGTCTGCACAAACCTTACTAAAATAACCCTTATCTTCCATTAGTTTTCACCATATATTCACCCCCAATTTGCCACCTGTAGAAACCCAAATCCATTTTCCTTTCACTTGCCACTTATCTGAAATTTAGCACCCTTTGTTAAAATGGCATATAAGCTCCCAAAAAGCTAAACTGCTTTTTCAGGTTTTCACTTCTTTTCTGTGAGGCTCCCAATGTGCGTATGAAATGACCTTTTTCTGTTAGTCTTTTGTCAATTTAATTTACATGCCCCAGCAACAGACCTAAGAGGGCAGAGGAAAAAATTTTCCCTCCCCTATGACATAGGTAACATCCATGGATTCTACTGCCCAGGCTATATAGTCTACATTTTACAAACACAGCAACAACAATAACAAAACTGTAGATCCCCCTTGAAGGCAGTCACTTTTCTATAACTTGCGTACCTGCTTACATCTTGTTCTATGAGTGAAGGAAGAAAAAGCATCTTCCTGGATCGAGATGCCTCCTTGGGAGAACAGTGCATTCTCCTGACCCATGAATTAAAACCTATGACCCAGAGAGCTTAGGATCACTCACTGTGGTAGGCCGAATAATGGTCGCACAAGATATCTAGGTCCGAATCTCTGGAACCTCTGAATGTTACCTCGTATGGCAAAAGGGACTGTGCAGATGTGAGTGAATTAAGGATTTTTAAAATGAGATTATCCTGGATTATCTGCAGTAGGCCCTAAATTTAATCACAAGTGTCCTTATAAGAAGGAGGCAGAGGGAAATTTAACCACAGAAGGAGCCACCAATATAAGGATGGAAGTGAGATCCTGCTCTGCTGGCTTTGGAGATGGGGGAAGAGGCTGGGTGCTAAGAAAGCAAACCATGCAGCTCTAGAGACAGGAATGAAGGCAAACAAATGGATTTGCCCCTAGAGCCTCAGGAGAGTGTATGGTCTTGACTTCAGCCCAGTGAAACTGATTTCAGACTTCTGATGTCCAGAACCGTAGAGAACTGTGTGTTGCTCTGAGCCCCCAGATTGGGGGATATTTGTTACAGCAGCCATAAGATACTGATACACTCATCCTGGTGTCTTTGTGATGCTTCACGGATATCATACTCACTGTGCCAATGGTTCAGGGCAATCGCTATTCAGAACAGCAATTTGAGCAGAATCACAGGAGGTTTCTAATTTTGTTTCGGCTCAGAATGGAACTTCTTTTACACTTCACTCCACCAAAATGTTAAGTCACTCGTTGTTATTCATGGTTCTCGTTGTTTTCAACCTGTCCTTCTTGCATAGAACAAAAGGCAGTGTGGAAATCAAGGAGAATTCTTCGAGAACCTACTGTGTGTCTCTATTTGAGGCATAAAGGAGCTTTTGACCATTTGGTCTAACTTTTTTCATACTGGCAAGGGAATTGGGATATGGAAGAACTCATGAAAAATATATGAAGAAAACTCTGACAGCCAAATAACCTACATATAAAAAGTATTTTTGTTTCCTAACACTATGTTGGGCCTATGTACAGGTTCAATAAATGTGGTACTTAAATGACATAGTCCTTGTTTTTAAAGAGTTTACAACCCAAGGGAAAATATTTAGACAGGAAAGACAAATAGATTTTCTAGATAATAAAATGTATTATAAAACTCTATTTAAAAAATGTGACCCAGTGTAGGAATAGGGAGAATTCTAGAATGTCATAAAACTCTAAGAATAGAATAAGAATTTACTTTATAGGGGCTCCTGGATGGCTTAGTTCGTTGAGCATCCAACTCTTGATTTCAGCTCAGGTCATGATCTCAGGGTCCTGGGATTGAGCCCAGTGGGGACTCTGTGCTTGAGATTCTCTCTCCATCTCCCTCTGCCCCTCCCCTACTCACCCTCTCTCAAATAAATAAATAAATCTTTAAAAGAAAGAATTTACTTTATGATATAAGGGGCATTTCAAATATATTTGTGGAGAAAGAATAGATTAATAAATAAATCATTATTTAAATCAGCTAACATTTTTTATTTAATTTAATTAAGTTTAATTAATTAATTAATTTAATTAATTATTTAATTTAATTTTTATTTATTTATTTAAATCAGCTAACATTAATTAAAATCAGCTAACATTTTGGGGTGGGGGGAAGGCTTGATTCCCTACTGCACATCTTCCACCAAAAGAAAGCTGGGTTATAAATGGAAAAACACATGATATAATAAATTAAGGGGGAAAAGTACACGTTGATATTAATTTTATTTTCCTGTGCAAAGACATTTTTAAAAACATTGCACTACAAGAAATGAAATGAACTTAAAACTTTTCATTTGATTAAGAGTAAAACTATAAAACATTTATATTCCAAAAATATAAAAATTCCAAAGATAGAGAATCTGAGAAATAATTAGGGAGTATGAAAATATTTAGCTTCAAGAGGTTCATTGCAATGTGTAATGTGTGTGTGTGTGTGTGTGTGTGTGTGTGTGTGTGTGTTTGAGTATAAGTCTGGGAAAAAACCACTAATATATTAAGTAATTATATACTGTTAGTAGGATTTCAGTAGAGTCAGTATATCTATCTAATCTCTCTATTGTGATAGACAATAGATAGATAGATAGATAGATAGATAGATAGATAGATAGATAGATAATTTACTTATTTATTTGGTAATTTTATTCCTAATACCACTCTGCTCTCCCATTCATTTTTAGAGTAACATATCTATTAACATGGGTCAAGGTTACAAGGTTTAATATCAAAATAGAGTAGAATGAACTCTGAAAGAAAGGGAAACACTTTGGAATTCACTACTCATTCCCCAGTTTATTGTTAGGGATTTCATTGTTATTTTACAGGCAGAATACTTTGAGTGACTATACAACCGCAGATAGATTATCCTTAACTTCCTTCCTGTAGTCTACAAACTAAATCTCAAACTTTAGTGTGTTCGATGTAAGTAAACTCTACTTGGAGTGATCTAAAGGATTTTTAATGATGACTTTAGGAACAAGTCCTGTATAAATGCAGTTCCACTGTGTAGGTGGGTTTTTTTATTTTTATTTAACCGATTTCAATGCAGAAATGAGCCTATATTGCTTTTCTTTTTCTATTGTTTACAACATTAGGAGACCCTAACCCATTTTAAGTTCTAGGAGGGGACAGCACTCCTTGTAAATTGGCCCACAGATAGTCCTCCGAGGGGTGTAAAGATGAGGAGAGCAGAAGAGACACAGCTTTCCTGTTGCTCATGATTCCCTTTGAAGATTTCATGATGGTGCAATAATCTATTTTTCTGCTCTGAATGGGAGGGTGAGAATTGGGAAATGGAGGGTTGGGGCCAGAAGGAGCAAGCAAGAGAGTCACCGGACAGATTCCCATAATTCCAGGAGCCGATGGTGGGAAGGTAACCAAAAAAAATATGAACAAATAAAAAGATAGGAGACTAGCCAACTTGGAGAAGGGCCACTTGGAGGGACAATGCTCAAAAGCTGAAGAGAGCCTCGTGTTTACTTGCCAACTGCTCAGACCCAAAGAGCGAGAATCTTCGATTGCCGGAAGAGGGGCCCCTGGCAGTAAATTCCCCAGTGGGTACAGGTGGGAAGCTGGTCCCCACTGGGCTCGCCAGGTGCCTGAGCATCAGGCCTTGTGCCCATCTGTGTCCCTGAGCCTAGGCTTGGTCCTTGCCACACTAGTTGGTGTGGATACCCACTCCTTAGTGTCTGGGGGTAGGAGGTGAGAGTGAATTGGATCCCTACATTGAGGGTGATGAGGGCACCAAACTGAATAGTTGGAAATGTCTGGGCTGAGATATGATTAACAACACCCCTGACATAAGCTTTTGACAACTTGCCTAAAAATTAAATACAAAAAGCCTGAAGCAAAGGAATAAAATCACAGAGAAAATATCTATAGATTTAATTATGTATACCTAAAACAACAACAACAAAACAAGTTATGCTTCCCAAAACAGTATAAGCCAGGTGAAAAAGCAAGCAATATAATGAGGGGAATATTTGCACAACTGTGCCTCCCTTCCCCCCAAATGGCGGCAGTATCTGCTGTGATCCAAACTGACCCCACGATGTGGGTGGGGGTCATTTTGTTTAGGTTAATTGCTGGGGTGGTTGAGGATTAACCTCCATTTAAAAAAATTTTTTATTTAAATTCACTTTAAGTATAACATATATTATCAGTTTCAGGGATAGAATTCAGTGCATCATTAGTTGCATGTAACACCCAGTGCTCATTACATCATGTGTCCTCCTTAATGCCCATCACCCAGTTACCCTATCCCCCTACCCACCTCCCCTCCAGCAACCCTCAGTTTGTTTCCTAGAGTTAAGAGAAACTTATGGTTTGTCTTTCTCTCTGTTTTTATATTATTTTATTTTTCCTTCCGTATGTTCATCTATTTTGTTTCTTAACCTCCACATGAGTGAAATCATATGGTATTTGTTTTTCTCTAATTTCACTTAGTGTAATACCCTCTAGTTGCATCCATGTCATTGCAAATGGCAAGATTTCATTCTTTTTGCTGGCTGAGTAATATTCCTGTATGTGTGTGTGTGTACCACATCTTCTTTATCCATTTATCTGTCAATGGACATTTGGGCTCTTTCCATAGTTTGGCTATTGTGGACATTGCTGCTATAAACATTGGGGTGCATGTGCCTCTTTGGATCAGTATGTTTGTATCCTTTGGGTAAATACCCAGTAGTGTAATTGCTGGATCATAGGGTAGTTCTATTTTAAACTTTTTGAGGAATGTCCATACTGTTTTCCAGAGTGGCGGCACCAGCTTGCATTCCCACCAACAGCGTAGGAGGGCTCCCCTTTCTCTGCATCCTCGCCAACACCTGTCATTCCTGAGTTGTTCATTTTAGCCATTCTGACCGGTGTGAGGGGATGTCTCATTGTTAATCTGTCCTTTATGAACACGTGAATCCAGGGGGTGGACAACTGGGAGCTGCTGGCAGAGTTTAGCCCATTCCAGTGGAAGACAGACCAGGACAGAGTCTGGTGGAGCTCTGATCTTACTGGGCCACAAATGAGAACTCACTGGCTGATGCAGAGCAGAATGAGAACTTGAAGAGTGGGACCATGGGAGTCTGATCAACTTGTTATTAACGTAAACTAGATTGGAGGCTTCTGAAACTCTCTGTGAAGTTTATGATGGGATGAGGTAATGTATTCACATTTGGGACTTCGTCAATTTTTATTTAGGCATATTTTGAAACTTCTGGTGAGGTACCAACAAAGTAGATGAACACAATTTGAAATAGGAAAGAATAAATACTGTGGAAGAGAAGTATATCACAGTATTTGGTGGTTATGTGGGTAGTAGGATAATAAGTGATTTTTTTATTCTCATATGTGCTTTTTTCTTTTTCTATATTTTTCTAATTCCTCAATGTGTACACATTTTTTATAATACAAACAAATAAAAAAAAAAAACATTTTTAAATACAACTAACCCACAGCACTGACATGCATCTCTATTCTTCCCATAATAATACCTGTCATCATTTAAAGATTGTTACACTATTCTGTCTAAACTGTACCTATTTGTCCAATGAGGGATATTATTTATTGGAAAATCATTGTATCTGTTCTGTGGTACAATCTGAAAAGCATAAGTCTCATACACTCCCACCCTTGTACATTCTCCCTCATCACATTCCTTCTAAGTAGGGTAATGACCTTGTCTTGATGTTCAGTCTTTCATATGGCCATGTCTTGCTGAATTTGCCCAAGACAGGAGAACAAAATGAGTAAAGAGGAAAGGAAGCAAAAGTGAAGCAATTAAAAACTCTTCTTAAAAAATCGCAAGCCAATCTTGATCTCCTTGGGGGGCGGGGACTACTGAATCAATGCTATTATGTCCCTTTTAATAGAACAAATGGAAGGAGAAAGTTCCAGTCTCCAGCCCCCTGGAGGACCAGGGACTGTGCCTGTCCCAAAGTTGTGACTATGGGAGCTTGATTTCTTTCTGTTTTGCGTCCAGGAAGTGCATTTGTACCAGAAAGCTCTAGCATAACAAAGGTTACCCTAAAAGCTGGTCAATAATTTATATGAAAGAATTTGTGGAATTTTGTTGTACCTTGATTCTCCTGTTGAAAGGGAGAACAAAACAAGCAAAAGCCCTAAAAACATTTTGAAATGAATGTTACAGCAGGCTTCAGCTTTCAAAACAACCACCACCATAATTGTGTGCATTAGAGGGCAATGTGTCGTGTGGCTTGGTCTGCGGCAAAGTTGCCAGAAGTCACCAGCCTGTGGCTTCATTGTTCTCTGCTAAAGAGAAACAGAAAGAATGAAATGAGCTTTGTCTTGTTTTTTTTTTTGTTTTTTTTTTTCTTGCTTGTTTTCACAGTGGATTTCCAGTCAGTGTGTTCATACAACTTGGCCACAACCCACCCTTGTTTCTAGAAATGGGGTTAGTCCTCTCAAGGGTTTGCCATAAAATATAATGCAGCACATCTTTGGTGAGGCCTCTCTGGGTTGCTGTTAGGAATAAGGTCTTGTGTGTTTTACGCAGAGCTTTCTGACTTGCAGAGTGATTTTAGGGCTTCTATCTCAGTAAGATGAGGTAATAAGGACATACACTATCATACACCCCCCCTTCCCAACCTCCATTTAACAGGTAGAAAAAAAAAACCAAAAGTTCTAGGGCTTCTATCAGATATTATGGGTTTGGGGTCTTCCGGCATTCTAATCCCCCTTCCTTTAATACCCTAGCATGCCTTCTGCGGGGACCCCACACTGTCACCAAGGTCCTCTCTGTCCCTGCCTTGGCATAGCACATGGCATAGGCTGACACGGTACAGTGCTCTGTCCTGGGACGTGGTATCTTCAGTGTGACCCAGAGACGAGGGAATAAGAGCTATTTCATATCCCCAGTTCCTGTTCTCCCGTTCTCTTTCTTTCTCCCTCTCTCTGGGTTTCTTTCATTTAACTTTTTAAAAGAATTATTATTTATAATGACATTTAATTGACATGCAGAGAAGTGCTATATTTGAAGTTTAACCAAGAATTTTTATTTTTTTTTATTTTTTTTAAAGGTTTTATTTATTTATTTGTCAGAGAGAGAGAAAGAGAGGAAGAGGGCGAGCACAAGCAGGGAGAACAGCAGGCAGAGGTAGAAGCAGTTTCCTTGCTGAGCAGGGAGCCCAATGTGTGACTCGATCCCAGGACCCTGGGATCATGACCTGAGCCGAAGGTAGATGCTTAACCAACTGAGCCACCCAGGCATCCTAACCAAGCATTTTTAAATGAACACATATAACCACCATCCGAATTAAAGAAATAGTCCTTTGCCAATACCTGCAAGTTCCTGTCATACCCCATCCTGACTCCAATTCTCTCCTTCCCCTGGGTCAGCAATGGCCTGGTGTCTACAGTAATTACTCTCTGGCTAACTTTCTGTTTTATCACCCAAAGATGAATCTATAAACAGTTTAGTTTAGTTTTGCCAGTTTTTGAATTTTGAAATGAAACCACACGATATGTATTTATCTGTAACTGGCTTCTTTCACTTAGCATTTCACCTGTGTGGTTGGCTGAGACGGAAGTTCATTTATTGCCACTGTTTTGTCGCATTCCATTGTGTGAGTGTAGCACAATACATTCATCCATCGTGCTGCCGAAGGCTCTCCGGGATGTCTGGGTTATCAGGAACAACTCAGGTACGAATAGTCTTGTGCACTTTATCCTGACGCACACGAGCTCAGATGTGGCTAGGGTATCAGTGACCGGCAGTGGAATTGATGGAGCCTAAGTTGTGTTTCTCTTCATCTTACTCCATAATGCCAAAGAGTCTTCCAGTTTACAATACCACCAGTAGCAAGTGGCATTCCCATCATGGTACTATCCTCACCAACACTTGGACCTATCAGGTTTTTAAACATGGATTCATCAAATGATTTTCACAATGTTAATTATCCCGCCTTGGATAAAAGTGAGTAAAAAAAAAAAAAAAAAAAAAAGTGAGCCAGAATATTTCCCTCAAAGGCTCCTGAGTGGCAGGGTAGTCTCGTGGTAGGAATGTAGACTTTGGATTTAGTTTGGGTTCAAGTCTCGGCTTATGGGAAAATTACTTAACTTTTCTACGCTTCATTTTTTTAAACTATTTTTTTAAATTTATTATTTCTTTTAGAGAGAGAGAGGAGGAGAGAGAGGAGAGAGCGAGTGAGTGAGCGAACAGGGGGAGGGGAAGAGAGATGGAGAATCTCAAACAGACTCCACAGTGAGTGTGGAGCCGGACACGGGGCTCAACCTCACAACCCATGAGACATGACCTGAGCCGAAACCCAGAGTCAGGCACTTAACCGACTGAGCCACTCAGGCGCCCCTCTGTGTTTCATTTTTCACATCTATCAAATTGAGCAATTATAATGCTCAACCTCATCAGATTATTGTAACGATTAAGCGACTTCATAAACCTAAAACATTTAAAGCAGTACCTGGCACAAAATGAGTACTGTACGTGCTCGTCATCGTTATTATGAGAAAAGCAAAAGAAGGTCTGGGATCAGGTGTAGAGTCAGACCCATAAATACAGAGAACAGAGGGATGATGGCCACAGGGGAGCGAATGGGGGATGGGCAAAATGGGGGCAGGGGAGTGGGAGATACAAGCACCCAGTTATGGGATGAATAAGTCACAGGGATAAAAGGCACAGCACAAGGAATATAGTCGGTGATCCTGTGACAATGGCACCGTATGGTGATATGGTGACACGTGGCAGCTACGTTGTGGTGAGCACGGCCTAACCCACAGACTTGTCAAAGCACTATGTTATACACCTGAAACTAATGCAACAGCGTGTGTCAACTGTACTCAAATTTATTCTTTCTTTTCTTTTTTTTAAATTATTTAAGATTATTTATTTATTTATTTATTTGTCAGAGAGAGAGAGAGCAAGAGAGCGAGTGCCCAAGCAGGGGGAGTGGCAGGCAGAGCAGGGAGCCTGAAGTAGGATTCGATCCCAGGACCCTGGGATCATGACCTAAGCTGAAGGCAGACGATTAACTGACTGAGCCCCCCAGGCGGCCCTGACTTGTACTCAAATTGAAACAAGGGCAGTGATGGAGCAGCCGGAGGGACACAGAGGCCAGCCAGGGTTGAGTGAAACCTCTGGGATCTGCCGGGATAGGATCGGGCGCCAGCTTGCCCCGAGGGGTCCTCCACTTCCAGGGGCTGCTGTTGGGCTGAACGGACCCAGTTCTCCGGTGGGGCTCGGCCTGGTTTTCAACAGATCTCGCCTCTCTCTTCTTAGGACATTGTAACTCTTTGGAGATTATCTAGAGAATGAAGAGAAGCCCAGAGGCCCTTTTTAAAACAGGTGTCTGATACCTTTCAAGCTGAAGGAAAAGAGCCTGTTACTCACTTGGAAAGGAACAAAGACCTTTCACCCTGAGATTTTGTAGATTACACCCACAATAAGGAAGCGGCTCTGATCTCTGACCATCATGATGTACAGGTGTACAACATAGTAATTCCACGTTTATATACATTAGGAGGTGACCTCGGGACAAATCTAGCTCCCGTTTGTCACCATACAAAGTTGCTACATTATTAAGGACATTCCTTATGCTGTACAGTGAATCCCCATTAAATGAGCTCATACTTAAAACTTGTAAGATACTTACAAAGGATCGTCTGACCGTTTTTAATTCAATAAATGTTATTATTATTGAAAGTATGTATGCTTGAAACTGCTAAAAATAGATTCCAGTATACAGAAATCTATGCAACTCCTCAAGTATTATGATGGCCTTGTGCTTTCCTGCGTGTTTGAAAAATACAAACTAAAACATATGAGGGGCGCCAGGATGGTGCAGTCAGTTAAGCGACTCTTGGTTCAGCTCAGGCCATGATCTCAGGGTTGTGAGATCAAGGCCTGCATTGGGCTCCACATTTAGCACGGAGTCGGCTAGAGATTCTCTCTCCCTCTCCCTCTGCCCCTCCTGCTCCTGCTCTCTCTCTCTCTCTCAAAAAAAAAAAAAAAAAGAAATCTCTCAGTTCTTTCTTGGTCTTTGAATATTATTCAGATAGATGAAAGTGTGCCTATAGATTGGATATATCAATTAAAACTTTGGTACTGGGAATTTGGGGCATATGGCTAGATTGTCAGATATCATAATGACATTATTTTTGTCTATAAAATGCAATGAAATTACACTGAGAAAAATTTAAATGCTTTCCTTTATGATCTATAATTTAAGATTAATTTGTAAAGCTATTACCTGACTTTTATCATCAGTGTCTTTCACAAAGGCCATATTTCCATGAAGAAAAGAAGTTTTAATAGCCACTTTACCCAAGTGACTGTGTGAAATAAAACTCCAAATTACTACGTGTTAGAACTTTGGGGTACCTTGCAAATGTATTAGCAAATTTCTTCACTAATGTCCCCAAGTAATTAATACTCTTTGGTTCATCTGAAAACTATATTGACCATCCGATGTTCACATGGCTGTGGCTAGGCAGCTTTCCGATATTTCTGTGTACTTCTCTCCCCATTTGAATGTTTTTGCTTAGTCTGTGTATTTCCAAAATTGTTGGCGGCATTTGTACCTTTACTACAATTGTGCAGTTTAATTAGATGTTTTGTAAACAGGAAATATGATTTGTTGTTTTTTAAAGTACACATTGAAGGTTTTAGAAGGATTTAATAAAACCAAGTTATTTTTAAAAAGAGAGAGAGAGTGGGACACTCGAGTGGCTCAGTTGGTTGAGCATCTGCCTTCAGCTCGGGTCATGATATCAAGGTCCTGGGATCAAGCCCCGCATCAGGCTCCCTGCTCTGCGGGGAGCCTGCTTCTCCCTCTCCTGCCCACCCCTCCTGGCTCTTTTGAAAAATATATATATTTTGAGAGACATGGTTTCTCCATTCAATTTAAAGGGAAAGGTGGGTACATGGATACCAAACACACATTATCGATGCTGTCATGGTTGATGCACACAGAGGAGGAAACTATTTGTTAGACTTGACAATGGCAAGTAGGAGCAAAGCAGGCTTCTTTTCGGTAGGAGCAATTGAGATGGGCTTCACAGCTTGAACAGGAGTTTGGCAAATAAAAATAGGGGAGAAAGAACATTCTGAATAGAGAGAAAAGCCTGAGGAGAAAATGACAGAAGTGTGAGAGTCAAAAAGCTTTTTGAAGGTCTGGTGTTGGTGGAAGATACTTCAAATATTTTTGAAGACAATTAAAAAGTGTCAGAAAATCAGTTTAAGGCTGGATTGTAAAGGGCTTTCCAGTAATGCTCAAAAGTTTAGAATTTATTCTTTAGCTGTTAGGGAGTCCCCCTAGGTTTTAATCAAAGGAGTAACTAGAACTTTATGACAGTCACTAACAGGCTGTGACGTAGGGATCAGCTGGGAAGTGAAAGAGAAAAAAGTAGGTCCAAAAGCATATTGGAGCCTTACCAGAGGATGGGGACCAAGTGTACCTTGTCCGTGTTAGCCCCATGTCAGATGAAGCTCTTCTGCTGTGGTCTAAGGCCCCAGGATCAGTTCTACATCTTTCATCCTCCCTTCTTCAAATCCCCAAGAGCAGCGTTTCCCTCTCCCCCCAGCTACACTGCTCTGGGGAAAAGGAAAAGAAAAGAAAAGTAAATAGATGATGGATGGCACAAATGAGAAGCTCTCCATTTACGATGGGCAGATCATTTAGATCAGACGAGAAGTTGCAGAAAAATTAAATAGACAGAAGGGGATGGCTGGGAAATCTGGTCGGATTTGACAGTTGACGTGATATGTGGGGAATGGTGAGGGAGGAGGAGGAGGAGGAAGCGGGGATGATTGGGAAGGTGGGGGCCTGAACATTTGGGAGGACGGTGATGTCACTTACAGAGATAAGAAACACAGGAGGAGGAACAGGTTTGGGGCCAGATGAGTTTTGTTGGGGACCTGAGGAGCTCGCCGTCCTGGCAGCCTCTCTCTGAGGAAAGGTTGACCAGGCAGATGGGAGAGCAGGTCTGTAGGAGGCACAATACCCTGCACACAGCTTCCCCATCAATGTTTATTAAATACGAAATAAACAAAGCCGAAACCAGTTTCCATGTTAGCGTTCCCACAGTGCTGTTTACTGGTTGGGTCCTTGCCGAAGTGAGGCTTGAATATATCCAACTTAAAAATAATTGCTTACCACTTCTGTGCCCTCCCATATGTTGCTCCTTCCAGTTATTAGTACAATTAAAAATAATAATTAAGATTTGGGGGGTGCGGGGAAAGCACCATTCAAACACACTGATATCCTTACCTAATATTGCTAATTCCTAAAAAGAGAACAATTTGTAAAAAGCATTTTCAACGGTGGGCACTAACATGCAGATGGGCAAGGGTCCTGAACTTGGCCTTGAGGTGAAGGCTTTGTTTCTACTTCATTGTGCTATGGCTACTCTCTCACCCTGGGTCTTTTACTCTCTTAGTTTGGGCTGCTTAAAAAAAAAGTACCCTAGACCAGGGTGGCCTATAAACAACAGAAATTTCCTTCTCACAGTTCCAGTTCTGGATGCCAGCATGGCGGGGTTCTGGTGAGAACCCTTTCTGGAGCTGCAGACTTCCTGTGTCCTCACAAGGCAGGAAGAGAGAGCTAGCTCTCTGGCCACTTCTCCTAAGGGCACTTCGTCCCATTCCTGAGGGCTCCACCCTCGTGACCTAATTACCTCCCCCAATGCCCCACCTCCAAATACCATCACATCAGGATTAGGGTTTCCACATACCAGGTTGGGGGAACATAAGTATTCAGTCCATGACACATACCTCAAAGATTTTGTCTTGTCAGAATGTGTGAGATCATAGTTTCCCATCTTGGGTTCCACAAATATGTCTAATGTAAGTGTGGCTGTCCAAATACAAGAAGGTAGCCTGAATTCGTTTCTCTTGTCCTCAACTCCCATTCCCAGGCTGAGGTTTAAGAACATCTCCAACCAGGGCAGTGGGAGGTACAGGCTTCCGGTTAGGGAATGAGTAAGTCACAGCACGAAAATGCAGCATAGAGAATAGAGTCAATGGTATTATAATCGGTTTGTATAGTGACAGATGGCGTGAGCATTGCATGACATATAGACTTTCCAATCACCGTGTGGTACCCCTGAAACTAACCTAACATTCCATCTCAACTGTCCTTCAATTAAAAGAGAACAAGCATCTCCAGTGAAAAACTCTCTCATTTCAAGTTGGAAGTAGTACAGGCTGGCAAATTCCATTCACAGACTGTGTTCCATAAATTCCTGCCCACTTGCCCCCCTCACTCCCATTGTTGTATTATCATTGTGTTTATCCCATCC
The DNA here is from genome assembly GCA_028534135.1 of Potos flavus. Classification (NCBI taxonomy): domain Eukaryota; kingdom Metazoa; phylum Chordata; class Mammalia; order Carnivora; family Procyonidae; genus Potos; species Potos flavus. The sequence continues at coordinate 74,634,916 of CM052892.1, read as the reverse complement.
ACTGAGGTATCAGTGCCTCAGAAGGCCGGCTGAGCTTTGCTCATCCGGCGCTCCCTCACCCTAGTTCAGTGCTTTGCCCATAATAATTTCTCAAACAAAGCCCATGTGGAATATTCTGGTTAAAAGCAGGTGTTTATCTAGTCACGTCTTCTGTGAGATCACCACATTGAAGGCTTATCTTGCTGCTTTTTGTCTTGTGTAGTGGGGCAGTGGCTTGGCCCAAACCAATCAGAAGCTGAGATGATTTCCAGGCTGGGGGAAAACAGTGTCCTCCATTTTTCCAGAGTCCTAGAACCAAAGTCTGACTACGATTTGCTTTTTCTCAATTGAACTCTGTATGAAAGATTCTCTGCTAGCATTTCCTCTTAAGTCTGTGAAGAAAGAGTTTCTCCTTCGCCCCTAACCCTACTCATCCCAGCCAGGTGCCCAGAAGACCACAACAGGGGAATCTGTGACTCACCCTCGCAAAAGTGAAGACGTTCTTCTCTGACTAATTTCTTCTCAACACATGTTGACTCATTAGAAATTGGGAGAAGAACTTTAGCAAAAGTCACTGGATTTTATAGCTTCCTTTGCAAAAAAATTTTTTTTTCTTTATGACAAATTAATTGCATACACAGTACCATATAATTCCACACCCGTTTCAAGAGCACCTACTG
>CM052892.1:74611467-74633757 GCA_028534135.1 Potos flavus | reverse complement strand
ACACTATGTATGGGTGTATGGCGGGGCTAGCGGCATGGGCACGCATCAAATGACTGATCCTAGATTTTCTTCTTAAAAGGGCAGGTTTGGGGGTCAAAGCGTTGGTGTGAAAAATTAATGCTGACCCCAGCAGATTAGCAGAGGCTTAGATTTCTTGCATATTGTACTGCTGATGGAAATTAATAATTTTACTGACAGTCCAACAAATTTGAAAACAAACTCTTCTCACCTTAAAACAGACACCCAGACAAACAAAACCTTACCCATAGAAAGGTGACATGAATTACATTGCTCTTCCTTAGAGGACAGTGTCAGAATCTTCTGGGTTGGGGCGCTCCTTTTCCTATTCCGTGCATATCACATGTTTCTTCTCCTCTTAGAACGACCACTTCATTTCATGACAGTTTTTGCTAGCGCCTGTGAGTTGTGCAGGTGAATACTGTGGAGCCAGAGAAGAGGTTGCGAAATTTGGGTTTTACCCCAAATGCAAGTAGATAAAAGGAAGTGATCCCAATGTGGTATAAGAGGCTAGAAGCACACAAATGGGAGAAAGCATTCATTGGGTATCCGGCAAACATTTATTCAATATTACCTTAAGTTTCCTACAATGATGGCCACTTGGCATCGTATCTAAGGACTTCCAGAAGCTGATTGACATCTACCGGCCTGCTGGATATCCTTCCACCAGGCACTTGAACTCTGGTAATTCAGAATTATTATCCTTTGCTTCATGCTACTTCATACCTGTATTCCTTGACATATGGTTTGTTTTTTCTGGATTGTCTTTCTCCCTTAGTGAACTCCTATTCATCCTTAAAGACCTGGCTCAAATGCCCATTGTCATCTGCCTTTGCCCCGGGGAGGCATGATTAATCACTGTTTCCTGAATATGCCATGTTGCATTTTAATTATTTGCGAACAGACTTTTATAACCCTCCGGACTATAAACTCCAAAGGGCAGTCACTGTGTTATTTGTTGTTCGGTACCAGTTCTGGGAACACAAGAGGTTTGTAAGCCTTTTTTTTTTGAATGAATGAATGAATGAATGAGCATTTGCATGTATGATTCTAAGGACCATGTCAAAGGGGTGGTAGATTGAGCTACAAAAATAAAGAGATGGCCTTTATCCTCAAACATTACAATCATGAGGGGGAAACAGACTTGTTAACTTTACCTCTACTTTAAGACAGATTTCTCTTTTTTCCCCTACTTTTTAAATTTAAATTCAATTAATTAACATATAGTGTATTATTGGTTTCAGAGCCAGAGGTCAGTGATTCATCAGTCGTATATTATACCTAGTACTCATTACATCACATGCCCTCCTTAATGTCCATCACCCAGTTACCCTCTGCCTTCCAGCAACCCTCAGTTTGTTTCCTATGATTAAGAGTCTCTCATGGTTTGTCTCCCTCTCTGATGACTCCCCATTCAGTTTTCCCTCCCTTCCCCTATGATCCTCTGTGCTGTTTCTTATATTCTACATATGAACGAAACCCTATAATTGTCTTTCTCTAACTCACTTATTTTGCTTAGCATAATACCCTCTAGTTCCTTCCACGTCATTGCAAATGGCAAGATTTCATATTTTTTGATGGCTGAGTAGTATTCCATTATATAGATAGATAGATAGATAGATAGATATGTATATATATCTATATCTATCTCACATTTTCTTTATCCATTCATCTCTTGATGGACATCTTGGCCCTTTCCACAGTTTGGCTATTATGGACATTCCTGCTATAAACATTGGGGTGCAGGTGCCCCTTTGGATTACTACATTTGTATCTTTGGGGTAAATGCCCAGTAGTACGATTGCTGGGTCATAGGGTAGCTCTATTTTCAACTTCTTGAGGAACCTCCATACTGTTTTCCAAAGCGGCTGTACCAGCTTGCATTCCCACCAACAGTGTAAGAGGATTCCCCTTTCTCCACATCCTCGCCAACATCTGTGGTTTCCTGACTTGTTAATTTTAGCCATTCTGACAGGTGTGAGGTGGTATCTCATTGTCGTCTTGATTTGTATTTCCCTGATGCCAAGTGATGTGGAGCATTTTTTTCATGTGTCTGTTAGGCATTTATAGGTCTTCTTTGGAGAAATGTCTGTTCATGTCTTCTGCCCATTTCTTGATTAGATTATTTGTCCTTTGGGTGTTGAGTTTGCTAAGTTCTTTGTTCTTTGGATGCTAAACCTTTATCTGATATGTCATTTGCAAATATCTTCTCCCATTCTGTCGGTTGTCTAAGACTGATTTCTAAGGAACGTACCAGAGATGTGAGGTACAATGGCAGCATGGGTGCCTAGCAGTAAAAGAAAACTTTGGTTGAAAGAATAATGAAGGGAATAAATGTTTATTGAACGAATAACAAAAGAAAGAAAGCAATGATGAGAGTTACTTTAAGAGGTAGAGCAAGTCTGGTGGAGGAGATAGTATTTAAGCTAGAGTTTAAAAGGTGAGCAGTGGTAGAGATGGAAAAGGCTGAGTGATAGCATGGGTGAAAGCAGAGCCACATGGTGCATTAGGGAAATGATAGGCTATCCAGTTTGGTTGGAGCATAGTGAATCTGGGAAAGGATGGTAAGGAATCTGCCTGATGGTCTATACTGGGAACACTATGAAAGCTTTGGATTTTATGGAGGAAGTATTGGGGAGCTGTTGAAGGTTTCAGAGCAAGGGAGCAAGGTGGTATATTAATACATGCCTTGCGTGTGGATTAAATGAGATAATATATAGAAAATGCTTTGAATGGTGTTGGTAAACAATCAAAACTCAGTAAATGTTAGTTGTTATAGTTTGTTATTTTTCGGAAGAAGAAATGAAGTAGGAGGAGATTGAAGTCAAGACAAAAATCAAGCTACAGCAATTGTTTAGATAAAAGATAATCAAGTGCAAAATTTAGAAAGAAACTGTAGGCATGAAAATGATTCAAATGACATTTTAAAGGTAAAATGGAAATAATTTCAGCACCATTTGGTGAGCCAAGAGGAGACGGAAGCGTCTAGCCTTGCTGGATAGGGGAAGAGTAATGTTGCGGAAATAATGAAACCAGAGGATGGGGGGTGAGGGGTGGTCTAGAAGGCAGGTGATGGTGTGTGTTGTATATATTGAGTTTTCTGGATCCCTGGGACTCAAAGATGTCCACAAACCTGTGAGCTGTGTGGGTCTGAGGTCTAATAAGGACATGTGGCCAAGAGAGGTGAATTTGTGGATCATTGGCACAGACGTGATGTGTTGGTTGTCACCCTGCAAATGATTTTAAATGACCCCCCCAAAAAAGAAAGTATAGAGAAAGAAGCATAATGAATACAGAAAATTTGCGATTGCTGATTTTTCTTGGGGGTTCACTTAATGCCTAATATTTTGAGATTTTCGGTGCATATTCCTTCCTTCCCAGTCATGCTGTTTTGAGTGCTAATGGTTGTTGAATATGAGAAAAGCAGAGCATAGGGCAGCTTCTTATCATACACACACAAATGCAGGTGCTTTAAAAGAACAAAACAAGTATGGAAGGTTCCCATCATCATGCTCCTTAGTATATTAGCGGTGTCATCATTGATGTACTTCCAGTTAGGGAAGCACTTCTTCATTAGAAACACGCTTTAGTTTTGGCTGTCCTTGGATATGATGTGGCATGGAGAACCGCCTTTGTGTGCCTTATGGCTCTCACTGCAAGACAGTCCGCTGGGAAAGGACCTGGTAATAGTCACACTTCTGTAGTTCTTCGCAGCACACAAAACTCACAGGATTCTCTCAGCAACTTTGTGAGGCAGGCTGTAATTATTCCCATTTTAAAGATAGGAAGATTGAGTTTTAGGTATGTTATGACGTGATGACATTGAGAGGAAACACCTGTGTCCCCAAGTTTTTACAAACTGGAACGTGACTGGGGGCTGCGGAGTAGTCATGTCCCTCAGTCTGGGGCACGTGGTCATCAGGGGTCCGCATAGGTTTCTCTTTTATTTTATTCTTCATTCCTCATCCTCAGTTTCCAGTCCTTTTATTATCACAAAATACCTACTCTTGTGTATTTCAAACATAATGCTGTGTGCAAAAAAGTAAAAAAAAAAATAGAACAAGATGTATGGAATAATAGCACATGTATTCATTTTTAATATACTCACAGAAAAATCCTATACATTATTTATGGATAAGTTTATATGCATTGTGGTGGAGGGGGGCGGGGGAGCGGGGAGGGACAAAAATATAAAAACCCTTTTTCTCCTAGGAAGCTTCTGGGAATTTTACTTTCCAGAACAGAAATCTTAAGGTGTAGAGAGCAGGGGCTGTCAGACTTCAGCTGAAGCAGAGTCTCCTGAGGGCTGGTGAAAAGACAGATGACTGGGTCCCACACCAGAGTTTCTGATTAAGGACGTCTGGGGTGGGGCCTGATAGTTTGCATTTCTAGCAAGTTCCCAGGTGCTGCTGAGACTGCTGACTTGGGACCGTAGTTACAGGGAAAAGGGAAAGCCTATGGCAAAGGCAGGTAATCAAGGGCACGGTTTCACTATACCCACCCCCAACCAGACTCTCCATCAGCCCCCAGGCCAATCTTTTATTTCAAGTACCTGTCTGGCTTTTTTTTTTTTTTTTTTTCCTTCTCTGCTGCCAATATATTTCCTTCAACTGATTGTTTCCTCCAGTTCTGCCGTAGTTTGGTGATGAGGACTGAGAAGAAGAAGTGAGAGTCTAGTAAATCTGTGTAGAGCATTGGCTCTGTCCCTTACTGATGAAAATCTGAACAAGGTACTTAATTCCCAGTGCTTTAGTGTCCCCATATCTAAGGACAAAAAACAAAACAAAAACAAAGCTGCTAAATGATCTTAAACTTTATTCAATAAATTTGTTATTTGTGGTAATATTGGTATTGCGATTTGGAACTATTTCATAAATGTTACGGGATAAAGCAAATAACATATTAAGAATCAAGATGTTCTAAATAAAACAGGTAGAAAATCATAGAAGTTGAGGAAAAACTAAACTGTCAAGCAAGAATTGAAAATATCATTGTTAATCCACATTATTTTAAAAATACATTTCCTAGATCTGATCTAGAGGTCAGGACCTGGATTAGAAGCAATGACATCACAGGAGTAATAAGCACCCCTGGTGACCAGATTTTGGTTTCTAAATACTCTTGTCTCCCAAAAGGAATCAGAGCTCCTTTAAGAACCATGTGATTTCTGGTCTGTGGCAGGGGTTGAAGATGGTAAGCCTCAAAGCTATGAAATACTTAAAGATTAATGGAGTCACATCAAAAGGAGCCAGATTTGAGGGGCTCCCATAGGCCTAACTGGGGACAATTAGAACATCAGAAAGAATAATAATCAGTGGTCAGAGATATTTAAATATGGATTAGATATTAAGGAATTCTATTTTTAGGTGTGATAATGGTCTCAGGCGATGTAGGGAATTTAGAGATGGATGCTAAAATATTTATGGATGACGTGTTATGATGTCTATAATTTTTTAATTTCCTCAGCCAAAAGTTATCTAGGTAGATAAAACAAATATGCCCAACTGTTTAAAATTGTGATTCTGGAGAGTGAGTATCTGGGTGTTCATTTTTAAAATTTTCGGTGTATTTGAGGTTTTTTTTAAATGAAAAAATTTTGAACTTAAAAAAATTTTTAGTTTATGTTATAGATGTGACATATATTTTAATGTATGTGCGTGTATGTGTGCACAGCACCTTTCACAATTTCTAGATGTTTAAATATATTAGTTCCTTTCCTTAGACTAAAAAAAGAAGAAGAAAAACCAGCCCTCGCCTTGGCTCAGCTTAAATTCTTTTTTTAGAATGAAGTGAAGTTTAAACAAACACACACACACACACACACACACACATAAATAAATAAACAAACAAGCAAACAAACTTCTCACCCCACACTCCCTACCACCCCATTCCTCTAATTGATTTAGTTGGCTTCCCTTTGTTGTATCAACAGAGAGAGCCTTGAGCTTTTCATTTACTCTGGATAGTGCCAAAGATTTTTTGCACTTATTCAAATCATAAGGTCAGAAAGAGAGAAAGTGGGAGAGAGAGCATGCTATGGGAAGACAGATGGAGTGGGGAGGAGGTATGAGACAGATGGGCCTCTCTCAGAGCAAGCCATGTAGCCATAATAATAAAACTGTAAACACAATTTGAGAAGAATCGTTAAAATACTAAGAGCTTGACTGCCCAACTTGCTAGAAATACAACCAGAAGTGACCTGTACTCACCCTAACCGGTCTAAAACCCAACTAGGGTCTCTCTCCTCCTAATGGAAGACCACCTTGGTATATGTACATTTAGGCAGGTCAGGATCACTCAAGTATTAATTTGTGTCTAGGTCAAGGAATACAAAATCAGTCACTCATTCAACAGCTATTTATTAAGCTTCTCCCACATGCCAGGCTCTTTTCTAGCAGCTTGGGATATATTAGAGAACAAAACACACCAAAATCCCTGCCCTGTGGACAGACAATAAATGACAATAAATAAACTAAATGAGGCATGGGTTGCAGTTTAAAATAGGAAGGTCAGGGGTGCCTGAGTGGCTCAGTCGGTGAAGTGTCTGACTCTTGATTTTGGCTCAGGTCATGCTCTCAGGGTTGTGAGATCCAGCCCTGCATTGGGCTCTGCACTGGGTATGGAGCCTGTTTAAGATTCTCTCTCTCTCTCTCTCTTTCTCTCTCTCTCTGTAAAAAAATAAAATAAAATAAAATAGGAAGGTCGGGATGGGCCTCACTGGGACTGAAACAACTGAGCAAAGACTTAGAGAAGGTGAAGGAGTACACTGCGCTATTGATGGTGGGAAGAACTTTACTGGCAAAAAGAATAGCAAGTGCAAAGGCCCTGTGGCAGTAAGGTACCTGGTAAGTCCCAGAAATGAAGCAGAGGTCAGGGGCACTGAGAAGAGTGAGAATAAGGAAAATGGCAGGACAAGAAGTCACAGGTAACAATGGACCAGGTTGCAAAGGGCTCTGAATACACTGGAGATTTTAGATATTGCTCCAAGTGGAAAGGGAGCCAAAGCAAAGCTTTGAGTAGAAGAGTGACATGATCTAGCCCTTATCTTTAAAGGATAGCTCTGGCAGCTGTGTTGCCAACAGACTGAGGGGGACAAAGGTCGAAGCAGAGAGACTAGTTAAGGAGCTTCTGGGTAATCAGGTGCACGGTTATGTTTGCTCAGATCAAGGTGAAAGCGGCGGAGTGCAGCAGTAAATGTAATTAAATCAGTTGCTTACGATGTAGGGAAGCAAAAGGCATCACGTTTAGGTCCCTAATTCTCAGTATTAAATAACAACACCTTTATTTTTGTTAACTTCTCATCTAGAGATAAACTTCATCCAGTATTTAAACCCTAGGAGCGAATTAACACTGTGTCTCTGCAGAGTTCATGGGACGAGGTAATGGGAAGTATCTTTAAGGGCTGAAGCGGGCAGGGGTGTAGCAAGAACATATAACAGGGACCCAAGAGTGCAGAAGAAATTCCGGGACCTGCTGTATTGTATGTCAACACTAATTTGGTTTCAAACCCTTTAGACAGCCTGCTCTTGCCAGGGTGCCAGAAAGAATATGGTTTTTGTTGGGTTTTTGCCAGAACCAGATTCACTCTCTGGGGGTGCTCTGTGGGGCTCCTTGATGACAGTTCCTTAGAAGATGCTGGGCATCCTTCCTGTTGCCGAAAGCAAAGAAACAAAGTAGAATGGTAAGTCTGGAGTCGCTTTTAAGCGATAGATTCAGAGACCTGACATGCTTCAGGAACAGAGCTTAGAAAATCAAGAGGATGGAGTGAATCCTGCCTAAACTGTGAGTGATCTTTGCAGCACCCCAAGGCACTACAAGGTTAGCCAGGAGAAACCGGAGCTTTGGGTGAAGTTTTTTGTTTGACAGTTTTATCAACGTATAAGTGACATTCAGTAAACCACATGTATGGTGTACATAGTGAAAAGCTTTGACCTACGTTATATACCACAATCAAGAAAACGAACAGATCCGTCGTCCCCCAAAGTTCCCTCATGCTCCTTTGTGATCCGTTCTTTCCCTCTATTCCTTCATCTGATTCCAGTTCATAGAGACTGATCTGTATTATCTACAGATGCCCTGAGATCTTTCTATGCAGTTCTCTCCTCTCCATGACCCCCAAGTTCTCCTTGGATTCTTCGCTCTGTGTCTGCAACTGAAAGAGGGAGTCTCCTGGGCTCTGCCCGGGTTCTCGCCCCATACATGGGGCCTGGACGATCTCTCAAGGAAGTCAGTAAGCTGTAGCAATCACACGTGCCACCTCATTACTTCCCTTCCCTCAAGAATTAGTCACTCCCGTGGCCCGATTCTAGCATCTTGAATACCTTCGCTTATTATATATTTTGTCTGTCTGTCTCTGTGTTTGGCCATTTCCGATGGGAAATAACTGTCCATGGTGCTCCGTTTCGGCCAGAAGCAGAAATCACGGGTGAAGTTTTGAAGTGGGAAAACTCCATAATGCTGGCCAAAAGGAGAGTCAAGAGTTAGAGATTCTGTGCTGTGTGCATAGCAGAGCTGAAATCTCACGTTAGTTGTTCTAGAGCTTGCCTCGTGGACTGTTGCCCTTGGTCTGGAGGTTGGTCGTAGCCACGCCAGGGGTTGGAGGCACTGTCGTCTCCTTCCTTGGTATTACAGGCTGAAATGAAAGCAGATGGGCTGGGGCACCTGGGTGGCTCAGTCTATTAAGCGTCTGCCCTCAGCTCAGGTCATGATCCCAGGGTCCTGGGATCGAGCCCCGTGTTGGGGGGGGGGGTCCCTGCTCAGCGGGGAGCCTACTTCTCCCACTCCCCCTGCTTGTACTCTCTCTTGCTATCTCTCTCTCAAATAAATAAATAAAATCTTTTAAAAAGAGAGAGAGAGATGGAGAAACATCTAACATACCGAGTCCTTGCTCTGTGCCAGGAACTGTTCTAAAGGGCTTTCTGTTACCAAGTGACCTCCTCCTCCCTATGAATCTATTAGGTTTGTCCTCATTTGATAGATGAGGAAACCGGACTTCAGAGAGCTCCAGGAGCTCACCAACCGATTTATGGGTGGCAGAATTGTAACATGACCTCAGGCAGGGTGACTGTGGGCGCCCTTCACCCTGAGAGAGCATCGCGACCCAGGGCAGAGGGTAGAAGAAGAGGCAAAGTCCAGGGAAGAGGAGGAGAGAGATACAAGAGACAATCTTGCTGTCTTGGCAGAGGCGAAGCCGTGCGTGGTAATAGAACCCCAGGGTGTGCTAGGACCTTTGAAATATTCAGAGAAGTCGGTTTCTTTCGCGCAGCTGAAATGCCACACGTTGTATGTGCAGGTGAGCATAATTAAATGGTGCTGAAGATTTCTTGCCTGTTAGAGTACACGATGAAGGGATAGTAATAGTTTGGCATGTACAATTCTCTGCTAATTCTGGGGTGAGCAGAAAGAAGACAACATCCTCAGGCTATTTCTGTGTAGTATAAAGCAAAGAGATAAACATATGAAGCTGCTGGCCTTCATTAAGAGGATAAAGGGTTGCTGATTGGTATTTCCTTTTAGGCTTCATAGAAGCTTTGAATTTAAAAAGACATTGCAGCTTGTTGACATTGGCGAGGCTTTTGCCTTATGTCGAGTGGCTAAATTGTGCTCATGCTTACTTGTTAGGTTTACTGAGATATATTTAGATATAATCTATAGGCCCTCCTCCTAGAGGAAAAAAAGCACAAGTCAGCGGGCTTTGGGGGCACAATTCAAGGCCTATGTCTTTTATTGTGCTCTGCTTCAGTTAATTAGCTTTCTAATTATGATTTATTTAAAATTGTTATTTTAAATCCTTTCTCAGACCGTGTTGAGGTGACATATTCCTTTAGAAATAATAGAGATTTGCCCTTCGCTGAGAGTTGCGCTGTTCAGAAAACCATTATTCCTGTGTTTTCCTTTCCCACATCAACCCTGGTTCTTTCTGATGCCCCATGTTGCCCACAGAACCTGCCATCAGTTAGAAAACGCCACCAGCTGGCCCCATACTCAGAAATGGCTCATCTCACTTGGCTTTCCACCTTATTTTATTCTGCTCTATTCTTCCAATTCTTTTACTTGGTTTTTTGCTCTTTTCTTAAAAAAAAAAATAAATGCAAACTTTCCCCTTTCACATCTGCAGTTCATTATGCTCTGACCCAAGGATGCTCAGAGTCCTACAGCATGTCGGCTTCGACCTGGCCTCCTGGTGCCTCCCAGTCTCTCCATGGATTAGACATCCTGCTCCCTGAGTGATAGCCCCATGTGAGCCAAACCTAGAAACTAACCTGCTGGTCAGGTGCCTTGGTGGGGTGCATTTGGAGAATGCATTTGGAGAAAGAGAGAAATCCATCCCACGTCTGGACAAAATTGCAGTAGGAACAGGCTTGCCTTCCACTACTATCCTCCTCCTCTGAGTTCATCCTCTCTCTGCTCTCTTGCTCTCTCCCTTGTATCTAGAAATGTTGATGTTGTCATGCACCTTTATTTTCTTCAGAACAGTTCTGGTCTGAGTCCCATTCTCAGTAATCTACTCTTTACCGGATGGCAGGTGTCTGGTCCAATATACCTGAGCATAGATTCTTTAAAAGATACTAGCGGATGGTGCTTTCTGGCTTGAAAATGGTGTAGGAGTCTTAATAAGCCACCTGACTGCGATCTTCTAACTCACACACTGAAGGTGCCTCAGTACCATCCAGGAACAAGGCAGGATATGAGTAAATACAATAGAAAACAAAACAAAGAACAACAGGAGCAGTGACACCTTTTGTGTTGGAAGGCCTGCACGGTGGCCTCCAGATCCCTTTTTCCTGGGAGCAAAGCTGCTAAGTTGCCAGCAACATTGCCCAGCACCGTGTGTGGTCACCCACAGTCATGTGACTCAGTCTGGAACAATAGAATATTTGAAGCTATGTTATGTTCAACTACTGTGTCACTTGCAAACTAAGATAAGCTTTTGGCTCTGGGCTTTGTCTCTGTCTGCCCTATCCGATGGCCAGAATTTGGAAAAGACAGCAACCTAGCTTTGCCTACCCAGATGCCAGCACCGCCCAAGGAGATGGCAGAGCGCCAAGATGGAAAGAACTTGGGTCCCTGAATGACATCCTTAGAGCCGAACTGCCCCCACCAGCCTCTATGGGCTAGACTGTTATATTAGAAATACATTTTACCTCGTTTAAGCCATTATCTTTGGTTTCTCTTGTTATAGCAGCCTAACACCTGCCCTAACTAACATATGAAACTACAGGGGGTCTGGGGAGTGTCTGAATCATTACTGTGAGAAGCTCAGGGCTTGGACACCTGCGTTGTGGGTATTTGGCATTTTGGAAAAGTTCTAAGTCTCCACCTTCCCTAGGAAGATAAATTGATTTATGGATAGGGGCCCTTTCCACCTTAAAGCTGTGGTTTGCAGAGTTTCCATGTTCATCAGAATTACCTGGAGGGCTTCTAAAAACACAGCTTGCTGGGCAACATTTCCCAAGTTTCTGATTCGATATCTGGGGAGGACCCAAAAATCTGCATTTCTAACGAGCTCCTAAGTGATGCTATTGCGGCTGGTCTGGCGAACCACTTTGAGATCTCCTGAGAATGCTCTGCCTTTCCTCTAACAACATTTTGAAGAAATCTAGAGCCAACACTGGTTGGACGGGGCACTGTTGAAGCACTGTCGAGGCCCTTCCCCATAACCCACGGCCCGCCTGAGTAGTGTGCTGTGCACACTAGCGTCACACTCAAGCTCACGGACCTCCTCACTCTCTGTCTGCCCGAGGGCTTTCTCCAGCTCAGGGCATCCTGCCCAGCCTGCCTATGGAGCAGCCCAGAAGTGTTGGGAATTTGCAGCTTCCGGTAGCAATCCTTGACCAACCAGGGATGCTGTTGATGGCTAAATACCCATGCTCCCCCAGCCTTAAGCAGAACAGTCTGAGACAGGTTCTTTATAATGTGTCAGAGGATCCTGGGAAGTCAAGATTCAGTTGCCCATAATAAGCATAACACTCCCTTTATTGACTTTTCCTCCTTGCTGGCCTCACATTCCCTACTCCCTCACTCCTCCCTCCCCAAACCACCTCCAGATACACTACATGCACTCAGGTCTTCCAACCAAGATCTGATTGAGGGATCCAACCAGAGTCATCTCTCTACTTACCTGTTGTCTGAGCACCCATATATCTTAGGAAAAAACTCTAGTTCAGATAGAGTCTCATGATGGAATCAGCCATCTCTGCAGGTAGAGTGCTTCTTATCATGAGAGGACCCGGACCCCGTTCAGTAGGAACAAATGAGAGGCAGTAAGGTGCAGCCCTTCAAAGCATGAGTTCTGGAATCACACACTGCCTGATTCAAACCTCAGGTTTGCCACTCACTGGCTGAGATGTTGGGCAGATTGGTGTCTTTATGCCCTTGTTTCCTTATCTATAAAAGCAGGGTAATAGTAGTTCTACCATATAGGATTAAATGAGTTAACACATAAAAAAGTTCTCGGAATAGTGCATACACACAGTAAGCTCAACACGTGTTAGCTTGTTATCACATTAGTGGGGCTGGGACTCCAGAACAATGGGGGAGGAGGCTTCTAATCCTCTCCAACCCTGATGTACCTTCTCTTCATGTCAGGAACAGAGCTGCCATGTCTCTGCCACTCTTGCTAGAGCAGACAGCTGGCCGAGAGCTGTGTGTTCTCTGATTGTTTAGTGCTTTCTGAAAAGTGAAATGACTCTCTCTTGTCCTTCTGTTAGCCTGTTTTCCTTGTTGATTTTGGTAAATCACCAGTCGAAAAAATTTTAAAAAGAGATGGCTACGATAAAGGACAGTCTTTCTCATTTAGTCTTTAGTAATAGAAGCTTTGTAATATAGTTTCTGCTGGTAACAATCCACAGCATGTGCTAAGATATTAAAAATGCTATTAAAAAATACTTGCAATCCAAATAATGCATCCTCTCCAGGAAAAAAAAAAAATGGAGAAAGAAGAGCCCTAATAATTCTATTTCCTCCTGAGGTTTTGTATACTGTCTTGTATGGCTTTCTTTGTACCTGTGTGTGTGTAAGATAGATGATAGATAAATAGATAGATAGAAAAATGCGATTGTACAGTACGTGTTGCTTTATATAACATTTTCCACTGAATATAACACCAACAGCATTCTGTGTCTTAAAAAATTCTCCCACAACATTATTGATTTTCTCTAATTTTATTCTCAGCAGATGACTTATCTTGAGATCAAAAGGGTATCTTACTATCTAACTAATGTCTTTGAAAAGAGAGATAAATAAGAGATAAAGAAAGAAATCTATAGATAAATGTCCATACAAAGCTTAAAAGGATTAGCTGAAAACAGGCAATGGGGAAATGCTTCCCACATAATTTTTTTGAGTCGAACTGGGATCACCAAACCCTTTTCCCAAACTGCTAAAAGATAGCATTCAAAGGTTTTTTTATTCCCTCTCTTGGCCCCTATCTCCCCATGGGAAGAGTTACCAAAGATGAGTTAAGAAAGACAGTTTATCAGCATTAGCAAGGAGAGTTATCAAGTAGATTAGATGGAGTATGAACTGAATCGTAAGCTATGAAATAATTCTTTTTTCAATTGCGGGGAGCCGGGAGGAAGCAAAAAGTCTAGAATGAGCAAGAGTTTGTTCCTTAATTTAAAGTCCATGAATGTGAGCTAATTACTTGGAAGACATTCCTCTGTGGAACTACAGAGAGGGGGTTATTTTTGCTTTTTTCAGGTACATGATGTAGAGGACAAAGAAATTTCCAGACTCTTCCTTCACTCTCAAATGCAGGGACAAGCTGTTCCACCTTCCTCTCAAGACAGGGAAACTGCCTCTATTCTTCCATGTACTGTGGAAAATCAGGTGACAACATACCACCAGCCCCAAGCAGCATAACCCAAAATTGATTTCTAACATTTATAATTTAGTTCCTAAGTCAAGAAAATGTACAAAGTCTGCTAACATATTATACAAAGGTTTTAATGGAAAAGAATTAGGGATAAAAATAGATTAAAAGATTCTAAGGCTATCTTTGAGTGGTGGCTGCCACTAAACTAATTCAAAACTTATTTAACCATAAGTAGTTCTTTGAAGAATTTGGAAAGAATGAGAGACCCATTCATGTAAAATCTTTTTCATAGCATTCCAGTTGGCAAGTAAGCAAGAATGCATACTGGGAGAGGTCAAGGTGATTTGGAGGGAATGATGTCCCCGCCTCCCTGTCCAGGGGAACAGTCTGGTTGTGGAAATGTCAAGGGGAAAATGAAGCAGGCAGAGGGAGCTGGGGGTCAGCTGGTGGGGGCAGGGGCAGTAGGGAGAACTCTGAGACACAGAATTTGACTTGCATCTGGAAACAGTTGGAGATGTCACTGGTATCTTTACAAAATGATGACACAATCCAAGTGGTAGGAAAGATGGGAAATCTTGTTTCAACCCGCTTTGATTGTATAGGCTAAAGAAGCAGAATGTGAGCAGAGAGGATTGAAGAACTTGACGTGCTGTGGGCACGTCACAAACGAGTCTGTGGGCAGAGGAGAAAGGGGAAAACTCTGGGTAGGCACGAAAATAAGACTCTGGCCTTGCTAAGGACCCAAGTATATGAAGTAAGCAACAGAAGGATAAGAGACAGTGCTAAGCATCTTTAATTTGTGCCTGGAAGGAGAATTATATAGTCTTTGAACTGAAAGGAGAAGAAAGAGGAAAGCCTTTGGAATTATATTAAGCTAGATAACAGGAAATGATGAAAAGATGCCAGACCTTCAATAAGTCAGAGAACTCAAGTCAAAGTCATTGTGGTGGTCAAACTTGAACTCACCATTAAACGGATGACAAAAATAGATATTTTTGTCCTGGGAAAAGCAGAGGAACAGAAAAGCAGTGATGCAAACCTCATTACACTAATTTCCTTCTTTTCACACACACACACACACACACACACACACACACACACACACACACACGAAGAGAAAACGAGACTCCTTGATCATTAATGGTAGGTCAGCGCAGAAGATCAAACATTAGCTATCCATCCTGAGGATGCAGGAGTCCGGTTGTGAATTAGATCAGTTCACACATCTTTTGTCCAAGCAACTGTTGGATAAAAGGGGGTGAACCGACAGAAAGGAGAGCCGGAAGTGGACTTTAGTAAAAGCAAATATCTTTGCATTTTACAAGTGTCTGAATTTCTCACTTCTTCAGTTTTGCCTCAGAGAGACACATTTGCCAAACCCTTTCATGTGCTAATATCTAGAAACAAAGCAAGCCTTAAAAAGGCAAACAAAAGCTTTGCTTAGGCAAAATAGCAAGAACAGCCTTGAAAACAGACACAGGAACAGAACCTGAAGTATTAACTTAGGCTTACTTTTTCTCTCCTGTTATTTGATTCATATATAAACAGTAGTGCACAACTCATCCCATCCCTCTCTGGCCGGTAGAGGCAATTTCCTTTTGCCATTTCTGTTAATGTTTTTTTTCTAGAGGAAGTGAACTCTTATTGGCCTCCTGACAAGATGTAAATGGAGGCCATGTTCAAGTCTATAAATCACTATATGATTGGCTCGCACCTGCATTGGAGGATTTTGAAGCTAGCGGTAAACAGCACCAGGATTTTGGCTCTCCTGGCATTAGGACCTACCCAGGGGAACTGGACACAACCACCTTTTAAAAATTCTTATTGTTTCACTCGTCACAATAACAATAAAATTATTAATTCACTCTTATGTAGCAGGCTATGATCATCAGGCCATGTCACCTTATTATCACCACTAAGATCACAACTAATTTTGATGGCAGGACCATTAGGCAGATGGCATTGATTATTTACTTCAACTATTGAAAAGCTCAGATTAGATCTACCTAACTCTTCTGAATTGACCACTCAGTCGAGATATAACAATTTAATTAAATTCAAAACACAGACAATTGACCAAATCATTAAAAAAGGATTATTTAAGCAGAATTGAATGGACAGCTGGTTTGGCCGACTTATCAAGAATGGATCATATGGGGTCATGTCTCCTAGCCACAGAGAGGAGCTTATTACGACTCAGGGAGTGGTCAACTTAGCTAAGCCCGGGGTGGCGTTTCTCTTTGCTCTGTGATGGGAGTTGTAGGCAGGGAGACTCTGAGCTGGGATTTGAATGCAATGAGGAAAATGACCCAGTAGGTGTGGAAGGCAGGGGTGGGGTTCTCAGTGTCCAGAACACTAAGAAAGGGACTGGTCTGGAAGAGACAGGAAGAAATGAGACAATTGTTTTCTCTGCCACGGATGCTACCTCTGCCATCCTCTGCCACCTCCCATCTTTTCACCTTCCCTGCTCTGTCCACCTGATTGCCACTACTTGCTTAATAGTCAGCTAATCCATTACTTCTATGGAACGTTCTTCCTGATCCTTAAGTTCCAGGATCCAGCCCTGTGGTCTCACAGCACCTTGGCCTACCTTCACCAGATCACGTTCATTTATGACCATTGTCTTCTTCTCTGCCTATTCTGCAAAATTGTTTGTTTTTTTCAGCTCATTCACTCTATAAACTCATAATGTGAGTCTATAGGCTTTAAGTAGGGTTCTAGGTGCTGGGTTTACATGAATGAACAAACTCATATTCATGAAGCTTATAGTTCTACTGGGAGAGAGAGAATACAGTGAGCAAACAGGAAAATCATTGCAAACTGTGGTGATGTACTATGGATAAAGGAGCTGGGGAAAGGCTTCCCGAGGATCTGGCAATGAAGCTGACACTTGGAACCTGGAAAGGAGGGTGGGCAGGTGGGAGTGGGCTGGAGGATTCCGGGAGGCAGGAATAGGAAGTATAAAGAGCCTAAGGTAGGGAAGATTGAATGTTGTTTCAATCATTCACTGTATACATATTTGGGAATGGAAAGGAAAGGATGATTCCTAGGATTCTGAGCAGGGAATCAGACTACTTACTAAGATGGGGAAGACTGGTGTGGTGAGTGCTGTGGGGTGCCTCTCAGTTCCCCCTGCAGAACTGCAGCCTTCATTCCTCCAACTGCCAAGGGCTTACAGCATTGTTGCTGTCTGGGATTTGCCCGCACCCAAGATAACTCCTTTCTCAGACACCACCCATAGCCATCGACTGGTTGATTCAGGGGTGCAAAGCCCTTATCTCAAGATGGGATATCTTTACAGGCCCCTTTCAGTTCTGGAGCTCCCTATGGAATTGGGTGAGGCCATTGTTGCAACTCCCAAAGAGGTCAACTTCCCCCTCTGCCCATTCTTACCCCTCTGACTCCCTCGCAGGCGTTGGTCTGATAAACCTCCTGCATGCAAATCTTCATTTCAGAGTCTGTTCTCCTGAGAAGCTAACCTAAGGCAACCATAGGGGATCAGGTTTGGGGTGGGACATAAGGAGTTCCATTTTAGAGATATCAAATTTGAGATGCCTCCGAGACGTCCAGGTTGGTATTTAAGTACACAATTCAGAACTCAGAAGACATGTCCGGCTGGAGATAAAATTTTAGGCTCATTAGCATATGAGGCATTTGAAGCCATGAAAAGCTATGCCAGCAAAAGAGCGGTCCTATCAAATATGGTAGCCACCAGCCACATGTGACTATTAAGCACTTGAAATGTGGTTTGTGCAAAGGAGGAACTGAACCTTTAATTTTCAACCATTTAAATACAAAAGACGATATTCAGTTCAACTATTGGCAACCTTCTAAACATGCTGGAAATAACTTGGATATACTAATCTACTTTTTCTGCTGTGAACTTTGTGAAATCTAAATACAAACCAAGTATTTCCATTAAAAATTTAGCATCTAAATCAGGAAGTACAAAGTAGAAAATACCCATGGGAGCCTGAGGATTTATACAAAAAAATATGCAGTACTGCTTTGATAATTTATATATTGATTACATGTTGAATTAATCATATTTTGGTTCTATGGGGTTAAAAAAGTTGTTAGAATTAATGTCACCTTTTTCTTTTCAATTTTTTTTTTTTTAATGTGGCTGCTAGAAAATCTAGAATCATGGACGTGGTTGGCATATTTCTGCCGGAGAGCCCTGCACTAGGGTGTATACACAGAGACGAGACAGTGGCTGGGCTAGGATGGGATAGACAGTGAAATGCCAGCAACGGGAGCAGAAACAGTGGCTGGGAAGGAAGAAGGAAAGTAAGAAGGGTGTGGTATTCAGGGGTGACACTAGTGTCTCCAAGAGGGAGCCATCCTCTATGTGGACTGCTACTGAGAACAGACAGCATCTGTTGGGTTACCTAGAGGATTTTCTGTATACATCCGAATCACCAGTAAGTACTTGGTATAGAAAAAACACTCAGTGAATACTTATTTACTGAATTCCTTTTTTTTTTTTTTTACTTAATGAATTCTTTAATGAGCTCATGAGTTGAGATGAAATGAGCCTGATTCTTAGTTTTTAACTGGGAAAGAGAACAGCAAGGATAGAACGTCCAAACTATTACTTCCTCCCTCTTTTCTACATAAGACCGTTCTTTACACTGTTCAACTCAAAAAAAAAAAAAAAAAATTATATATATATATATATATGCACGAGGGAAAAAAACTGTAACTTCGTGAGGTGATGGCTGTTAATTAAACTTACTGTGATTATCATTTCACTCTAGATACATCATCATGATGCTATACGCCTGAAACTGACACAATGCCTTATGTCAATTACCTCTCGGTAAAACTGGAAAACAATTGTATAAATTGTCTTCTGGGAAATAGCTCTATGAAGGAATTTATTTTATTTTTAAAGATATATTTATTTATTTTAGAGAGAGAGAGAGAGCATATGTGTAAGCAGGGGGAGGGGCAGAGGGAGAGGGAGAGAGAATCTCAAGCAGGCTCTGTGCTGAGCCACTCCTGAGGCACAGTTGGATTTCACGACCCAGAGATCATGACCTGAGCAGAAACCAAGACTGGGCCACTCACGCGGTTCTCTTATGAGGATGCTTTGAGCAAAAGGATGAGCTCAGTAAAATTATTAACCCCTTTGAGCTTTCGTCCTCTTTGAAATAGGGGAATAATGTCTATCTTACAGAATGTTTGCGAAGACTGAATTATTTCATGATTGCAAAGTACCTAGATGCCTAGAAGGGAGCAAATGCTCAACAAATGGAGCTTCTGTTACTGCCGTTGTTAATATTATTATTTTGGTGTCACGTTCAAGTTCGGTTCCCAGATGGAGGCGTTAATTTTACTCTGTGCACTTGGCCCAAGGTCAGCCATTTCACAGTGCTTATTAATGAGCACAGTAGCAGGAGGACAGAGAAGAAGAACAGGGCAGAGACGGCAAATGTCTCCTGTAGCCTATGCCCATTTCTCCTACACCCACGGCAGATATAAGTAATGAGTCGTAGTGCTCCTTCCAAATGGGCCAGAGCTCAGCCTCAGAATCTTTCCCAACACACCATTCCTGGTAGCTCCCCACCCAGTGAACCACACTGAGCACTTGCTGTGAAACCTATTCGGTAAGAGGGGAGTAGCTTGGGGAAAAGAGTGAGCTGAAGCGTATTATTTTTTTAAAAAGATAAAACAATGGTTTTGAAGGAAAAAAGAAGTCAATCAATGCAACGAGCCAAGTTTGTTCTGACAGGAGATTCCAATATTATCGAAACGTCCTCTCTTTCAAAGCATCGTTTTGTCAGAGGAAAGGAAAATGTTGAAGGTAGTTTAGGGAAAAAGACAATTTAGCAAACCATATGCTGAACATAGTGTTTTCAGTCACAGCCACTGAATAATCAGGAAGACATGATGTCCTGCCTCTAAGTCCTTCACCTTGTTCCTCTAAATGGAAACGCGAGCGCCTGAGGATATTTGAAGCATGACAAACATTGGAGCGAGTGCTGATGTAAAGCCCTGTAAAGAATTTCTGTGCCTGATCGTATAACAGATGGCTCCTTACAAGAATCATTTTAATATTAAACAGACAATTCAGGCCTATGAAAAATTCTGCCGTTAATCTGTAATTGAAAATATTTAAAAACGTCCATTCAGACAGACTATAAATTTTTACAATGGACTGTAGATTTTTACAAGGATCTTAGGCATTTCGGAGCCTATGTCAAAAGTGGGGATGTCCTTTTATTTTTTTTTTTTAAAGAGGGGATTTAAAATCGAATGGAAGGTCTACAGACATTAGGAAAAACTGTCTTATCGAGAAAGAAGAAAGGCATCTGTGTTACTTTAATTGATTTTCGCATCTGCTTGTTCTCCCTGAGCGCCGTCCATACCCCCTGGTGACCCACACGCTCTCCAGCTTCCTTGAATCCATCAACCCCCTGTGCGCCCCACGGCTTCTTGCCCAGTGTGGACCCCAAGCATGGGACGCTGAAGGTCAAGGTTTACATGAGGTTCCATTGTTGCTGCTGAGATTTTTAGTTCAGTAGTTAGATGGGACGTAGCCCAGCTGTATTTGTTGTTGTAATGTATTTGCCATTGCTACCCAGTGCACCTGCCACGGATTCTTAGCCCCTAGTGAGCTCTCACCCTGCCACTCTCCCATCTGCTTTCTTCACGGAGAAAAGGGAGAAGCGACCTGCCCAGCCTCCCGCTGCTAGACGGTGGCTGTCACCTGACACCTAGTCCTGCGGCCCCTTCGCGCCTTTAGGATGCTTCTTGGTCCTCGCTTCAAGGCACCAGCTAGCCGCAATAACCTTTGTAGACTCTAGCTTCTCTTAGAACAGAATCTCCGTCGTTGAAGAGAGCATTTTAGGAGGCATATGGACACACTTTAAAAAAAGTTTAGATATTTGCGTACATACCTTAATATAATTTTTAGAGAAAAAAAATTAACTCATCCAAACCACAGTTTTGTGGGTTCATTATTGCAGTGAAAAAGGCTGAGGGGAAACATGGTCCCCATGGTCCCTTTAAAGTTGACCCAAGGTGAAGGGAGGAGACAAGAAATGAGAAAACACCAGATGCCTACCTGAGGCCCACTGTGTGGAATCCACGGGTACTTGATGGGGTAAATAAAGAAAGCGCAAGGCAGTCATCTGGGCTCCACATGCGCCCGTTATCGGTAAATGTAAGATTTCCTCTCCAGTCTCAGTCCTTCTCTCTCTCAATCTCTGTCTGTCTCCCTCTCTCACTTTCTCTGTCTTTGTCCCTGTCTAGACGTGCTGAGACATAACTCAGCCAGATTCCACACTGTGGAGGTCAGCAGGCTTCTCCTGCACCTTAAGAGCAACAGAATGACTTAAGAGTTTATGGGTCAGATGGCTTGGTCCTCCCTGTGGTACCCCAGTCCTTCACAGAGGGCACCTGGGATTGCTGTGTTATTGTCATTGGTGGCTTCCCTTTTGTGTAGGAACAGCGGGAAGCGGGGCACATGAGTGGCTCAGAACATCGTTGACGTTGAGCGTCTACCTTCAGCTCAGGTCCCAATCTCAGGGTCCTGGCATTGAGCCCCAGGATTTGGCTCCCTGCTCAATAGGGAGTCTACTTCTTCCCCTGCCCCTCTCCCTGCTCGTGCTCTCTCTCTCTTTCTCTCTCAAATAAATAAATAAAATCTTAAATAAATAAACAAATAAATAAAACAGTGGGAAGCATCAGTGAGATGGGGAGTGGTCGGTCCCAAGGTATCTTTTGCTTCCCCTAAAGGAAGTCCTTTGTTCCCATCCATTAACATTTTAGGAGACTCCCCAAATCAACAAGCTTTTCTTGACCCAGATAGCCTCTGGACATAAATGGTTCCTTCTGGAGAAGGTGAATCTCTCCACAGTCCTGGATAGGAGAGGGGAGCTAGGTTGAAGTTCAACACACAATAAAGCCTCCATAATGTTTACTTTAACAAATATGTAATGCTGACCCTCTGGCAAGACTTGCTCCAGGCACTACCCAACTATTGGCTCATTTGTTTCACTCTCCCTAAGAACTCCACGCTTAGGTATACAGCCCCATTTTGCAGATTGGGAAGCTGAGGCTCAGAAAAAGTAACATACCCATGGCTCCACGGCTAGTGAACGGAAACTTGAACCAGAGTCCACGTGTTCTTCACCAATATCTTAGACTGAAATCTGTTATTTAAAAAAAAAAAACAAAAAAAACAAAAAAAAAAACCCTCTCACGCAGATCCATCTGAACCCTAAAAAATGAGGCAGGGGAATAAAAAAACAGTATCTTGGGTGCCCAGGTGGCTCAGTCAGTGAAGCATCTGCCTTCAGCTCAGGTCATGATCCCAGCGTCCTGGGATTGAGCCCTGAATCAGGCTCCTTGCTCAGCGAGGAGTCTGCTTCTCTCTCCTCTGCTTGTGCTCTTTTTCTCTCAAATAAATAAATAAAATCCTTAAAAAAATATATCTTCTGAGACAC